>CM038795.1:77207743-77739282 GCA_021764765.1 Vicia sativa
TTTATAAAAAGGAATCAAATCAACCGTATCAAAGACCAAAGCCATCATGGTGGAGACTCTAAAGCCCCCACATCGAAAAAAGGACAGCTTCCTCTACCGGGAAGATTAATTTTCTTAAGATTCATCTCGAATCTAAGTGGAAAAACATGCTTTCTCCACTACTTCATTGAAGCAAGGCCAAGCCTTCGAGCGGAGCGAAGTAACATCGTGAGGCCTTCGACAAGATAAAGATATCTCTCTCAACCTCCTATCTTGTTTCCACCTTCATGGGGAAAACCCACGATTGTACATATCTCGCCTAAACTTACTATAGGTAGTGTTAGCACAAGAAGATAGTAATGGTATCGAAAGAGCCATATTATTTAAGTAGTGGTGTCAATGATGAAACTAGATACAGAATATAGAAAAGTTGTGTCTTTTGTATACTTTTCTTGTATGAAACTCAAGTATTATATAAAACCTTGATGTTTATGTTTCATCTCATTTCGATGTTATCAAACACATGCTTTCCAAGCCAATAATGCATAGCAGTAATCTGGTAAACGGGTTTTGGCCTTGACAGAATATACTTTGACTTTCATGCCTTTAAGAGCATGAAAGGCCAAGTAATTTCGATTTCATGTGGACCATTCATTGGTCGAACAAACTCATGGGTTATGTCGAATGCAACCTTGAAGCTATATTGATGGTTCGAACCCACAAAGAGGCAGCGGTTTGAGTTCTCATAATTTCTCCCGAGGGAACAAAATTCAAGTATAAATTAGAAGGTCCTCGTTCTAACAATGAAGTCGAACACGAAGCGCCATTGTCGACTTGAAGCTTTGTTGGAATTGGGGCAACCAGTCAAATCAAAGGTGATTCAGAGAAAGTTGGTCAAGCAGATAACTAAGGAATATAAATGCATAAAGGAAAACCACATATTTCATTATAGTTAATAGGCTACTCAAAAATTCAATACATGGACATTCAAAGACGCATCAAGAATAGAAAATCAAGAAGCAAATGACCTAGCACAATTAGCTTCAGTTATAAAGTTTCGCTAAAAACTTGTAGGATTTGATCGAATAATAGGAAAAGTCATGGTACTAGACTTACACCATCGATCTAGAGAATATCAAAATACGTTATGGTGATAAAGATAGGTTCAAGTATTAGCCATAGACACTTTAATGTATACGCATCGCAAATCCATTAATAAGGTATTTAGAAAATCCAACATTGAATGTGACGTAAAAAATAAAATATAGAAAATTATATGTCCTTACGGAAATGAATTGTTCAAGAAGACCCAAGAAGGCGGTTACTAAATGCTTGGGAGAAAGTGAGGCATATCTAGCACTATCTAAGTCCACAATGGGCATGGGCACATCAAGCAGTGCCACAAAATAAAGTGGTTGCTATTTCGATATGGTATGACGCCCAAGATGCTCAAAGATTGTATAGATTTTGCCAAAGGATGTGAAGAATGCCGTAAACATGTGCAGATTCAAGATGCCTCGCAAGTGAGTTGCATTCGATCATTAAACCATGGCCCTTTAGAGGATGGGCATTAGATTTAATAGGAGAAATCAATCCTCGCTTCATCTAAAGGTCGAAATATATCCCGGTAGAATAGACTATTTCACCAAATGGATCAAAGCAATACCATTAGTAGTTGTACCAAGAGGCTATCATCGAATTCATACAAACAAATTATCTATAGGTTTAGATTGCCAGATACAACCACGCACTAAGGATCCGTGTTTACCGTAAAAGATGCAAGAATTTGCCCAAGAAATGGGATTCAACTTGTTAACATCAACACCATATTATGCTCAAGCAAATGGTCGTCAAGCACCAACAAAGTAATAATAGGTTTGATTAAAAACATGTTGGTAAAAACCAAGAAATTGGCATAAGACTTTAGATCAAATACTATGGGCCCGCAGAACATCTCCTAAAAAGCTACTAACACTACACCTTTCCAACCGACATTTGGTCATGATGCGCCTTTACCAAGAGAAATTCATCTACAATCCGTTCAATCCAAAGGCAAATGAAATCATCTTCTTTATATTGAAATGATGATGATGAGTTGGTCAATTAGATGAAGTTAGGTTGTATGCATGGAAACTCGATGAGGCAAAGAGAGTGGCTGTGCATATAAAAAAAGGGTGAAAGGTAAAACATTCAAGATTAATGACTTAGTTTGGAAAGTTATATTGCCCATGGATAAGAAAAATAAAGCATTAGGTAAATGGTCACCTTATTGGGAAGGACCTTTTCGAATAGTAAAAACATTTTCAAACAATGCATATGAAATCAAGAGTTGGCGATGATGAACGAATCCTAAAGGTTAATGGAAGTATTTAAAGAAATATAAACCATGCCCGCAGGAGATTCAATAATAGCAAAGTAATCATAAACATATAACTAGATGCCAAAATGGTGAATGGTCAAGTTAATTGCCAAATGGCATTGTCAAGTGTTACAAACAAACATTCAATTAAAGTACAAGATTTATTAAATAAACAAGTTTCGTATGGTATTGTTCCTTAATCGATCGAAGATATTCTTAAAAGACTCAAGCTCAGGCCGAGTAGCTGGCTTCCAAGATAGCAATCTCGCCTCTTCACCGCCACCGCCTCCGCCTCTCGCAAGCCCTTTATTCAAAAGTCAATCGATTACCAAAAGTATTAGACTCATATGCAAGTTGTCACCGGGCTTCCTTAATTTTATGCCGTTCCCTGAACTGCTTCTCCCAATAAGAATGGATTGAGCTCAAGATCATAATCAACTTTAGCTTGCTTGATATGCATGGTATGATCTTCAACCTCTTAGTAAGCTTCGAGGCATGTTCATAAGTTGTCCATCGGCAGTCGCTTCGACTTTGTTGGCAGCAGATTCGCTTTGAAGAAGGCATCCGCCATTATCGATCGAGATCAAGTTCAAACAAATGGTGCCGACTTCCAGGAACATGTGGTGAGATCGACCATCGAAGTCCTTTCATCACAGCAAAGCTGTACTATCTTTTTATGAGTACTTCAATAAATCCACATCAAGGATTGTTTTAATCTTGTGAAGAAGGATAACCCTATCATCGGGCGCATCAATCGTAGGTCGAACCAAGATTAGCCTTAGGGAGAGGAGTGTTTCTCTCGAGCTATTTTAGCCTTCATGTACCCAATAGGGTCACTTCTTTCAAGAGGGCTAACCTCTTCTACTGTCTCGCATTTGAAGACTCGAAGTTCCATGCAATGGAGTAACATCCATTTCAAAGATCCATGGTTCTTCAATGGGAACACCATCACCTTCCTTATTTGCTTCTTCGCCATCCTCTTCATCATCAATCAAGTCTACTACCAATGTCATTATCTTGATTACCATCAAGATCGATTCAAGGCCCTCGCCGAACCATCTTGGCGCCTTCCTCCTTCGCCCCATCCTTCATCAATGGAATCTTCGCCTCGAGAAGCATGGTTTTTCCCTCTCATTGAGGTTTCTTTACCTTCTCGAGGGATTCGAGAGGATTTTGGTCAAGAGTTTTCTCGAGGCACCTCCTCAAAGAACTTCATGTGTTGGTTCATTTGTTTCTTCGAGGAGGCGAGGTGCCTCGTCATCCGGCTGTCGTAAGTTCCAGCTTGAACCGCCATATTGAAGAACCTTTATTCCGCACTGATTACCGGAATCTCCATGAGGAGAAGAATGGATCGAGACGTTTATGGAGTGAGTCAAGTGGTCGGAATCGAGTCGAATCATCCTAACATAAATGAAGAAAGATTAGAAACTTATAACTAAGGAATGTAATAATCATTTTCAAAAATTCAAGTGAATTCACCCGTGGATTATCCGCATATATTGTTGTTCATGTTCCAACATTACGCTGGAGGTCGAAGGTGGATTTTGGATTTTAGAGGAAGCAACATCCCGGAATCAAGTCCGTAGACGTTAGTATCTTTGGAATGTCTTTTGCTTCTTTTCAAACCTGGTGAACTTTCCTCAAAGTCTTTTCTCCACGGTACTAGTTTTCTCTTCGAGTAGTTGGTGGAGTTTACTAGTCCAAATGGTACAAACATAAGTTAGATCTCAATCATAAACTCAAGCCTATTTCAAATACCGTAATAAACTGCTAATTGGGGCCCGAGCATTGTTGGAATGGAGAAATAATTGGAGTTGGAGCACAAGTATTTGTTGTTGTTGTTGTTGCAGGAGTAATTGTTGAGTTGCTTTGGGCACATTGTCACCGATTCAATAGTTGTTTGGGAACTACTTCCTTCCTTGGTCTTCGATGCAACAGCCTTTATTCGAGAATAAAAGGAAACACATAAGACAAAATGTTAAAATAAAGTAAGTAAGACTTATTTGGGATTTCCCAAGCATTCAGACCGCGCCTTCATTCGAAAGAATCGACATGGCGTAAAGGTCATTAAATGCCCAGGAAATTATGGAGCCAATGTTGAGCCCATGTCACAGCCTCGATGGCTTTAGTTTCCTTTGAGATTTGTACTGGACATCTCTTTGCAAGTAAACCACCGCGGTATGGGGAAACCAAGTTGAGCCGCCTCCGAGGTAGGTAGTTTGGGAAACTTAGGTGGATGCATTTCGAGTGCCAACCTATACCTATCCTCGTGTGACACCAAGGAAGTCCTAACTTAGAGACTTTTTCTAAATTTTCCTTCAAGGTTTGGGATCGATATACTATGGACTCCAAGCGCAGTGTGGATCATAAGTTGTTTCAAGTAAGTTTGAAAAGTTTTAATCTTGAGCGTGAGTGAACATACCTTTCTTTTGTGTACCGCACATCGAACGCAGTACCGGGCTATTTTTGATAGTGAGTGTCAAACATACAAGACCGGTAGAATTTACTCCACCAATCCAAACCTTCGATGAAAAATAAGATGGTTCAAAAGAGATTAATTCGAATCAGCAAAATCCTTGATATTGTTTTGTCAGATTGGCTTCTAGCCTCAAGGTTCGAATTAATGAACCGGAGTCTAAAAGAGTGGTTCGAGAATCGCTTGGCATAAACCAAATTGTCTTGAGACGTAAGTCAGGATAGGCAAAAAGGAGAATCGATTTTGGTGGGAGTGATCCTGAAGAGATTAGTCTGGGAGCAAAAGGCCAGATATCTTGAATTTCTTTAGTCTTAGCCTCGAAGGGACATAGTGAACCATGATGGTCCATGAGTCCTCAAGCAAAGGCGCCATAGTCTCTTCGAACTTATGCTTCTTAGAAAAGAGCATAATGTATCGAGAAAATAAAAACTGGAACCGCCTCATCACACGAGTCACCTTCTTAACTCAGGCCTTCAACATTTTGCCTATTTCGGATCTTGCTCAACAATAGTGTCCGCAGAGAAAGTGAAGATTCAACATGGCGTTAAGCCACAATCAAGCAACCGTAGCGGCCAGCTAGCAAGATATTCGGGAGTGGGATTTTAAACTTGAAACAACGACCTTTACTTTCATAAAGGTCAACTAATAAGAGCTCACTTAAATTAATCTTCCTATTTTCATGTAAACCTTTGGAGGGATAAACCCCGCCACCAGAAGACCTACCGCAGAAAACATATCTTGATAACCAAAGAGTGAGAAAGGCAACATGTTCGATATCGTAAACACTATCACCTTCAAGATGATAATGGCCGATAAACCCGAGAAGCTAGCCAATTTGATATCAAGTCAATTATGCCGGAATGTTCCTCGAGTCGTGGATGTATGTTTCCCATCGTGATAGGCCGTTGAAGCAACTATATCAAAAAAGGTGGAAAGTGCCCTATTCTAAGGGAAAGTTTAGGTACTATCCAAGCATTGTGGATGCAAATAGCAAAGGATGGCTGTAGTGAAGCTCGGTTTCGATAATTGAGAAGATTGTAAATACCTAGTTCCTCCCAATCGATGGGATTTCTTAGCCTCTACTTTAGCAAACCGCCTGCACGCTACATCAGAGTAGTGGACAAGATCGAAATGGTTTAAAGTTACTTTTAACATAGTCCAAAATGAAAGGATCCTTTGGGGAACCATAGGGTCTCTATGTCTTCAAGTCGAGGGTTTATTCACATTATCGTTGTCTAATCTAGGGGTTTCCATTTTATTGAACAAAGGTTTAAAGTCATAACAAAATGTGGAATATGGTTCTAGTATCCTTTAGAATCTCAAAATCTGGAGAGGCCCATTAGGGCAAACCTCTTCCGAGGCATTAGTCAGATTAATACCGGAAGCGCAGTGAGTTCCCCGTTTTGGAGATGCCTGAGGTATAAGCACGGATGGCCTTGGTGAATATCAACCTTGCTTTCGTGATCGCTCCTGTTCTTGGTCTTCTTCTTGAAATCTTTTTACCGAGATGATGTTGAAGACATTGTTGGATATTGTTAAGTTTTAGGTTTTTTCGAGAAGAAGAAAAGGTTCTGAGGTGTAAAGAGTAAAAGGACTAAGTGTGTTTGGTTATATAGTAGAAGTCAAGCACTCATCAACTAAAGTCAAGAAACGAGGACGTGGGTTGGATAATGAGCAAAGTAAGCATTGAAATAAGCATGATTAAAGATAATCATTATCTTTAATAACCGCACCATACCGTGGCGTACCGCTTTGAAACGTGTCTCGAATCCAAGAGCCGTGGATCGACGTAATGGTAATCATGCACAAAGGTCATAATTACTCGTGGTCACATCAAAAATTCAGGATATATTTAAAATAAGTATTTCAAATGGATTCAAATACATATTTTAAAGGGCATTTTGTTGGTCAAGATTTTGATATCTATGATTCAATAAGAATCATCGAGCTCGGTTAAACAATATTGTTCATGGAACGAAGGAAATGTCATGATTCGAGTGAAAGAATGGGTTCTTCGAATAAATATATTGAAATTTGGAGCTCGAGTAGCAATTATGATGATACATGTAGGAGCTTCATGGTAGTAAGCGTGGTGTTGAGAAGCGAGTTCAATCGAAAGGTAGTTCAGATATTTGAAATTCAAACGTGAGCTGGATAAATGGAAGTTCGAATACGCTACCGGAAAACGGTTCAAGACGTGAGGCTAGAGAAGCATAGTATTCTATGTCCCAACGTCAGAAGATCTCATAAGTCGCACTGCTATGGTCAAAATAGTATAAATAGAAGTCTTAGTGTTAGATTTCGTGGTGTCATATCTATTGTACTAAAATTCAAGAATATCAAAATACCACACGGCTGGGAAACGAATGCACGAACGATGTACGTATGATTGCACCAAACTCTTTATTATGCAATAATGTATCTTTATCTTTCGCTTATCTTTATCTTGCTTCAATGCCTTTAAATCTTTTACATTCGAGTCATTTAACTTTTCATGCATTTAAACGTTTTTCTTTCATTTCGAAGTCCTTTACTTTTCTGAAATCTTTACATTCATGCTCTTATTTTCTAAAACTTTTACATACTTGCTTTACATTCAAGTCTTTACATTTCATGCTTTACTTTGAAAGTTTCTACATTTAAAGTCATTTAAGCATTCCGCATTTATACTTTTTCTACAATTCAAATCTTTATGCGCTTACTTGTTCAAATTAGTTTCATACTGCTTCACATGATCATGTTATTAAGTCCTTGAACATCATAATCGAAATACATTTAAAACATATATAAAACATCCTAAACAAGTCTTGAACGTTAACCATCATTTTAAGTCTATGCAAATGACCAATACCCCATAGGATCAATCTAGTCGATCTCGCAAGTTACCAAAGGGATTAAACAACAATTATAACGCTTGTTT
Organism: Vicia sativa; assembly: GCA_021764765.1. Lineage (NCBI taxonomy): Eukaryota > Viridiplantae > Streptophyta > Magnoliopsida > Fabales > Fabaceae > Vicia > Vicia sativa. The sequence continues at coordinate 77,215,478 of CM038795.1, forward strand.
AATAGTTTGGAGGACTAGCGTTGTTTCACCAGAAATCACTGTGAACACTTGTGTTTTTACTTTATGTTAGAGATTTGAGCTTTGCTAGGGATAGATTGCTTAGATTCTTACCTAGGATGATTATCTGTTAGTTTCCGAATGCTAGAGATAGATTTAGAGCTAACATTCACTATAGAGTATCCGAACTTAATGCCTCTGCGTCGGTGAAGTATGCTAGGAATGGGTATGGAGGTGACGCAGTTGACTTCTTTGTTGTCGAGGTATGCCAGGGATGGATATTGAGATGATTTAGGAGGATTCTCAATTTGGGTTAGAAATAGCTTAGATTGTGAGAGGTATGTGATGACACGGACGAGTAACGTAGGCCGAGTATGACATGGGTGGTAGATTTAAGTCTGTGACGGGTAGTTTACCTTCGTTCCGGATAAGCTGTCTATCCTTTATACATTTTGTTCATTTACTTTTTGTCTTTTATTTTCATTTCTTTTAATCTCAAACTCATTAACGGTAGAATTGTCGAACCACTAATCAATAACCAATCTCTGGACACGATACGATATAACCTAACCTAGATATATCACCCGGTAAAAATAATACCAACTCTTTGCTTGCCGCTTCACCAGCAAGAATAAATGGCGCTGTCGGGATTGGTTTTATTGGTTTTAGCGATAATTCCGTTGTTTTTGAGTTTTGTAATTATTGTATATGTTGTATAGACTTTGTATATGAACTTGTATATTGTTACTTGTACATGTTATATGTTTACTTTCCATACTTGTACATATGTGTGTTTTTCCTTGTTTTCAAGTGATGTTGTGAATTGTCTCGTACACGTAACGTTGGTTGTGTGGTTGTTAGGACACTTTCTTTAGGTTTGCGCGGTGTGGCAATACCATGGCATGACGAGAGGAGGTTACTAGTGCTCACACAATAAAGGCGTCGAGCTTACGACGTAAAACAAGCATGTTTTTGTTTGTTTATGTTTATGTTGTTTGGTGGCTTATGTTTTAACAAGTTGAAATAGGACTTGCTCTTAATTTCAAACTTTCACTTTTCAACTTGTTAATTCGTTTTCACCAAATTTATGTATTGTTATTTGCTTTAGTTTTTTTATGTCAATTTATTATTTTCCACAAGTTTGTAGTGTTTTAGCTTGTGGAAGTGTGTATGTATTGTAAATATGGTTTAGATGTGTAAATGAGATTGTATAGGTGTGTAAGTGGAGCTTGCATAGCAGCTGCACCTGTTGCTGTCATTTTTTCTGCAACTAGTGTAGCGCGCTTAGCGCGCTCGGTTATGTAGAGCCAGTGAATTCTTTTAAAATTTCACTTGGTTTTCCTTTTTCCCACTTTCACCAAGGCTTTTTGTATTGAATAAATTTAGTATTGTTTTTCTAATTCTTTTGTTGTTGCTTGGACTCAAATTTTGGTTCGGTAACTTGAAGACTTTTGAGGTGATTTTCCGAGTTTGATCGTTTCAACTCGCAGATGTATGGTAATGATAGTTTTCAAAGTTGCTACACGTCAGGTACTCGTTTATCGCTTTCTATAGCATAACATGTTTAGGAAATTTATCATTTGTATAATTACCATGCTATTCATTCTTTTTGAATTACTTACTCATGAATTGAATCACTTTAGTACCATTTTTAACCATAAATGTGAGGAAGCTTTCCATTGTTTATATATGAGAGTCCACATTCTTGTTTTAACTAGATTTTATTATGCTTAATCTTTGTTTTGTGTTGATTGTATGATTGCAAGAAAATGATCAAGGCATTTTGTTGATTTTGAGCATAACTTTCATTAAATATTCAACTCACCTTGTGAGTGTGTGAACCTTTGTTTACCCTTTGAACTTTTATCAATATCCATGTTTATTTGAACTGATGCTTGTCTATGAGTGTCAATTCACTTTTTTGTATGGATGTTGATTTCTTTGTTTCTTGAACCCTCAACTATATGTTGTTGTATGGATTTTTACCTTGCCTTAGAAAGTAGGAGTATTCACACATTAATGTTGGTTGAATTCAAGTTGGGAGAGGAATGTTTATGTGCTTATGTTGTGATTGATTAATATAAAGAAAAAGAAAAGAAAAAAAAAAAAAAATGTGAAAAGAGAAAGATTAGAAAAAGAAAGAAAAAAAAGAGAAAAGTTTTGAAAAAGAAAAAAAAAAAGTAGGAATAATGTTATGTTAATAAGTGAGGTGTGTTTGTGAAATTTGTGATGAAGAATAAGTTTGATTGAAATTATATTGTTTGAACTTTGTGAGTTGATCACCCTTAGGTTTAGGCAAGTTTTTGTTTCGATTAGCTTTAGGACTTATCACTTGTTTGTTAACCAAGCCACATTACAACCTTGAAAATCCTTGTGATTCTTGCATTTGTATTTTCAATACGTTTTTGGATGAATGCATAATTTAGTCTATTGTTTGCAAGATTGTGGAGGAGTGTTTTTTATCCTCACCAGGTGTTCTTCATCTACCGATGAATTTTTGTTAGGTGTGATTCATGACTGAGCTTGTTTTGTTTTAGAATGTTTTGCATGATTTTTGTACTTAGGATTTGTTTCGTTTATATGTTATTGTTGTAGTATAGTGGTAAGTTTGTATTTTGTTGTGTACGCTTCTTGAACCATACATTTGTTTTCCGCTTTAAAACTTGTTGATTCGTGATTCTTTGATTATCATCTTTTGTTTCTTTAGGTTTACTTGACTTTGTTTGAGGACAAACAATGTTTCAAGTTGGGGAGAGTTGATAAGTGCCAAAATGTAGTTATTTTGTATATATATTTTGTGGCACTTATCCGTTCTTTTGTTGATATTCTTCGAATAAATCCTCCGCTTTTAGTGTAAATGTGTACATAATAGAATAATTGATTTTTTGTGTAAATATTGTATCATTTGATAGTTTTTCATCTCTTTTATAGGTATTCATTCATAATTGGAGCATTGAGTAATAAAGGCCAAAGGCTAAGCTTCAAGAGTGCGATTTTGCACAATACGTCATCGAATAAAGCTCAAATTCAACACAATAAAAACCATCAATTTGGTTTATATTTCTTCATGGTTGGATAGAGCATTGAATAAGCTTTCCAACGCTTCAAACCGGGCGCAATTTCGAGTTACGGTTCTCAAGATACGGCAAAAATAAAATGCTGAAAATAGCAGACCGCGCTTAGCGCGAATACCGCGCTTAGCGCGCCCTGCGACATCAGAATTCTTTAAAAGGGGCTCAAAACACATTTTTAGGTTATGGGTTGGGTATTTTTGAGTCCCAACACCATCACCTTCATATTTTTGATAGATTTGCTTGGAAAACAACATTGGAGCTTGCATTTGGATGATCCGGAGTTGAATCCCTCGTCGATTGGTGTTGACAAACCAAGAAATGTTTGGTTCATCTTCTTCTCTTATCTTTGTAATCTCTTTTGTTGGGTTTTGTATGTATATCTACTCTAACTCATGTATATTTGTCGCCCTTGGCATTGTATAAAGCTTGTTTTACAATTTGTGTTGTGATTATCTTAGGTTTTTACTTTATGTTAGGGATTTGAGCTTTGTTAGGGATAGATTGCTTAGATTCTTACCTAGGATGATTATCTGTTAGTTTCAGAATGCTAGAGATAGGTTTAGAGCTAACATTCACTATAGAGTATCCGAACTTAATGCTGCCTCGGTGAAGTATGCCAGAATGGGTATGGAGGTGATGCATTGACTTTGTTGTCGAGGTATGCCAGAGATGGATATTGAGATGATTTAGGAGGATTCTCAATTTGGGTTAGAAATAGCTTAGATTGTGAGAGGTATGTGATGACATGGAAGAGTAACGTAGGCCGAGTATGACATGGGTGGTAGATTTAAGTCTGTGACGGTAGTTTATATCTTCGATAAGTCGTCTATCCTTTATACTTTTTGTTCATTTACTTTTTGTCTTTTATTTTCATTTCATTTAATCTCAAACTCATTAACGGTAGAATTGTCGAACGACGAGACGGGAAACCCTATCCGAAAGACCATACGAATCTTTTCCAAATGGAAGGTCCAAGATTAATACCTGAAACAAGACGGGAAACCCTATCCGAAAGACCATACGAATCTTTTCCAAATGGAAGGTCCAGGATTAATACCCGAAACAAGACGGGAAACCCTATCTGAACGACCACCCAAGTTGTCTTCCGACAACAGGCATTGGATCAACACCCGAAGCAAGACGGGAAAGCTATCCACATTCTGCCAAATATTGTCCCCCAGAGTAGCCAGGACGAAGGTTTATTCTGACTCTCTCTTATTATCAACAGCAACTACAGAGTCTGGCGTACGACTCAGTTGCCCTGAATGGCATCTTAAGCCCATCTCCGACTACTTGTCGACCTCTCTCCACTTTTAGAATGCTGCATATTTGGTTAAAAAATCAATACAAACCAATAACTTCATTCAAAGACGAGCGCGAAGTCTAACGTACGACTCTCTCCAGATGGCATCTAAAGCCCATCTCCGTGCTCCCTTCTACCATCAGGAATATCTGCAGAGCCTAGCGTACGGCTCGTTCCCTAGCATCAGTCTCTCCGGATGGCATCTTAAGCCCATCTCTGACGATTCCCCAATTCAAGCAACGTTCTTGAGTCTAACGCAGTGAAATCTCCAGCTTCTCCAAATGGCATCTGTAAGCCCATTCCAGCGCATCATCAATCAACAGCGAGTGCAAATTTTCAGGTGTACTCGAGTGTTCAATCATCTTCTACCTTCAGGTCACGAAAGGAAAACATGCCAATCTAACCCTTCCAGTACAAGAAGATTGAATAGGGGCAACTGTCATACCCCAAAACTAGGGTATGGATATCCTCAAATCCAGGTGAGCTTCCAACACTTCCAGTGGTCATCATTCCTCATCATATGCTTCAAAGAATCTCCATGTCAAGTTTCAATCCTTACAAGCCAAGTTTCCTTATCCAATTGCTCAGATGGTTGAAAATCAGTTGTATTGGACAAAAAGTCAACTGTGGTCAACATACAGTCAAACTTCATAATTTTTGGTCAACATCCATATTTTGAAGTAACATTCATCATTTGATCAAGGGTTGATCATGATTCATCAAGAAAACTTAAGATTTGATCAAAAGTCAAAGTTTCTAAACTGGGCTTTCTTAGACAAAAGTCAACAAAACTTTGATCAGGCATAACTTTCACATACTTTATCAAATTTTTTTCCACCACCTCTCATTTTGAAGAGAATTCAATTCTCTATAACTTCATGTCTCACAAGCTTGGTCAGAAAATGCTTTATTTGAAAGATATGGATCAAAACATTACAGGTCCTTTTCAAAGTCAACTTTTTGTAAAGAAGTGTTATTGAGCATGGAACCTTCAATTGAGATGAAACCAAAGAGGTTGTTTATAGGACATCTAGATCATTCCAAAAAGTCCAAGAACACCCAAAAATGTTAAAAATTGAGCAAGATACACCTTGCACAAGTTGAACATTTTTGAAGAGGTGCACAAAGAGAAATATGTGACAAATGCAAATTTTTTTCAAATGGGCTTATAATTTTATGATCCAAACTATATCATAATGTTATCCATGACCTCTTTGCACTTTGCCACGACCTTTTCTTATTTTTTATAATTTATCTTTGAATTTAAAGTATTTAATTCAATTTTAAATTAAATAAAATATAAAAGCAAGGTATAAAACAAGTTGGGTTGGATTTCTATCTATCTTGAGGACCAAGGAAGCCCACAATACATGCCAAATTCGTGCAAGATCATACAAGGAAGAGAAAATCAAATTTTGGAAAGATTTGATGACAATTAATAAGAAAATATTTTTGCATTCAAAGCCAAATCTATTTTCATTCTTTTTGATCAAATCTCTTGCTCTATAAATACATAACACATTCACAAGACCAAAGGACAAAATCCTAGCCTCATGAGCCAACCCTAAAAATCACAAATTTCTCTCAAAGTTGTAAAATTCGAATTATATTTTCCAGCAGGTTTCAAGGTGATCCAAGCATTCCATTGCGTTCTTGAGCATTCCAGGAGTCGATCCCAGCCCTTACTCAAAGCCAAAGCATTCCAGATCGTGCCACACAAGTCTCACCGGTTTGGTATTTTTCTCAAATTCGATTTTCATATCTCATGCACTATTAACTGTTTTCGATTGTTTGTATGAACTCAGGGCATCCATTAGAACGTGTTTGATGCATTACATGTAAGCTTTAACGCAGAAATCACGAACTGCCATTGTTAGGGCTCCTAGGTCTGTTTGTTTCAAAACTCACTTTCCAGGCCGTTTCAGGACAAAAGAACACCACCATCGTGTTCGCCATGGTCGAATTAGGGGGTTAGGGTACCTCTTTGCTTTTTATTTTGGCTATTTTGCAGGTTAGAAGTTTGGATCGGCCAGAGAAGACGACCGGAGCTTTGCTCCGGCGTCTCTGAGTTTGCTTTAACCGGCGAAGATCGGTTACCTAGCCGTGGCATCATGTAATTGGTCAATTAAAAAACCCGGGGGCCCACAGACGCGCACGTGTTTGTTTGATCCAATTTATACAATTTACAACGTTTATAACCAATTATTTGCAGATCTAAAACACCAAGACAGCCTGGCTCAGATGGCAAGCAAGCGTGTGGTTTATCTAGGAGGTCCTGGGTTCGATCCTGGCTTCCTCACTTTCTTTTTTACAACTTTTCCTAACTAACTCTTTTTTCTATATTTTTCATATTTTTATATTTTAATTTAATTTCTTTTCAAATAATTTTCTCATGCACTAAAAAATCACCAAAAATATTTTCTTTTTGCATTTTAATCAGAAAAATGTTTATTTAATTTTTTAAATAAAAATTAATATTTTTGCATGCATATTTTAATTAATTGTTAATTAACCATTAAATTGACTTTTAATTACCTTTTCTCATTAAAACCAATCCAAAAAATTACTCTATCATATAATTAGGATTACTAACCTAAAAACCTTTTTTCTACTAATTTCCAAAACATATTGCTAACATTTTCCTATTATGCCGATTATCTATTTCTTATTCCGCATTTACAATTCTAGAAAGGATGTATAGGTCGCAAGGTTTTTATCGTGTAATAGCGTAGATTTATATTTTCTGCCTTTACTTTCCACACTCCTATATTATGTAACTGCCCCAAAGCCATGTAATCGCGTAGGACATTTACTTTCCGCACTTTATTTTCTGCAATTTACTTTCTGCACCATATAAACTGCTAGTAACTAGGCGTGTATGGAAAGGTAAAAACGAACGTAGATCACTTCTAACTTCAAGATAACATATCTGAATTTGACACACTCTTTTCACACATGCACCCCTTAGGGTAATTCTCTCTCGCTGCCTTTCGAATAAATGGTCAAGTCCCTCGAACGTAGAGGTATCCTAGCACCGTTGCTTACAAACATATCATTATAGTCCCTTCGAATCAAAGATCATGAGTCCCTCGATGTGGCCTACGAATACATGATCTCGTCCCTCGATTATTGCCTACGAAAAAGTGATGATCGTCCCTTCGAATGTGCTAGGATACTCCTACAAGTTGCCTTCTATGACCATCTGATCTCCATTCGAATGTCCCTTTATATCCAACGAATAGGGTTACCTACCAACTAAATGGTACGGATAGCACTATTCTAAAGAAAAGTAAAATAACACGAAAACGACCATTCTGAGTAGGTAATAAGACTTTTAGTTGCTTGCTCTATCAAAATACTTTTCACACCTCACACTTTTGTCAAAGTTCAAACACTTTTCAAAACATAACATTTCCGAACACTTCATATACATTCCAGCGTGAATTATTACGAAGTCAAAGCAAAATGCCTTTTCAAAACATTTTTTCAAACACACACACAGAAAGCAAATTTTTAAAGTAAGCTAAAAGCAACTAAGAGCCCGTAGATAACTACGGATGGAAAGGGGTGCTAATACCTTCCCTTTTCATAACCTTCTCCCTTACTCAGAATCTAACGAAGGTCTTTTCTCGTTCTTTTCACCTTCCCTTAATTGATAAAAGAAAAGTCGATACTTGCTATCCGCAACATTCATGATAAAAAGCAAAGCAAATTCCAAAGTCGCTTCTCCGACCGTATGTGATCCCTTCTTATTCCTCTTCTTCTTGTGGGTATTCAAAGTTGGGAGATAGGTTATTATGCTCAATGGGTTTATTGATTTTTAATCTGCACATATGATTTATGTTCGGTTTTTTTTAGAAAATAGTGAATGCAAAAGTGTATGCAGATTATTTGAAAGTGTTTTAATTTGTTTTTTAGGATTACCATTTCTAGAAAAAGGCAAAAAATGAAAAACAAACACATAAATGTGGGAACTGAAAACGACACTTTATTTATGATTCAAATTTGAAACAAATCCCTAAACACAAACTCTTTTGTCTTGGGGGAGACAAATAGAAAAACATTTAAAAGCTATCCCTATGAAACATATCTCTCTGCCTTGGGTTGGGCGAGAGATCAAAATAAAAGCGAGATGATTACATAGAACGGTGAACAACAGTCAGAGCCCCAACAACTTTCCAATAGTGACGAACTCCTTGATACACTATGTATTCCGGCAATTTTCCCTTAGGATCATCTTTATTGATGACGTTGACTGTTGGTCGAGCAGGATTTGAAGGCTCTGGTTTGTTAACCTTGTCCTTTGTACTACTGAGGCGATCTTCCTCTGCTTGTTCGACAGGTCGAGGAGTGTAAAATGAGGTACATGTATATTTAGGTGACATGTATTTTGGGCTTTTAGGATGTAATTCCCAATCATCTGGATGAAGAGACTCGTTGTCAGAGACACTTTCCAAATCATTTTCGGGACCATCTTCCTAATTGTCTCCAAAATTTGCATTTATCTAGGAATAGACAAATTCAGGTTCAACAACCTTGGTAGGTGTATTGAAGCAAAGATCTTCAGTCGTGATCTCAAATGGATGATGAGATTGAGAGGATATGTAGGCCTCTTCTGGTTGATTGAGATATTTAATAGGCTCTTCCCATCTAGTTGGTTGGATGTCTTCGATTGAAATTATTGAACTTTCAGGGGCGATATATTTTTCCACTTGGTTGCCCCAAGGTATCTGTTGCACCCCAAAATTTACCCTTTTGATTTAGGCTTATGTTTCACCATAAACATCATATTGCATTGCATTCATACATTGTGATAGGATCAAAGTTCTTTGGGTTCTCAAGTCCTCTATAGGCTATGGAGGTTGATTGTGTTAACATTTTGTTATGAGGGAGTCTCAGGCTCTCATGTATTTGGATATTTCAAGTCACAATGATTTATTATAGCTTAAGACATCTCATTTGTCTCATTGATTCCTCAAGAGTTGAAGTTTTGCAAAGAATTGATGAGGATTTCATTTGTGACATTCATCTGATAAATTAGGGTTTTGACTCATTGTGAAGTTTGAAGTTTGGCTAAGTCAATTTCTTGAAGTATCATATTCCTATTATCATATGAGTTATCATGGTTCAAATAATTACTCAATACATTTAGAAGATTTGAAGTTTTGAAGCCTGATTAACTATCTCATAACACAAGGTTCAAAATTAGGGTTTGGATATAATCAGGATTTCTTTAGATTTTTCATTCAAACTTGATTTCATGTGTTTCTATATGTTGTTGGGCATCCATGGTTGGAATATTGAGGTTCAATTTTGATTAGAAGCAAGTCAATTGATCACAAGGGGGAAAATGGTCATTTTGGTCAAAATCAGTCAAAGTCAGGAGTTGACCAAGTGGATTTTTGGTCAACCATCAATTTAAATATCCTTTTTTCATATTTCATGAACAAATTCACCATTGAATCAAGAGAATTGAAGAAATTAGGGTTAACTTGTTCTTGAAGTTATTGGAAGTTTGAAAATTTTCTAAGTGTTCACCCTATAGAACTTTGATATGTCATAACTTTCTCAATTTTTATCTAATGGTTGCATACCATACAGTTTTGGAAATCTTGGGAAACATTCTACAAGTTTGTCATTCTGTAAAATTTCTCAAAAATGCACCATTTGAAAGATATTTGAGTCAGAAGTTCCATGCACAAGACATGTAAAATGCCCAGCAAGCTTGCCTTCTCCTTGCCTCATGCACGCGTTTTTTTAACAAACACGTGGTGTGCAAGATGTAGAGGTTAATTTATTTCAATTCAAAAGGAATTTCAAAAATTTGCTTCGTGCATTTTGAAGTTGACATGGAGAGATTTCTAACAAGCTTTGAATCACTCTAGATGGCTAATTGTGGAGCAAGTTATGGTCATTACAAATTCAATCCAAAACCGGATCTTCAGGCATGCTCATGCGCGCGCATGCCTTGCTTTTCCATGACCAGTTTTTCTTCAACTTCTAATCCTCATATCTCACTCAATACTTGATCATTTTCAATGATTCAAAGCTTAAATTGTAGAATATGAGGAGATCTATCCATGGCCTAAGTTGCAAGGAAAACGCACGAGCCAATTTTGGATGGCTCAAGTTACAAGTTGCCTGATCAATCGTGTTCCTTGCCATGACCATCTTTACAAATTCAGCATATTTTTGTATTTTTTTGATTTCAGGTCACTTTGGCATGTGGTATCACGAATTTCATTCACTCCTATAGAACCTGACTCACATTCTCTCATGTTTGGCCAGTTTTGGTAACTTTTACAATTTTTTGAAAATGCTCAGCTTGCCTTCTCATTAGCTCACGCATTTCTCACTCAATTCCACTCATCATTTGCTCCATAAAACGCACAAAAACTTAGAGGAAATACAAGCAAAACGCACAGCACAAGAAACACCTCATTTTTTCTAATTTTTGCAAATTATTCTTCTAAAGAATTTATGAGTCCAAAGACCATCAGGCCCTCACTCTATGAGCTCTATATAAAGCCACAAGCTCACTCTTATTTGCCCTAGCTGCATCCTTCCTTTGAAAACCATATCTGAATTTTTCATTATTCTTCTTCGAGCTTCATTTTCTTTGATTCCAGAGCTTATTTCTTCCTCAATTCATCTTCATTGAAGTTCAAGGATCAAGAGAAGATGGTTTTCTTATTGCTCAGAGGCACCAGTTGATTTTATTTCTCAACTCAAGAGGTAAGTTTTCAAACTTGAATCTTCATTTTCATGTGGTTTTTGTTGAAAAAAATCATGTATGTTTGTGTATAGCTGGCCAAACATTAGGTTTGATGTATATCTTTTCTCATTTGTGAAGCACATTGCACGATATGAAGTTCTAAAATTTTGGTTTAGGATGATTTTTGTGATTTTCGTGCTCTGATATCTTGATGTATGTTTGATTATTTTGAAATCCACGAGTTGCTTGTTGTTCCCTGCCATGTGATCTTTATTCTGCATTTTGAATCATGAAAAATGGTTGGCAAATGAGTTAGTTATGATAATCAAAAGTTGTGTTGTTGGTCTGAATAGAAGCGCGCTTTAGGTCTTTGGCTGGAGGTTAGGGATGATTAGGTGTCAGCGCTTGATTGGTTGTGTTCATCTTTGAATTAATTTTGTTTTAATTGATTTTGTGATTTTATTTTCTCGTTCTAAACGTGTCCAAAAATTCTAAACAAATTAGGGTAGTCTTAGAATATTATTTCTGACTTTGTGTATTTTTTGCATAGTTCTTAAAAATCATTTGATTGTTAAAAAAAATCAGAGTTTAATTAATTGACTTTTGTGTAATCTTTTTTTTAAAACCATTTTCAAACTACAAAAATTACACAAAAATTATTTCAGGCCATTTGATTGGTGTATAATTGATCCTTGATTTTTATTTAATTATTTTCTAATTTTTGCATAATTAAATAATTTTCTTGCATTATATTGAATTTTATGTATTTTAATTATTATTAAAATATTTTCCCTCATGCATAAATTGCATGAAAAATATTTTGCATCATTCTATCCATGTACATTGCATTTCTGAATTTTATTTCATAATTTTTGCATTTTTGCATCAATAAGTAATTTTTTGCATTAAATATTTAATTTGCATCTCATATCTTTCATTTTTATTATTTTCACCATTTTCCTTGAATATAAAAAATCCCAAAAATACTTTTAGGATCCTCAAAGTCTTATACTGATTTTAGAGTTTCTATTTGTGATTTATATCATTGATTTTATTTAGTTTTGAATACTGGGTTTGTAAATGCTTTTTTAGGATTCTTGTTGCTTGGATCACAAGTTTTGATTTAATTGTTGATCATTTGAAACTTGTAAATGTCATTTAAATTTTGATTTGAATCCTTGAATATCCTCAGTGCATTAAAATCATTTTTTTATTTTATCAATTGAATTTTTATTTTTTGCTAAATACTTTACAAAACTTGTCTAGTTTGAGCTTTATCTCAACTAGTTTTGAAAGATGAATTTTGTTTTCAATCTTCTTCAAACATTCAAAGATTCAAGTTGATTGATTCTAACTTTTATAAGTCTCACGTGTTCTAAAATAATTTCGGTTAGCTTTTATAGGTCATTTTCCTATTTTTGATTGATTTATCTAAATCTAGTCAACTTTGGTTACCTAGGGTAGAAGTTACAATTGTTTGACTAACCCCTCTTAGCTTTTGAGACCATTTTTGTTTAGAATATGATAATATAGTACCCTAGGGTCTTAGAACTGATTTTATTAAATTTTTAGGATTAAGTTTACTATTTTTACCCCATTAAGTCAAATTAGGGTTTCCAAACAGTGATCCTTCTAGGTGATACTAACTTGTTTGATTTTGTTATCAACATGAGTTGTGTTAATATTTGTTCCAAGCTTTTGTTGCTGACTTGTTAACATCTTGTAGGACTTGTAACATTTTATTCCAATTTTATAACCCATGCTTCCATTCCTTTGTCCAATCACTTTTTGTGCACGCATCAATGTTTTGTTTAGATTCTAATTATATAAGGAATGCACTTGTGCAATCCATGAGGGATATGTTCTTCTTTTCTTCACCCTAATTTGCTTTTTAGACTTGAGTTCATCATTAAACCATTCAAGTTCTTATAATTTGCTTATATATTGTCCCCTTTATATGATGATTGCTCATGATCAAGGTTTAGGAGGTAGCTCTTATGCACCACCTTGAAAACCTCATGTGAAGCTCTTTCAAATATGACCTATTTTGGTTCTGACTTCTTGAGATTAAATCTCTATCTTAAAATGTTCCAATGATACCTGTTTGACATTTCATTATCCACCCATTATGGTGACAAGTTAGGAGTCACATCTTTTAGTTTTGACCTAATTGTATGTGTGGGATTATTTGAGGATATTCATGTCCATTTCTTTGATGTTTGAATCTTGATTTCATACATATTCTTCATCTTATTTCTTATTCTTCTATGAACCATAGAAACATTTCATTTTCATCTATTTTTGGCATCATGTGAAGCTAAATTGATCTCTTTGTTGTTGTTGTTTTAGTTTAGTTCTTTAAGATTTTCTCATAAGCTCTTGCACTATGTCTCTTCATGGTTACTCAATGTTTACTTAGTGTTGTCTATAGTACATAACATTTGAGAACCCTGATTTTAATCCTTCATGAACACCTTTGCCCTTATGCATTAGAGACTACATCTTTATATGTTGTCATGACACTTTAACTTCTTAATTTGATAACATTGCTTGAAGTTCTTTGTAAGATCATGATAGATGCTTATAATAGGGATATGCCACTACCCTATGACTTATAAGTATCAATTTTCTTTTCACATTTTATTTATATCATCCATCATTGATTTAGACAAGTGTTTCCCATCTCTTGTGATGTTAATAATTAATTAGGTGATTTGTTTTGTGTATTGAACCTTTGTCTTCTACATTTTTTTCTCATGAATCTAATATTGAGTTAGCATATTACACAAGTCACACATGTTTTAATTATCTAATTAAGACCATATTGTTTAACCTTTATCAATTGCTTTGAAATTGCATAAGTTTTGGTGTTTTCAAACCATAATTTTGTGTGCCTTTGAGTACAAGCCTTCTTCTTTGCTTGGGATACTTTTATTTTTGTTTTGTTTAGATCTTAAGCTAATGACCTTGTATGTGCTAAAATCATTTATATTTAACCTCTATTCATAGGTGCTTGGTTTGTTTTTATTTTTCCTTTAAAAGGCTTATTTGTTTATGCTTGTGATAGTCTTGCTCTAGCTTGTTAAGTGATTTGTGTATGAGATTTGAATTAATTTAGTTTAAATGTTTTGCTTATCTAGTTTATGATAATGACCTTTTGTGTTTCATCACCTTTTCATCTCTTACCTTGACCATGTTTGGGTTAATAGTTTGTAGACTAGTTAAAGATGACTTTTAGGGTTGAATTTTGACTTCTTCCTTTGTTAACCTTCATGCTATTTGTGCTATTGATGCATACTATTTGATTTTGTGATTTGTATGAGTATTATCTCTATGAATTCAACTCTTACCTAACTCAAATGTGACACCTCTAATCATGTTCACACAATTGCACATTTATGCACATTTCACTACACACTTCTAGATGCATGATTATGCTTTCTTATGCTAGTTTGTTTGTGAATCTTCATGATGATTGTGTATATGATGAAAATATATTATTACCATGGTATCTACTTAATTACGTGTCTTTTCATATTCTAAAGCTTACTCCTTTTCATCTATACATTACCATGTTTCATTTGACTTTTAGTTGCATTCTAGGTCAAGTTCTTGACTAGTTTTTGTACTAGCATTATGAAGGTGATATTTTGAATTGCTTGTAACTTTTTTTTATCCAAAATGAGTCTTGACCCATAAGGTTTTACTTATGATCCCACTCTTATGTGACACTTAACACAAGTATGCTCAAGAACACACACGCACACACCTTTGCCCGCACTTGTATGAAGTGAATATGTTTTTCTTAAGTGATTTGTTTATGAATCTTTATGATGAATGTTTATATGCTTTGATTGATTTATTTATGTGTTTTCTATTTTATTTCATGTATCTTGACATTGCATGATTCATTTCTTTTCATCTTTTCCTTTTCTTGGCTTCTTTTGACTTGTAAACGCTTTCTAGGTCAAAATTTTGACTAGTTTTTTGTACTGGCTTTGTAATTGTACCCTTGTGATATTTTATTTGTGAGTTAATTTTGAATTATTTCATGTGATATTTCTACTGTAATAAATTCATATTGACACCTTCTTTGCATTTTATGTATGTCACACACCTATACTCACTTCACCACACACGATTGTTGCATGTTTACGCACACTTGTAGAATGTTTGTTCACAAATTTTTTGTGGCTTTGTTTGCATGATGTTATATGAAATATTAACATGTTAGCTATTGACTTTTAAGTCATTTTATCTTTCAATTATCCCTTCATCTCTTCTATGCTTAAAATCTCACGCAATTTGCTTTCCGTATGCTTTTAAGACTAGTTTTGGCTTAGTTTGTGTACTAACTTTGCATTTATGTCTTCATAATGATGTTTGATGTTTATTTATGGTTTATATAAGATTTTTATATGTATTTTGTGTCCACTGGACTCAATTCACATGACAATTTATATGATTATTCATTCACTTGTTTCTACTCCATCTTCTTCTCCTCTTTCTTTGCACTTGATTGGTGTTCGATTTGTGTGCTTCTTCCAAAGCATTTTGTTTGTTTCTTCCCCTCTTCACATTTGGTTTTCTAACCAAGATGATTTATTTTATAGTTTCCCCTTAGGATCACTCGATTAGGTTAGTTATCGAGCTTAGACATTAGGTTAAGTATCCATGCATGCCAACATTAGGTAGATAATCTAGGTAGTTTCCCATGTTTATATCCATAACCTAGGAACAACTCGTGCATGATAATAATTAGGATTATAAATAGGCTAGTTTCCGTTAACCATTTTACCTTTATCATTTGCATCTTAAAATTAAAACTTTGCTTTGTCAAGTGCATTAAGACATCCTACTAATATTGAAACTTTTTCCAAAGTAAAAGATACAAACCAATATTCTTAGTTTTAGGGTGTCCCGTCATCCATTTTGTTGTTGAAGTCCCGTCGTCCCTTTTGTTGCTGACGTTTCGTCGTCCCTTTTGTTGCTGACGTCCCGTCGTCCCTTCCGTCTGCTGATGTTCTGTCTTCCCGTTTGTAGATGATGTTTCTTTCTTCGTAGAGGTGTTTCATCGTCATTGTTTGTTGTCTCATCTTCTAATCTAAAAAACACAAACCAACCAAAATAAGTGAGATGAACTACAACACTCTGACTTTTCCATTGCACGAAGGAATACGTAGGCATCCTGTCACGGGCTTGATCAAGCAACCTTTGTAAATATTTTCTTTTTTTCCACGTGTTTTCTTTCTTTTATTCCTTTCTTTTATTTCTTTATTCTTTATTTCTTTTTGCATGCACTATACCTCATATAGAGATGTAGTTAGACCTTTACACCCATTAGATATAAAGTAAAAGCGAATATCATAGAGTACTACGGGCGTGTGGAGTGCTAATACCTTCCCCTCGAGTAACAGACTTCCTTACCCGATCTCTTGGTCGCAAGACCGTGATTTCTCTGTTTCAGGTTTTCTCGATGTTTACCTTTCCCTCTCGGTGGGATAAAAAACGTTCGATGGCGACTTCATTGATTTTTTTCTTTGATTTTTTTCGGCCGGTTGTTTTAGTATCCCAAACCTTAGGTGGCATAGATGGAATTTCTTCTTTAACATCTTGCTGGAACATGCCTTCGAACTTAACTGAAGGAGGATAAAATAGTGTATACGGTTCCTCCTGATATATGTATCCAAATTCATTGAGATAAGTTTTCCATTCTTTAAAACCAGAGAGATTTTCTTCGGTGCCTTCTTCAATAAGGACATAGACCTCTTGAGGAACAGGGTTAAGGAAACATCCACTGTGGAATAATTTTTTGATTGGACGAAGAGTTTCATCCTTCTTAGTGGCTTTTCAAAGTACTGGAGTAAATCCAAGTACTGTTTTAGTTTCATTGTTGATAGGAATCACAACTTGTCCCCAACCGACGGCAGTACCATCTTTCACTATCTGCGTTGCTTCTTTGTAAGAGCAGATAGATGATATGTTTCTTTTAGTATATTCATTTTAACGAGAGACCTTGGAACTGCGTTCCTTCTACATCGTCAGCAGTGATGAAAGAGAAAGTGGATAAGTGGCTTACCAACAAGGCTTTCTCCCCACTTATGGTTACCAACTTTCCATTTGTTACGAATTTCAATTTTTGGTGGAGCGTAGATGTTACTGCTCCAGCTTCGTGACTTTCCATTAGGTGTTCATTTGTAAGACAAACGAGCGAGAGTCATTTTTGGCATTACGTTTAAGGAAGAGCCAGTGTCCACTAGCACATTGGACAAAGAGTCAGATTGACAGTTCATAGAGATATGCAGAGAAAAATTGTGATCCCTACCCTCTTCAGCGAGTTCTTCATCACTGAAGCTCAGATTGTTGCAAGCCTTTATGTTGGCTACAATTCTGCCAAATCGATCAATAGTCACATTGTGACCTACGAAGGCTTCATCCAAAAATATCATCATGGCCTCTCGATGGGCTTCAAAATTTAAGAGCAAAGAAAGTATTGAGATTTTGGAAGGAGTTTGCATCAGTTGATCCACAACCTTGTACTCACCCTTCTTAATCAAATTTAGAATTTCATCAAAGTCAGGATTGATATTGGTTCCATCATACGGACCAATGTTTAAGTCTGGATTCCCAACAGGAATTCCTACAGTATTCACAATGGGTATATCGACAAGACTTTGCCTAGTCACAGGAGCGATAGGTTGTTTTGGTGGCAATGAGGTACGCACACGCCCACTCCTAGTTACTCGACTTACTTAAGCGATGTTAACTGCGGATGAAAGAGTAGGTATGGGGATTTCTTTCCCATTTTCCATCATTGTTACATTGTATTGGTAGGGAACCGCTTTGTCAGAGTCATAAGGAACATGTCGAGGTACACAGATGATCAAAGGAGAATAGGAACCCTTGGATTATTGTATGTGATCTTTATGCGCTCGAGCATATTGAAATGAGGAATAATGACGTTTACTTCAGGAGTTACCGAGTTGATATCTGAGACTAAAAGCTCATGCAGATAACATCCTATCATATTCACTTCATTCTCATTCCTATTTATAAGGATTCGAATGTCACCATTATCCATTAGTCACTGAATATCTATTCTCATAGTAGAACATCCACGAGAATCTCTAGAACAAATCCTACAAGATCCGTAGTTATGTCGAGCAAAACCACCCATTACGCAGAATGTGTCATGCATTTATACTAGATCTGCTTTTACCAAGTTTGTTTCGAAGACTTGATATTGGCTAGGACATCCATATACCATGTTCACAATGTGCCCTCCATGATTAGGCAGCGGATTAGCTTGTACATTCGGATTCATATCCTTAAAGAAAGAAGGTTAGCTCTAACCAATCTTTGAACTTCAGCCTTCAAAGCTATACAATGTTCGAGATCATGGCCAGGTGCCCCTTGGTGAAAAGGACAAGACACATCAGCTTTGTACCACCAAGGTAACTTATTGGGCACTGGCGGTGGTTCTCTAGTTTGAAAAATATTCCTCTCAATTAAAGTAGGATATAATTTTGTGTAAGACATTGGAATTGGATCAAACTGTAAAATCCTAGGAGCACGATTCTGATTATTGTTGAATGGTTGAGCCTGTTGTTGAGGCTGCTAATTCTATTATTAAAATTGTGGGGTAAATCCCATGTTTGAAGTTGAACTAAAAACTGGTGCAATATCTGCTACCTGTTGTCCGTGATTAATGTTTCTTCTTGGTCTCCCTTGGGATACCATTCTAACATCTTGTTCTTTCTTCTTTAGGAAACACCTTCCAAATTTCTTGGTTCCACTTGAATATCCAACTTCTTTGGTCAAACGTCTTGCTCGGACTCATTCTTCTAATCGCATCCCCATGTTTACCATTCTTGTGAAATCATTTCGAGCATTGGTGGTCATGCGCTCATAATAGAAAAGGCCAAGAGTATTCAAGAAGATCTTGGTCATCTCTTTCTCTTCCAATGGTGGATTGATTTGGGAAGCGATTCCCCTCCATCGTTGGGCATACTCTTTGAAAGTCTTTTTATCCCTTTGAGACATTGCTCTGAGTTGGTCTCGATCTGGAGCCATGTCCAAGTTGTACTTATATCGTCGAACAAAGGCTTCACCTAGATCGTTGAAAGTTCGAATGTTAGTATTATCCAATCCCATGTACCACTTTAGAGCGGCGCCAATAAGGATGTCTTAAAAGTAATGAATGAGTAATTGATGATTATCATTGTGAGTAGACATCTTCCTAGCATACATCACAAGATGGCTTTGTGGGCAAGAGTTACCTTTGTATTTCTCAAAGTCGAGGACTTTGAACTTGGTTGGTATTCTTACACTGGGAACTAGACACATATCGTGGGAATTTTTCCCAAACAAATCCTTTCCACATATAGTTTTGATCTCTAGATGCATCTTATTAAACTATTTTTGGAGATCTTCCATACGGCCACGAGGATCTGTGTTGGCACCAAGTTCGTGATAAACTTCGTTGTTCACATAAGGAATAGTGTGAACCACAGGAGTTGAATTCGTCACAATTGGTTGAGATACCAACATAGTGACTAGAGAAAAGGTTACTCCGGGTTGCGAAGTGAACGCTGAATTCTGTAATGTAGGAACCTCAGTTGTGGTTTCCAGTACTTTAGAAGTATTTTGACAAAAACCTACGTTGAAATTGAAAGGAAATCCCCAAGGGTAACCCTCTGGCATAGTGAAAGCGGATTACTAACTACGACAGCAGAAGCTGGAGTATTAGTGATTTTTGAAATCATTGTCGCTTGAATTTGACTGTTAGGTGTTGGTTGCTGATTTTGTGCAGCTACCAACGAGCTCACAAAGCATTGAGTCTTTCCACTTCCTCTTGAAATGTGGTTATTGTACCACGAAGGTCAATATTCTCTTGTTCAAAATCTTCCATTGCTTTATTTCTATTTGCACGAGTATTGTATCTGCAAGCTAACTGTGAACATAGTCGGCAAACTCTAAGACGCGACAGCTTGACGATCTCTGGAGAAAATTCCAAAAGATAAGACTCTAGATAACAAACTCGAAATGCAAAATGATGCATGATTATGAAATGCAAAAGAGAAGAAAGATTTGTCCAAAAAATATTTAAAAGAGAAAGTTCTTGCAAATATTTGAACATTAAACTCTCATTTTATTAATATATTAGGGAAATATTACAACTCTTTTTTTGGAGCATAGCTCTTACAACAAAGCGAATGAAAAATAAAAGCTAAACTATCCGAATCAAGCATCTTCGTCGGATGAAGAATCAAATGCTTGATGCAGCTTCATCTTCAGGATCTCCTTCCCATAGTAAGCTTTTAATTCAGCTTACTTGACCTTTGGTTTGTTAACAACATTCTTCCACTCGTCAGGAGCAGAAGTACCATTTGTCAATTCTTCAAGCTTTCTTTTTCTTTCTTTGATGTATTTCTTGATCGCGTCATCCTTTTGACGAATCTTCTCATCTTTCTCCATGATCCATCCATCTTGAAAGTAGAGCATTTTTCATGATCCTTGACCTATTTCTTAAGCTTTACATTCTCAAATTCAGCCTTAAGAAACTTGTCTTCCCAAGCATCTTTCTCTAGCCTCATCTTAGGCAAAGCTTTTTGGTATTCTCCCATAGTCTCAATGGGAATGGTAGTCAATTTAGATACCACTAGGAATATGGGTTCTTTATAAGCATAAGGTATTCGAAATTCCATCGCTCTTTTCTTTACCCAACAAGTGTAGATTTCCATGGCTACACAATTCCTTACTTCACCTTTTTCTTTCCTTCGAATATGGTTCCAAGCTATTATCATTCTGGCTTTCAAACCTTGGGAATCTTCCCCTTCATGATAAAATTAACCCTCTACTGTAAGACCAATGGTTTTACTCGAGTTTTCATACCCAAGTTGACGTCTTGCCAAAAACGGGTTGTAGTTAATTCCTCCTTGTGTACCAGTGAGAGGTACGTTGGCAAACTCTCCACAACTGTCAATGATTTCCATCTCATTGTAGGCCAAGGTATACCAATGAATATCATCATTAGTAAGAGACATGAGTCTTCGAGGATAATACCAATCAATTTTGTTTTCTTTGAAGATAGGAGACTTAAGAAAGTGTGAAACAATCCATTTGAACAACAAAGGTACACAACACACAATAATTCCATCTCCTTGATAATTCCTATGATGAATAGAGAAATATGTATCGCCAAGAAAAGTATGGACATGATTTCCAATCAAAATGATTCTTATGGTGTTGATATCAACAAAGTCTTTGACGTTAGGAAACAAAACCAACTCATAAATAAGCAAAGTTAAAATAGCTTTAAAAGTTACCATACTACCGGCTTTGGCAAAACTAAAAGCTTTCTCAATTAGAAACTTTGGAGTTAGTCCTAAGAGATTTCCTTTAGTAGTCAAGTTTTTGTCTATCTCAGATTTCCTTCAGTGAGTTATCGCTGCAATGACTCGTGGCTTTGAAATGGCTTCGAAACCATTGAAAGGAACTTTGTCAGACACTAGGATACCTAAAAGATTTACGTACTCTTCCAAAGTAGGAATCAACTGATAATCAGGGAAAGTGAAATAACGATAGAAAGGTTCATAAAACTGACCCAAGGTTTTAAGAAGTCCTTCATCAACATTAGTATTCAAGATAGTTAAAAGAGTTCCATAGCGTTTTCTGAAATCCGAGGGATCTTCTACCAAGGATGCTAACTCTTTTAACTTTTTCATATTAGGAAATCTAAATCCATATCTCTTAGTGTTTCTTATTCTTACATCCATCCCTCTAACCTAGAATGTTTGCAAATAAAAATTCGCTAAATTCTTTGGAAATTTTATGGAAAGAAAATGAGAAATAAGGTTTTTAGGAATGCATGAATGCCACAAAGATAAAAACATGGTTACACACAAAATAGGTTCAAACGTTCGAAGTCAAGAGCTTAAGGTCAATGATAAGAACCAAACGTGGGTAAGTACTATGGGCTTAATCACCTGTAAAGCATGTTCTACTTATAATACATGGTCTACACTTCTCTTTGAAATATTATCGGTTTAAACAACTAACTTGTAGTCCAATAATATTTTTCAAGAGAAACTCGCCTAATCGTAGTCTCGCATGACAACTAATCCAAGTCTATACCTAAATAGTTTTCTGCACTACATCCTAAATGGCCACGATGGGTTATGGGTTCTACAACCAACTCAGCTTCGCTAGATCGCTTGAAAAGCAAAAATGCCTTCGCAAATAACTTGCTAAACACAATTACCCCCAAGAAAACCTCCACTGAGCGAGGGATCTCAAATTAACTTATTAAGGACTGAGACTCGTTAACAAGACTATACCCACACCTAATTCTTAAATGTTTCTTAAATCCGGGTTAGGATTTTTTTCCATCACATGAAATTGCGAGTAATAGAATAAAACACATAAGAAATAAAACAAACAAATGCACAAATGAGGCTTAACCCCTTTTTTTTCTTTTTTGGAAACAAAGAAAAGCTTGGTACTCCCCATCAGAGTCTCCATTTTTCTGTTCACGGTAAAAAGTGGAGAACGAGGGAATCGAATTAGAATTCAAATCTCCGGCTCAAAATGATTTAACTTTGATTTTTTTGTTTAAAAGATACCGAGAGCACCAAGATTTATTGTTTCCAAACAAGAAAGGAAAAGAAAAGGGGAAAGCTGAAATACCCTAAAAAAGATATTTAATGCGATTAGTGTGAGCTAAATGCAACGCATGAGGGAGTGACCTGGGTAAGAGGGTTAGGTTATATAAAGGGAATGTATTAACACCCTATATATCTATAGTACTCTATAAGACCTTTTGTGCATTTGTGTTTTATTTGCTATACTATTTTGGGAAATTTCTCCTTTGGGATTTAAGAAGGTAGGTTAGGAAGGAACCTAAGTTTGTTTATTATGATTATGCTCACACAGATTATTTGGATCCTCTGCATACATATCCCTTAGAGGGATTCAGAGCATCTGTAGCTTGGATCTAAGGGAATATAAGGTTTGTTTGGTTTGAGGGAGAAAGAAGTATGCTCGCCAAGGGTGAGACCTTGTATCTACGTATTCTCAAAAGGAGGTTGACAAAGTCAGAGCAATCGTAGTTCCCACTTATGTGCTACTGGAAGCAAAAAATTTAAGAGACAACGACAAGTATCATCTTAATGAAAAATGTACTAATCTATTTCATCATATACATTTTTGAAAATTTGATTGTTTAAATCTTTCATTGTAAGCATTGGGTGTTTTGCTTGAGTATACAAGCGTTACCACTTACAGTTAAGAAAGATGTTTGAAAAAATGTTGAATCTTTCATTGTAAGCATTGGGCGTTTTGCTTGAGTGTACAAGTGTTGCCACTTACAGTTGAGAAAGATGTTTTGTTTGAAAAAGTGTTTGTTTTGAAAAATTTTAACTTGTATGTGATTCTATAGATGAGATAATTCTTCCATAGAGATGATTCATGTCTTATCTCTAAGGAGAAATGTTTTGTTATTGTTTGGGGGATGCTTTTAAGAAGCCTGTGGGTCCTTGTATTGTAAGCCCAAGAGGAGGATATCCGAGGGACATCGAGGGTCCTTGTATTGTGATTCTAATAGAAGGCTTTCCGAGGGATATCGAGGGTCCTTGTATGAAGTCCAAGAGGAGGCTATAGGGTATGGCTGGCTTGGCTTTAAGAGCAATTTCACTGGGAAACCATACTTTTTGGGTTCTATCCTAGCTAAGGAGATTCTTTGTACGAAGCCCAACAAAAGGCTGCTAGAGACTTCCATATCTCTTTCTTGTATGAAGCCCAAGAGAAGGCTAAAATCAATGAGGGAGTTCTTTTGTACGAAGCCCACGGGGAGGCTAACTAAATGAGGGATTTCTTTTGAACGAAGCCCAAGAGGAGGCTAACACAACGAGAGAGTTATTTTGTACGAAGCCCAAGAGGAGGCTATGGAGAACCTAGTTGTTATACTAGTTGTAATGACATAAATAAACATGAACAAGTATATGAACAAGCATATGAACAAGTATATATATGACAAAGTGTGTGTGTGCGCGCATTCATAAGAGTTTATGAAGGAAATATATAAACAAGTGTATAAAACAAGCAATTAAAGCTAGTGTAACTTGGATATATACAAAAGAGTGTGGGACTTACACCTTAAGGGAGGCTCACTGGAATAAGAGCAGTTTCACCGAGAATAATGCTCCTCTTAATACCAGTGGAATTGGTGTGTAAACAAGTAGATAAAACTAGCTGTGATGACTGGTTTTTTCATCGGTTGTTGTAAAAATAATGAAGTCGCCACCTAATTTTATTTGTTCTAAAAAGAATGGGGAAATATAGATAAAACCCACAAAATTTGGATAAGGAGGTCTACGTGACCAAAAGATGTGAATTCAGGAGTCGGTTATGCAAGGGGAAGGTATTAGCACCCCTTACATCCATCGTACTCGATGGGACCCGTTTATTTCTAAGTGTTTATGTGTTAAATTGCTAATTTAAGTTATGATCGAGAAATAAAAGAAACAAAAGGAATTGTTTATTATTATTTTGAGTTTGGCACGGTTTTGAAACCGTGTGCCTACATATTCCCTTGTGCAATTAGAAAGTCAAAACTCTGTAGTTCCTCTAAAAAAGGTTTGAATTTGTTGTATTGATTTTATAAGAAAAATCGTGCATTTAGACATTTCAAATGCTTGAACTTGGACTTGTTTAGTTTGTTTGAAAAGCTTAAGTCCTCGTTCGTATTTGAAACGACTATTGCACACTCTTTGTAAGAAAAGAGTTTGATGATCGCATATGAGCGATAAAAGAGTTTGAGTGAGTTGAGTTATTTTTATGTGGGAGACGTGTATTATACCATAAGCGTTCAACGGCTAATGCCCCAAATACTCGGATGAGTGGACGGAAACATCCTAAACATCTTTTTCTACCCAAAATGTTTGTTGAGAAAAGGTGAGGTGAAACAAGGTTCACGTTAATTAGATTCAATTAAGAAACCAAACATACAGTCGAGGGTCGATACAGGACTGACTACCATACGTTTGGGAGGAGAGAGAAGTGGAGTATTTATTTATGAAAATGTTTTGAAAAGAAACTCGACGTTGGATCGAGGTTTTGTAAGTTAATTATGAAAGTATTTTAGATGGGGTTTTGAAAATTATTTTGAAAAGTGAAGGATATTCACAAGAAGTTTTGAAAAAATTAAGTTTTGAAAGTTGGAAAGAAAACATTTTTGAAAAGTATTAAGAAATACTAAAAATGCCTCATTTCTAACTTAATTAAAATATAATCAAAAGAAAATATTTTTGGATTTTTTTGACATAATCATAAAATAGGTATATTAAATGACAAGTGTACAAAAAATCATCTCAAAATGAGAAGTTTTGATTAGTTTTTGAAAATGTTGAAGTTTGTTAGAAACTTAAGAAATTAGTGATAAAAAAAGAGTTTTTGGTCCTAAGGAGGTTTGAACCTTGGACTTTTGGCTTAGAAGTGAAGAGTTTTTCCACTGAGCCATTTTCTTGACTTGTCATTTAATCACCTTGCTTAGAAGGAGTTTTGAAAAAAATGAAGTTTGCAAAAAGATCAGAAGTTGTGTGCTTCTGAAGGGGTCAGAAGCATGGCTACTTCTGGAAGGATCAGAAGCTAGCTTGCTTCTGGGGCGTGAGAAGGCTTGGCTTGCTTCTGGAGCGCTTTGGCTTGCAGCTTCTGGGGCGTGAGAAGGAGCTTGCTGCTTCTGGCTGCTTGAGAAGCATGTTGCTTCTGGTAATAGAAGCATTAGAAGTGCTTCTTGAGGTGTTAAAAGCTTGAGGCTTCTAGAAATGGAAGTACTAGAAGTACTTCTAAAGAGAATGGAAATGGAAAGCTTCTAGGAGTAGAAGCTTCAGAAGTACTTCTGGAGGATGAGCCTCAGAAGGACTTCTGGAGAAACAAGCTTAAGAAGCTTGTTTTGCCTTTTATTTAAAAAAAAGGTTCCACGGGGATTCGAACCCTGGACCTTGAGGCGAAGGAAAGTTTTAAGGCGTGCTGGCTTTACCACTGGGGTGGCTATACATCCATTGTTTTTAATCAAACTACAAATATATATTACAAACCCAGCTTTTAAAATTTGAATTTCACTTAATCTTCATCCTGGAACCAAGCGCGAACACCATTGCTCCAGATTTGAGTTTCTTTGTTTCTTCATTAATTTTGAAAGTTCAAAATACAAATTTGTCTAGAATTTTATCACGATTCCAACCATGTATCTTGTTAAAATTAATAATCAAAGATAAACATGAATTTTGATAATCCCAATTTAAACCATAACTGAAAAAATGATTAATTCTTTGGACTCAGTTGATTTAATTTAAATTAAGGATCTAGATAGCTTTAGTGATAGGATATCTACATTTTTCTTTCCAAATTTGAAGCTAAAGATGCATGTATGAAGGTATCAAAGTTTTGAAAACTCACCTCTTGGTATGAAATACCAGATCGAGTTTGGCAGCTTCCAGGTGCAAAGTAATGATTGATTAGGCTTCCCTGAACCTCACTGAGTGTGTTCCTACTCTTAGATTATTCTGAAAGTGGCTGGAACTCTCTGACCAAGTCAAGTTGCAGGTTGCTAATTTGAAAATGGAAGATGATGATGGAGTTGTTCCAGAACTTGTTTAAGTGTTTGGACAGTTTCTATATGTTGTATAGAATGTGTCTGAAGTGAGAAATCAAGACAAGCACGAGTAGTTTTCTAGTTTGGAAGTTTTGGCTCAAAACTTGCACAAATGGAGTTTTATGTAGAAAATTGTATCTTAGCTTGTTTTATGATGGTTTTAAGTTTTAAACAACTTCTAAATGATGTTTAGAACATGTTAGAAGCTTAAGTTTGCTTATATTTTGCAAAGCTTGAAGATTGCAAAATTTTCCTCTTTGAACTTTGAAACTTGGAATTTAAGAAAGAAAGAAGGAAAGCTTGGATTATGATAGCTTTGGTGTACCTTTGAATGAGGTAGGAACCTCTATTTATAGGCAAAGGATTTTGAAATGGCAAGGAAAGATAAGCTAGAAGAGTTGCAACTTGGAGCTTAAAGCTTAAGAAAGGAATATTCCTTAATTAAATGCAAATGGAATCTTGTAATCATTGCTTTAGAAAACTCAAGTGTTTCTATCATTTCCTAGCCATTTCCATCAGATTTTTTTCTCTAAAATCCTATCTCATTTGGTGACAAGGCTTCTAGAAGGGAGAAAGTTGCAAAGTAACTTGTAACTTTGATGCATGATTTTGGAAATCCATGGTTTTGGAGCTCTATGTTTCAAAATCAAAACCCTAGCTACACAAAGTATTTTTGTAAGTTCTTGGACTTTTTAGAAATATTGTAACAAGACCTACAACTTTCATGTTTTGAGTTTTTCTTTAATCAAAATGGATCTAGGTGAAAATTGGCCATAAAAGTAAGGAAAAACCATGTTTCTTAACACTTGAAAATTTTTCTAAGTGTTAGAAAAATTCAAATCTTGACTTTTTGTTGATTTTTTCATATTTCTTGATTTTTTATGAGCATGATGGATTATTTGAAATGATTTTATGATTGAAAAAGTTTGGATTTGAAAAAGTTGACCAAAAGTCAAAGTTTGACTTTTTGAGCAGATGAATTTTCATCGGATGATTCAAAATTTGTCTGATGAAGAAACATGGATTTTGTAATGTTTTGAACCAAGAAATTAGGTCAAGATGTTGCATTGAGGATGTTAAGACTAATCTTCAAGCAAATAGGTCATCCATTGAGCAGAAAGTTAATGATTCACTATCTCCGATCAAAACCCTAATTGGTCGATTCAAGGTAGATCATGAGAAAAAGTTGGGAATTTGAAAATCAAATGTTGGTGATTGATTAAGATAGATCAATTGAGGTGAGTGGAGACTCAAACCCTAATTGATTATATCTTGAACAGATGAAATTTTTGATAAAATTCTAACTTTGACTTTGACAGGAGCTCGATCCCTGCTCAAATGTTAGTGATGCAATGATCTTATGAGAAATACAAGGGAATAAAATCTTGATCTTGTGCACTTTCAAAAGAGTGTATTCCTTGAAGAAGGGATGCCTCATGATCACTCCTCATAAACACAAACTCAAAAGTCGGTTTCAGAAGTTGAAACCATGAGCTTAGGACGATAAATTTTGGGGTGCGACACTAGCGAACGATACTAGTCATACTTGAATATGTACAAAAAAGTTGAATATGTACAAGGTAATTAAACATGTACACAAAAGGGTGGATATGTACAAGGAACTAAATATGTACATACAGGGGTTGGGACTTACACCGTAAGGGAGGGCCGTGATAAATTTGATTTTGAGTTCAAAAGATTTTCGAGGAAAAAACCTAGTTCGATTTGTATTTTCAAAGAATTAATCAAATAGATCATGGAAAAGAGGTGTGTAAGTTAATTAAAACATTTTTTAAAGTTTTGAAAAGGTTTGAAAAGTGAAAATTATTCACAAGAGGTTTTGACAAAGACCAGGTTTGAAAAATCAAGAAGAAAACATTTTTGAAAGTACTTTAAAATACTTAAAAACGTCTATTTTTTACCTAATGAAAATATATCAAAAGAAAATATTTTTTTGGAATTTTTTGACATAATCATAAAATAGATGTATTAAATGACAAGTGTGCAAAAAAAACATCTCAAAATGAGAAGTTTTGATTGATTTTTGAAAATGTTGAAGTTTGTTGAAAATGTGAAGAAAACAAGTGATAAAAATTTGTTTTGGTCCTAAGGGGGTTTGAACTCAGGACCTTAGGCTTGCATGTGAAAATATTTACCACTGATCCATGTGCGTGGCTAATTATTTATGCACCTTGAATTAAATATATTTGAAAATAAGTTGTGAAAATCAGTTTTTGAAAATAGTTGAAAATAGAAGAAAAGTGACAAGAGTGAAAAAGAAAAGGTCTCAGGGGGATTCGAACCCTAGACCTATGGCAAGGAAAAGACATGAAAGGCGCGCGTTCTGCCACTGGGGTGGCTGTTTCATCCGTTTATGAAACAACAACCATTAAAAATATATTAAAGCAAAAATTTGAATTTTGGAAAAATCAAAAACGCGCGAAGAACTTCATCTTCAACCTCAATCCTTCCAATTCGTATCTCCTTCGTTTCTCAATGAAATTGAATGATGTAAACATCAAACTTGCTCAAATTTTCACTAGGAACACGATGATGACAATTAGTTTCATTTATTTTAAGTGTAAGGTGATTGAATTTGAACAAAAACAGATGAACCCTAGTTTTAACTTTTGATCATGAAATCGTGTAAGTGCAACCAATTTAAACAATTGATTGAGGGTTTATGTTACTTACACATGCAGAAACACAATAGCATAGCAATTTTTAATCTGGAATGCAGAAAATGAAGAATTCGAAGTTGAGCAACTTACCTCTTTAAGTAGAAATCAAATTCCTCGAAGGAGATGATCCAGATGTTGTTTTTTGATCTAGACAGCTTCAGTGATGATTATGGAACGTGTTCGGATGCTTGGAATGATTTGAAAGCACTTGGGATAGCCTTCCCGAGTCCAACTACAGTTGCTTTGAGTGAACTTTGATTTTGATAATTATGAGTTTACAGTTCAGGTATGAGTGTTTGGATAGCTCATATGTGATCTATGGATGATATTTGAAGTGAGAATTTGAAGAATGCACGAGTAGATTGAGAGATTGCTTGTTAAGGCTTAATTTGTGCACTTATGGAGTTTTAAAAGCAATTCTGAGTTTGGATTGTTTTTGTGATGGAATGATGGTTCTAACAACTTCCTAATGGTGTTTGGAGAGTGTTTGGAGCCTAATATTGGTCAGAACTTGCAAGGTTTGGAGATTTGCAAATTCTCACATTTTGAAACTTTGAAACTTGCAACTTAAGAAAAGAAAGAGAAAACAAGCTTATGTTCTTTTTTTGTGTGATTTTAAAATGAGCAAAGACCTCTATTTATAGGCCAAGATGTTTGGCAAGCAAGGCAAGATAGGATTAAATGATTTTTGCAAGTTGGCTTAAGAGGTAAGAATGAAATATCTACATTTAATGCACATGGTTAACTTTGCAAACCATGGTTAAAAAGTCAAGTGTTCTTATCCTTATCTCAATCATTAGCTCAAGATATTTTTGGGATGAAACTTATCACTTGGTGTTGACAAGGCTTCTACAAGAGAAAGAGATGAGTTTTTGGCAAGATTACTTGAAAACTTGGTGAAAATGACCTATAATTCTTGTTCTTGAACCTATAATGTCAAATTTCAAAACCATAGCTCCACCAACAAAATCATGTTCTTGGACATTTTGGAAAGCTTGGAACAACGGCCATGAAAATGGTTAAAAATTGATAAAAAAACACTTGAAAATTTTTCTAAGTGTTTAGAAAAATCAAGTTTTGACTTTTTGTTGACTTTTTCACACATTTTTGATTTTTCATAATCATGATGGATAATTTGAAATGCTTTGCTGATTGAAAATTTTGAATTTCAAAAGTTGACCAAAAAGTCAATGTTTGATGATCTGGACAGTTGACTTTTTGTCAAATGATTCAGAATTTCTCTGATGATCAACTATGGATTTGGAGATGTTTTGAATCAAGAAATTATGTCAATATATTGCATTGTTGATTTTGAGATCATGCTCCAAGCAATTATTTCATTCATTGAGAAAAAAGTCAATGATACACCATCTCGATCAAAACCCTAATTTGGTCCATTCAAGATTGATCTTGAGGAAATGATTGGAATTTGAAGATCAAATGCTGATGACTGATTAAGATAGATCATTAGTGGTGAGTGGAGACCAAAATCCTAATTGATCATATCTTGAACAGATGAAAGATTTGATTCAAAACCCTAATTTGGCTCAAGGAGTACACCCACAAGCTAACTTGTTATGAAATTTGTTAGTGATGCAATGATGCATATGTGAATGATATGAGATGGTATCTTAGGTCAAAAATTGGGGTATGACACTTCCCATATGGACATATGTAATGTCCTATTCCACTATATCCGGATTCTTCAAGACTTGGCGAAAAAAGATAGTTTTTATTTACAAAGATCTTGGGACCCTAAAAGTACGGAATCAATTTTCTCGTTGTGACAATGATGACCACCACCAGCTTCTCAATCTTCTTATAGCGTGCTTCAACGCCTCTTAACATCTTATTTGTGAAATACACAAGCCTCTCTATCTTGTATTTCTCCTGGACAAGGACTAAGCTCATCGAATGATATGTGAATAAGAGATAGAGGAGTAGTAAAGACTCCTTCCTTGGGAAACGCGGAGAAGGCCTTCACCCTAGAGAAAGCCTACTTTCACTCGGTGGTCCAATCGAATCTCTCATTCTTCTTTAGGACGACAAAGAATAGGAAAGTTGTATCGCATACGTAGGAGAGGAACCGAGAAAGGGAGGAAAGTTAAATTGTGAGTTGTTGTACTTCCTTTTACATTAGTGGGGTTCTCATGTCAATGTTTTAAAAATCAGATCGGTCATCAAACTAGTAAAGGTGATGAGTCACTGGTTCATTGGTTGAACCATTGGGTCATTGGTTGAACATCATGACAAAATAAAATTAATCAGGATAGCTCGGTTGAATAAATCAGTATCTATAACAAAATTACATAGTTATTAAACTTTTCGAACGAAATGACTCGACCTTTTTCAAAATATTATAAGTTCATCATTTTTTTTTTTCATAAAAAAATAAAAAATCTATTTTTTAAAAATCAAATAACCACAATTTCAAATTATATATCAAATTAACCACTTTCCAAACAAAAATAATTTGCCACATAGAGGTGTATCCACTCTGTGTGGTAGATGCATGCATTTAAAAAAGGAGACGCCACCCTGCATGGCACATGCTCCTCTATCATGCCATACAATATGGAACATGCATGTACTGGTAAAGAGGTCTTGCCATCTAATCTTCCTACTTGGTTGTTTTAGAATTTATATAAAAACGACCATCCATCTCCATCATTTTCCATATATATATATATATATATATATATATATATATATATATATATATATATATATATATATTCTCATTTCACTCTTAAATATGTATTCTAGTAACCCTCCAATGTTTTCACTGATAAAAAGAGATGTTCAACATATTTTTTCGCCAATAAAGCCTCAGACAAAGATCAAAATTTGGAACACGCAGACCTTCGAGCATTTTCAGATCATTTTTTAAGGTTTGTGTGTTCCAAAGTTTGATCTTCAGACTTTGTTGGCGAAAAAATTAGTTGACATCTCTTTTGATTAGTGAAAACATTGGAGGGGTTATATAAGAGTGAAATGAGAATATGTGTGGAAAATAGTGGAGATGGATGGTTGTATTTATAGAAATTCCAAAACAACTAAGTAGCTAGACTCGATGACATAACTTCTTTACATGTACATGCACACACCATACTGCATGGAATGACAAAGGAGCATGCACCATGAAGTGTAACTCATCCTCTTTAAAATGCATGCATGAGCCACACAGAGTGACTACACATCCGTGTGTTGATTCTTTTTTTTTGAAACATGGTTAGTTTGGGATATAATTTGAAATTGTGGTTATTTGAGTTTTTTTTTTTGAAAAAAGTGGTTATCCTAAAAGAAATCAAGAAAAATAATTGCCATGTCTCATATATTTAATTCTAAGGTGGAAATTTTGTTCTAAATAAGTTTTAAACAAAGTCAACTTATATTCTAATTTTATTTTTAACAAAAATTATCAAAGCAACTTCGTTTGGTCGAGGAAAAAAGTAAACATTTTACCCGTAGGTTTTCTAAAATCGTCGATTCTATGATTTTCATCAGTTTCGATTAGTTCCCACTGGTTCAATAGCTTACCGAATTCTTCAATCAGATCATATTGGTGATCCCTTTGGTTCCCAATTTAACCAATTCAATCTAATTTTTAAAACACTGTCTCATGGTGATGATTGCTTGGTATTTATCTGGGTTAACCTCAATGCTAGATCTCGTTAGCATGAAGCCTAAGAAATTCCTCGCCTAAATTCCAAAAGAGAATTTGGCAAGGTTTATGTGCATATTATACTTTCTTATTGACTATAGGACATACTTCAAATCTTCTATATGGTTGCACCCTTCGATAGTTTTCATTATCATGTCATTAACGTAGACCTCTAGGTTTCACCCTATATGGTGGACGAATACAACATCTATGAGTCATTTGTAGGTAGCGTCAGTGTTCTTGAGACTAAAGGTGATGACATTGTAGTAATAGTTTCCATGATTGGACATGAATGTTGTTTTGGGAATGTCAAATGCTGATTCTGGTTACACCCTAAGTAAGAATCCATGAAGCTCAACATGTGGTATCCTAATGACCCATCGATAAGGCGATCGATGTTTGGAAATTGGTATGAGTCTTAAAGACCAACGACATTCATATCGGTGAAATATACACATATGTGTCATCTGTTGTTTAATTTCCATAACACATTGGCTTGCCATGTGGAATATTTTGTTTTTCTAATGAACTCGATGTCAGAGAGTTTCCCCACCTCTTCATCTATGGAAAAGTTATTCTCCTCACCAACTTTATTCTTCCTTTACGACACTGATTTGGAAAAATGGTGGATGAGAGATGATGGCTCACCACTTTAGCCTTAATCCTTGAAATACCAGGGGAAGCCCAAACAAACAAGACAACATTTTAAATGAATTTTTCAATTAGCTATCTCTCTTCATCCTCAGAAACTAGGGTGCCTATATTTGTGATTTTATTGGTGAAATAACCTATTTTGGACCACCTTAAAGTCCTCTGTGGGTGTGATTTTCTCCGCTTTCGAGCTCAATACGGGGTCCAAACACTCGAGATATGTATTTGGAACTTTAGAAGGGAGCACCAATAAGGGTGAGCTCTTCCCTCGTTATCTCCAGGCTACTTTGGTAACACTCTTGAGCGATCTGTTGGTCTCCTCGGATCGTACCGACTCGCTTTCCCAACAATGGATACTTTAAAACTAAGTACATGGTGGAAACAACCGCCTTCAGAGTGTTGATGGATGGTCACCCTAAGATGATGTTAACGATGACAAGTCGTCCATAATTAACAAGCTAACGTTAATCGCTTTAGTGTTTACACCCTCACCATATGTTGTTTTAGGGTCACATGACCTATTACTTGTACATTTTTTCCTAACAATGCTATTAATGAGCCACTGAACACCTTGACATTGTTTAGGTCGGGGTGTAGTTTTTGGAAGGCATCCTAGAACTGCACGTTAGTGGAGCTACAAGGATCTATTAAGACTTGCTTGATATCCCAGTTGTCATGTTGCACAATGATGACCAATGGGTCATTATCGTGAGGATTGACTCCGAGAGTGTCCTACTTAAAAGAAGGTGAATTTAACCCATATTTTCCCTTGCACGCCCATGGGGAAAATCAGGAAATCTTACATTTGTTGCAAGCACCCGCCTTGTGTATTTCCTTCGGGAGGAGCTAGAGATATCTCCACCAGTAAAACCTTCGACAATGATGTTTGACAATGAAGTTTGTGTTTATATGTATAATCCTGTCGATCATCTTTAGAGGGAAGATGGAAAGAGATAGATTAAAGGAGGTGTGGCCCATGTTAGATTTACCAGGGTTATACGGCGAGTGCCATTGTACTGGTAAAAAGTACAAGTGTGCGTGTTGCCCGTATAAACGACAGAGACACTCATAAGCCTTAGTATGTAATTTACGTTAAATGGTGGTTAGGGCTTACCTGCGGAATAGAGAACACCTATATGCTTGTGGTTGGGGTGGTTTAAAGATCCTAGTCACGTGAGGTGAGAGGCTTTTTTATTGAGTGTATGCTTAGGTATAAGCGAATATGGGATGCGATCTGTATGGCTATGATTTTTACATCCTCTCCTTAAGGGTGAGGTATTTATAGAGGCCTTTTGTAAGGGCATGGATTTTGTTTTCATGATGCCAAAACCCCTCAATTTACCATGATACCTTATATCAAAAAGGTCTAGCAAGAATGGCATGAAAAGCTAGAAGAAACTTTTAGGGTTGGGAAAAATCAACTCAGATGCGTCGATGCATATGTCCTTCTGGTCGACAGACTTAATAGCTCTACTCACGGGATGTTACACGCTGACCCATTTGGTCGACGCAACTTTTTGGAAATCTTGGGAGTAAATCTTGAAAGCCCTGTATCGATGCATTCCTCTGTAGCGGTCGACACATTCAGAAGTTTTGATGCCCCTCATAGGCTCGGGATGTTACGCGCCAACCCTCCCCTTGGAGCAGTCGAAGCATCCTCCAAAATTCTACAATTTTATAATTTTTTTCCGCCTTATAATTATTTCTATTTTCATTTTTGACTAACACATATAGATAATAGGTTATTTCCTTTTGAGCCATCAACAAGAATAGAGTGAAATAAACACATTGAGAGCACATCATCTTCATCATTTATTCTCCAAATTCAACACCTTCTCATAATCAAAGTTGTTAAATCAAGAATCAAGGATTGATGATAACTTCCAATTTGAAGAACAAATTCAATATTGGGTTGTGTTTTGTAGGCTCCTTCTTGAATAAAACCATTAGGGTTTTGTCCTCCTAGATCTGAATCGGTGCGGGGATTTTGGTATGAATCTTCGCTTCAACGGATTCAGCTGAGTGAAATAGTCGAGGAATGGTGAGTTCGCTTGATCAAGTAACAGTAGCCGAAGGATCGTGAAAGAATATTTGGGGTCGATCTTGTTCGTTTGATATCAGCCGAGAGAAAGAAATTTTGCAGTAAATTGGTTGTAATTTCAAGTATCGTTAATCGGAGGTGTGCTCGAAGAGATGGACGCTTGGTTTGGCTCGAACCAAGGATCGTGAAGAAGATAGGTTCATCATTAACAATTCAATTGTGTGAAAAGGGAACTATTTCATCACTTGTTACAATTTGCAATTTTATGAAAAATTTCTCAATTCTAGATTTTAGAATTGGGGGGAGACATAAACCACGCGAGGACGATAGGTCGAACTACCTTAACAAATTCCCGTGTTCTTTTTCATATTTTACTTTCAATATTTGTGCTGCATAATTTTTTAATTTCAAACTATGAAACTTGCATTAACCTTATTTGTGGTGTGTTGAGCTTTAACATACACTTTGGTAACAATCCCTTTGATTATTACTAAGACCAACTTCGACCTCACAAATAGATAAATACAACACTTGTGAATTTTTCCCACACGGTGTTTGATAAATTGTCTTACTCAAAAGTTATTCATTGTGCTTGATTTTATTCTTAAACAATTCATTGGAATTATTCGATACTCTCTGAGATTGTTTAAGCGGTTAACAAATTGAGAATAAATTGTATTGATTCGAGCTACTCTCTCACCATTCTCGTACGGTTCACATATTCGATCTTTTCGATAGTGGATCATTTAGACGATTGAATATCCAGGAAGCTTTTGTAATAACATTTCAAAAAGCACACAATTTTAAAAAGAAAAAGGAATCGATCTATTCAACCAGCCCTTCTAGATCGATCACATCATCTAACAACTGGTATCGCGAGCGCTATTTTATCTAGTGCTTCGCAATATTACTTTGTAGAATATCGAGAAAGATAAAAAAAAGGCTTATACGAGAGCTCTGGTTTTCACAAGTGAAAACTACAAATAATGGAAAGAATGTATGTGTGTTCATATAAACTCCCTTGATAGAAAGATATGGAAAGTTATCGAAAATGGTCCCATGGCAATAACCATGACCAAAGATAATGTTACCTTACCTAATCCGGAAGCACTATGGGATGAGAATGATGAGAAAATGTATGCCTATGATTGAAAGGGTAGAAACATGCTTATAACAGTCCTAGGTGTTGATGAATACTTTAGAGTATCTCATTGCACAACCGCTAAAGCCATGTGGGATGCCCTACAAATTGCCCATGAAGGCACAAATGATGTTAAGCTTGTTAGAATCAATACATTGACTCAAGAGTTCGATCTCTTTCACATGAAGCATGGTGAAACCATTACCGATATGCAAAAGAGATTCTCTCACATTATTAATCGCTTACACACTCTTGGTCATGTTACTCCAAATGTAGTTGCTACTAACAAAATTCTGAGATGTCTTAATAGGGAATGGCAACCTAAAGTCACCACTATCAAGTAAGCAAACGACCTAGCCACACTCGACATCACAACATTATTTGGGAAGCTCCAAGAGCATGAACAAGAGCTCAAAAATATCAACAAGCATGAAAAGAAAGAAAGGAAAAACAAAAAGATATGGATGGGAAGTCTATCTCATTGAAGGCTTCAAGCTAAAAGTCCTCCACCAATAACTAATGTGTGAGTGAGTCTAGTGATGATGATGAAAGTTTGAGTGAAGACAAGGGGATGTTTGTGAGGAAATATCACAAATATCTTTGAAGAAATGAAGTACAACACTCAGACAAAAATCTCGTCAACTATAGACAACAATCAAAACCATCCAAACAAGATGATGGCAAGAAATCTAAGTCAATAGGATCATACTTCAACTGCGGAAAACTCGGTCACTACAAACCGGATTGTCCTCTACTCAAAAGAGAAAAAGAAAAAGAAAAGTTTCAAAAAAGACCAAATAAAGCTAGAAGAGCTTACATTGCTTGGGAAAGCGATAGTGAAGCTTCGAGTAAGAGTGACTCTAGTGATGAAGAAGAAACTGTCAACTTTTTCCTTATGGCTCATCAAGGAAAGAAAAAGAAGGTAAAACACTCTAAATATGATCATAGTGACAAAATGTCTCATCTTGAATTGCAAAGAGCTTTTAACACTCTACATCATGAGGCTAAATAAGCTTTCAAGCGATTAGCCTTAAATAAGAAAATATTTTCAAACCTGGAGCATAAAGTTTCCAAATCTAAAAAGGAACTAGAAGCTCTCAAGGCATCAATGATTGAGAGTGTCAAATGTGAAAGCAAATATTGAAATTCCTGGTATGTCACAGACTCAGGATGTCTAATGGAATGTTAAGACATCTGATCTGACATTGCGTCGAATGTAGAATGGGTCAGTACTTTTAAATTCTTCTACAATGATAATGAACTATCATACCGTAACTGTAACACCATTGATAAGTGTTCGATTTAATGAAGTTCGAATGCTTAAGGTTAATTATACAAACCGATGTCATGATGAATGCTATGACATCAAACAAATAACCAATGCGTAAAGTAATAACACACGAATTGTTCACCCAGCTCGGTTCAACCAACCTACATCCGGAGGCTTCCAAGCCGTGGATAAAGTTCACTATTAGCGATCAATTCAAAGACCCTACAGCCAACACCCCGCTGATGCCTTCTCACTTAATCACTACCCAATGACACTTTTACCTAAGTCCTACTTAGATATGAGAACCCTCTCACTCCCCTTCAATCACACCCCGTGTGATTACTTTCTACAGTTCATAAACTGTTCAGAAGATACACTTCCATTACACAACTTGATCATGCTTAAAAGCTTTAATCAAGTACAATTCATACATCCTCTTGCCTACGGGCTTCAAGGAGTATGGTGACCATCCCACAGCCCGGGAGGTTCACAACAAACTAGCCCTAATGATTACATCTTTACAATACACGGCTTTCTACACAATACCAATTGTTAAATCCCTTAACAGTACACAAATAAAAGCCTTCAATGTTTTCAATGAAATCCAGAGGCGTGGCTGTATTGTAAGGGTTGAATTCTTTATATAGAAGCAGTCCAAATCTTCAGTTTTGGGCTTCCATAAAGATAGCTAGGGTTCACTTAATTTTCTCCTAAAAACATGGTTTGTTTCACAACCAATTTAGGTTTAATTAAGATTAACCTAACAGCCACGTGAGCATGCTTTCTAATAACAGAAAGACATAAATAAAATGCTCAACAAACTTCCTGAAAATCTCAGAAAACGATTCGCAGTAATGTATGTCACATGAATGTCATAACATCTCGCATGACATCAACTGTCGAATTTCAAAGATGCCTTTAGCTTCCCGCCTGAGCTGTACTTTTACCATCCTTGTCCAGAGGATTTATCTTCAATCTAAACTCCCCTTTCCTTTTACCCAACTGATTTGGGCCTTCATGTGACGCAAAGCGCTTCAACAACTTGATAAAATAAGCGTAAAACTGCTACAAGTTAGGTCTTCAATCGAGCTTTTCTCCTTATTCTTAGCTTTGATTGAATCTTCTAGGCTCCACATATGCCTTCAATTTTCGCTACTTGTTATGCATTCTATTTGGCAGAATATTCTGATAACTTTAGGAATGAATCGCACTGCACTTGACGCTCAAGAGCTTGATGTCCGATATGATGTTATGACATCTCTTGTGACATGTTGTTCCAGATGTTGAATTAAATCAACACAACATGTTTAGGCATTTACAATAGGATTTTCAGGCTGTTCCTATTGTACATTACATTACATTATTGTTGTTTATTATTTGTTTTACAAGAAACGAGCCAATCCTAAATAAGGGCACTTACAAATATGACAAAATTTCTTGGCATTACTGGGCCAGATGTGAAACTTGTCATATTTGGCAAAGAGAAGTTAAAACTCTTATTGGGTGTTTGTTTCAAGTTTAGGAATTACATTCCTGGGAATACATGGATAAAAAGTGAGGATACTCATGTTTGTTACAAGATTGAAAAAAAAAATCCTAGGTATAAAGATTCCAAGGAATAAAATAACTTCATATAACTTCCATTATTCCCATGAAATTATTACCATGTTGAAGGATGGAAAAGTGGATTCCCATTAAATTTTATATAGTTTTTAAAATAAATAAATTAAAATTACAAAATTTCCTAGGAATAATAAAATGTTTTTCAAAAAATAATTCAAAATAATTCTTTAGAATAAACTCCCCACTTCTATTTTTCTGGGATAGTAATTCCTGGGAATAATTTTTGACACCGTGAAACAAACGCCCCCTTAAAGCCAAACTTGACAAGGTTTTACAACCCAAAATTATCTATGTTATTGATAGATCAAATTTCATAAGTAGTATGATTAATCCTTATCAAAAATACTCCGATGAAATTAGAGACCAATCTAGCAAATGTAATTATTCCAACTTAATGACGTCGCACCCCAAAATTTGCCCTCATAACTTCGAGTTTATCTGGCTTAGGCTTCACATTCAACTGCATGCGCTTCCATGAGGCCATTAACATTAATAATCATTCACTCATCGCATTTGCATCGCTAATCGTATTTAAATAGACCAAAAGTGTATTTAAATCGATATTTGCATCGTTTTATAGTTGTAAAATACCCGATATTCCACTTCATTTATTTTTATCTCCTTACATCCTTCTTGCATCGTGTTAAGTTATTTATATGTCGATGATATTGATATTTCGGTTTTATAGACAGACCATTAAAAGTGATTCTACAATGTGTGGAAAATTAGCGGGAAAATATTTCAAGTTTTCGCCTTTAACTCACTGCTTTATGAATCTACGTGTCGCGTAGATCATGAAAATGTGTTCTCTCTAATTTTTAATACATTTTGAAGTCTCATTTTTAACCGTGAGCGTTTTAAAGTCGGGTATTCTTTGTTATCATTTTATTTTGATTGTAAAAATTTTGATAATTTTTCTTTAATCTTTGAGACCCGTAGTTTATTTTAATGTGCTCATTTCTTTTTTTTTGATAATTTATTATCCAAATTTTATCGTTTTTGACAATTTTAAGCGTCCATTTTTTATCTCCAAAAATCAAAACAAAAATATTTTCGGATAGATTAATTTTTACCCTATTGCCCTTAACAGTTCATTTTATCATTAGGGTCATTTTAGGCATTATAAAAATTTCTTAAACCTAATTTTGTGTGTGTGTATATATATGTTATAAAGATTACTGTTTACAAAAAAAGGGTGAGGAGGCGGATCTGAAAATTCGAAGACAAAAAAGAAAGAAACTCTCCATCTTCTCACACCCTCATCGGTAACCTCCGTTCAAACCTTCCGCCTCCATCCTCTCTTTACTCGCGTTGTTCCCTCTCATTTTTCTCCTCTACCCATTGCTATAAACACTGCAAATCACCCTTCAAACTTACTTCCAGTCTTCATTTTCGGACCACCTACCAATCTCCATCAGAAACTATCCGTTTACTCATCGTATCCATCTATAAATTCAAACCGTCGGCCATCCTCCACCTTTCTCACCATCCATTTCCGATTATCACTACCCCTCTCGTCTACCTCGTCGGAACCAACGACCACCAAACCTTAACCTCCCTCTGTCAATTTCTCCAACATCCATCAAACAACACTTCGCCACTCAACTGTCAAACAATAAACCAAAACCCTATCATGCTCTCATCTCTGCTACTTTAGTTCTCACAAAACCATCACTAAATTTTATTGCATATTATTTATATCCTCTACTTACTTTTTTCTAGTATCTACTAAAGGGATCATGACAAATTATCATGGAGGTAATATATTTCTAACATTTAAACCTGTTCTTGACCATAAATATATTCTTAGTTGATTCTCTACTTGACTTATGTTCGTAGTGTGTTCTATGTATTGGTTAATTTTCATATGGCATGACTTAAAAACTTGCAAAAATTGTGTTGTCCTGCAGGATGGGTCGACCTAAGCCTTTTGATGCATCAACACACACTCTTTATTTGGGTTTAGTATCAGTTTTTAATAAAATTGTGTCGACGCATGGATCAGGCCGGTCGATGCATCTGGTGAAATATTCAGTTTTTATTTTATAATTTGGGTTCATTTGTTGTATTTTCCTTATTTCTTCCCAAATTGCTATGAAACCCTAGCCTCCTCCAAAAACTCCAGACGAAAATTCCTCACTTTTCCTCCAAGATCCTCAAGAGAAATCACCATGGCCTCTTAAAGGAGTGTTAAGAGAAGGATTCTCCATGGCGGGTCATCCCAATGTCAACCTGAAACTCCGATAATTGATCTATCTCTTCTCTCCATTGATCTTGTTGAAACTTATGATAAATTCAAGGATAGGAAGGTTGTCAAGCAACATTATGTGATTATGAAAACCCTAGGAGATCATTTGCCAGAAATTGTCGAACTCATTAGATATCAAAGGCTTCAAGAATTCTTTGAATGCCACACCAAATATAATAGATATTGTGTTAGGTTGTTCTATACTGGTATTCAAGGAGACTTTGATGGATCTCAATTTCGTTACAGAATGAACAATAAGTTTTACATGGTGAGCTCTCATGTATGGAAAGATCTTATAGGTATGAATTCTGCTGAAAATAATACTGTTCATTTCACTGATTCATCCACTGTTGAAGGGTATGACTTCAAGGAGACTTTGAACTCTATGCTTAGAAAATCGTTTGCAGTAAACATAGTGAATAGTGCCTTATTCCCTTCAAATGTGACCACTGGTGCACTAGTGCCTCTTGACAAAATTTTGTACTGGTTTGTGGGGCATATTATCGGGCCTAAGAAAGGAGGGATCTCTAGAATTGACAAGGCTGAGGTGAAACTCATGTACTTCATAAAAAACAAGATCAAAGTGAATTGTCCTTACTACTTTGCTAGTCGAATGTTTTCTCTCTGTGACTCCACTCGTGGCACTGTCCTATGTTATGGATCATTTATCCAAAGGATTCAAAACTATGAAAGCATTAAAGTGGCTGGTATACCCTACGAGTCTTTTAATGTGGATCAATAATTTTCCAAAAAGTCCCTCAAGCTAATGGGTTTCATTTGGAATCCTCAAACTCAACATTTTCGACACATTGAGAGGTCCAATGTTGTTCAACTAGGAAATTCAAATGCTGACACTGATGATGAGATTGAAGCTATGTTGATGAAGGTAATGAAGGCAATGTTGAAGGCAATGCTGAAGCAATGGAAGAATATGCTCCTGATGACCAGAGTGACATGGAATGGGTACTTGCTCAACTGCAACGTATAGAGCTACACCGTCGTGAAGACTTGGCCTTTCAAAATGAAAGACTCTCTATGTACGAAGCAACTCAAACTCAGCAGTATAACACTTTGCACGTGATGTTTCAGACTCAGATTGAAAACTTTACTGCCTTCCAAGCTCAATTCACTCATTACTACCCATTTCCTCCTAATCAACAACCTCCTAACCCAAATGATGAAAACTTATCTGATGTCCGCTTTAAACTATTCCTATTTCTTCTTTTGCTTGTCATGATTATGTACTTTATTTTAAGTTTCATTA
The DNA here is from genome assembly GCA_021764765.1 of Vicia sativa. Classification (NCBI taxonomy): domain Eukaryota; kingdom Viridiplantae; phylum Streptophyta; class Magnoliopsida; order Fabales; family Fabaceae; genus Vicia; species Vicia sativa. Next base: position 77,258,802 of record CM038795.1, read on the forward strand.
ACATACTTTGTGTGTGTTTCTGTTTAATTATTACTTTTGCAATCTTGGACACTATGTGTGCTCATTTTTTGTGCTAAAATTGCATTTTGTTTGGTTATAACCTATAATTTGATATGACTCAAATGACTACTTGTCTCTCTCCTTTTGATGTTGTCAAAGGGGGAGAAGAAGTATCTGATCAAGGCTAGAGAAAAATCAAAAGACATGCACATTCTCAGGGGGGCATACATAGCTATTTGGTTAACATAGCTATTTATGTCCTTGTATACATGTCTTGTCTATCGTGCAGGTTTTGTATAAATTGCGCAGGTTTTGCCATCATAAAAAATGGGGAGTATGTAAGGGCATGGCTTATGTTCTTGATGCCAAAACCCCTAAAACCATGATACCTTATATCTAAAAGGTCTAGCAAGAATGGTGTGACAAGATAGAAGAAACTTTTATGGCTGGGCAAAATCAACTCATATGCATCAACGCATATGTCCTTCCAGTCGACAGACTCAATAGCTCCACCCACGGGATGTTAAGCGCTGACCCATTGGGTCGGTGCAACTTTTTGGAAATCCTGGGAGTAAATCATGAAAGCCCTACGTCAACTCATTCCCCTGTAGAGGTCAACACATTCAGAAGTTTTGATGCCTCTCATAGGCTCGGGATGTTACGCGCCGACCCTCCCCCCTAGAGTGGTCGATGCATCCCATCCTCCAAAATTCTGCAATTTTATAATTTTTTTCTTCCTTATAATTCTTTCTATTTTTATTTTTGACTAACACATAAATAGTACGTTATTTCCTTTTGAGCCCTCAACAAGAATAGAGTGAAAGAAACACATTGAGAGCATACCATCTTCATCATTTCTTCTCCAAATTCAACACTTTCTCATAATCAAAGTTGTTGAATCAAGAATCAAGGATTCGTGAGAACTTCCAATTTGAAGAACAAATTCAGTATTAGGTTGTGCTTTGTAGGCTCCTTCTTGAATAAAACCATTAGGGTTTAGTCCTCCTAGATCCGAATAGGTGCGGGGATTTTTGGTACGGATCTTCGCTTCAACGGATTCAGCCGAGGCAAACGGTCGAGGAACGGTGGGTTTGCTTGATCAAGTAATAGTAGTCGGAGGATCGTGAAGGAATATTTGGGGTCGATCTTGTTCGTTTGATATCAGCCGAGAGAAAGAAATTATGTAGCAAATTGGTTGTATTTTCAAGTATCATTAATCGGAGGTGTGCTCGAAGAGATCGACGCATGGTTTGGCTCGAACCAAGGATCATGAAGAAGATAGGTTCATCATCGACAATTGAATTGTGTGAAAAAGGAACTATTTCTTCACTTGTTACAATTTTCAATTTTATGAAAAATTTCTCAATTCTAGATTCTAGAAGTGGGGGCAGATGTACACCACGCGAGGACGATAGGTGGAACTGCCTTAATAAATTCTCGTGTTCTTTTTCGCATTTTACTTTCAATATTTGTATTGTATAATTTGTGAATTTCAAACTATCAAACTTGCATTAACCGTATTTGTGGTGTGTCGAGCTTTAACATACATTGTGGTAAGAATCCCTTTGATTGTTACTAAGACCAACTTCGACCTCACAAATAGGTAATACAACACTTGTGAATTTTGCTCACATGGTGTTTGATAAATTTTCTTACTCACAAATTATTCATTGTGCTTGATTTTATTCTTAAACAACTCATTGGAAGTATTAGATACTCTCTGAGATTGTTTAAGCGGTTAATAAATTGAGAATAAATTTTATTGATTCGAGTGATTCTCTCACCATTCTCGTACGGTTCGCATATCCGATCTTTTCGATAGTGGATCCTTTAGACGATTGAATATCCAGGAAGCTTTCGTAATAACATTTCAAAAAGCGCAAAATTTTAAAAAGAAAAAGGAACCGATCTATTCAATCCCCCTTCTAGATCGATCACATCTTATAACACCTTTTGGGCCTATGGTTCTCTTGGAAAGGGTCATTGCCCACCTAGTTAATTGTGTATCATTGAATCCCTATTTCCAAAGAGGTGTGGGTCAGTTAATGACTCTGATTTCTCACTTTCCAAGAAACGTCTTATTTCACGTATCCCACGACCAGGCGATATGAAAGCCTTGGGGCGAGGCGATAGATTCCTTGAGAAAATATGTTATCGTCATCTCTCATAGGGAAGACATATAGTCATCGCCCTAGCGAAGTCCTTTTAAAAATGTAACACTACGGTCTTTAAGATATGAGATAATATAACTTATTGCCTTATCCACTATCTCAATATTCTACGTCTGTGTTAGTCTTACTGACATAAATGTCTCATATTTCAATTCTTCTACACATTTTAGTTGAATCAATATTGCTTATATTTTTATTTTTTACAACCTTAATCGTTTTCTTTAGAAAACTTCTCATTATCCCTTTACAACCCAAATCTACCAAATAATGTTAAATAAAACCTGCAATAACTAGAACAATATAAGAGATAAGGATCAATACCTAGAAAATTATTTATCAAGTTAAATCCAAAATGATTTATTTCGGAGGAGAAAACAACTCTCTTATCCACTATTAATCGAGAGTCTTTTACAACAGACTACAAATGAGTGACAAGAAAATGTTTATCATCTTCTCAATACATGAATCATTTAACCCTAATGTATTTTTCAACCCTTAAATAAACTTCAAATATTATCAAACTTTTAAAACAATGAACACTAAAAATTTCCATCTGTCTCTCGAAGCGTCTCTATCTAGAAAACAATCGCTTCCTTAAAGAATGGAAGAAAAACCTAAAATATAACACATGTTCTGAGACGAAACGTCAAACATTTTTCTAGAACGTCTCACATTTTCATCCAAATGCATTGTATTTTCCCGCAAATGTCATGTTTGAAGTAGGCTCAAAATACTTTATTGAAACTGCCATTATTTTCATAATATTCAATTCTTTTAAAGATATTCTAGAAAAAAAATTGTACCAATATAAGTTGGAAAAAAATTGTATCAATATAAGTTGTTTTATAATACTAATAATCATTAATCATTAATGTTATTTTTTTTTATTATACTCGTAAATATTTTTTTTCTAATTATGTAATTTTCCTATCTAATACTATTTAATAAAAGAAAATTATGTAATATCCTTCATAATTTTTCTTTTTTATACAACAATTATAAATTTCATAATACGTGGGAAAAACTAATCTACTATATAAGAACATAAACTGTTATGGAAAAGTAGTTTATACCCTTAATTTTTTTTTTTAATAAACTACTCCATTGGTGGACAAGTTAGGTAATAAGCCACATTTATGGTAATTATGTAACCGAAAATTACATGTGGCAATTGCTCAAGGTGTAGTTGACAATTTGTAAGTTGTGTTTCTACAACTCTCACCTTCTAATCCTCCTACAACTTGTCCCATTTTCCAAGGTCTGCAAAGCTTCTCTTCATCACTTCATACACCTAACACCTTTTCACCCTCTTCACTACTCTCTCCCGCAAAATACTTTGGTTTTCCATATATTGCAACCCTAAAGAACCATTGTTTTGGCACAAAAGAACAAATATTTCAGCAACTCACTGCTATATATTTTTAGGTTATTCTGTTTTTACATTTTTATTTGTAGTGGTTGCAACGGGTTACCGACGATGAGTGTGGTGGTGGTGGAAACGGGTTATGCAAAATCATCCAAACGGTCTTTTAATCGGTATTGTTATTCCTGGAATTATCTTATTGTATATTGTTATCTTCATTTTGATAGTAAAAATATAAACTTTAGGTTATGCAACATCTGTCAGTGTTGGTTGCATTTGATACAAATCAGTCTCGATTTGATACAAACATGGCGAGACTGTTCGAGAAGATCAAGGACATCACAGACCGAAGGAGCACTTTGAGAAGATTGTTGTCGACAAAAACGTAAGTTACAGTTGTTTTACAAAGTTTCTTTTCATTCTTTTGTGTCGATGTGTTTTTGTTATGGTTGAAATGGATGTTGGACGATGGTAGCTATTGTTGTTCATGTTTCTTAATGGTTTGTTTTGAGATTTTTTTAGGTATATAGATTTTATGGGTTTAAACAGGTTGCCTGCAAAGTGTTCGATGAAAGTTCCAAACCAATAACTTTATCAATTTTCCCGTTTTAGATTTGTGGTTGTTGATGTTTTATTGTTACGCTGTCTTAGAATATCACCGAAAAATACATTGATAAGGTTTTCACCTTCGATAAGGTTATTTTGAACTTCATTATGACGGATTTCATTTGCCAATTTGATTTCAGCTCAAATTGTCTATCTCCTACTTCATGAATAAGTCATTATGGCGCACTTTGTTTCGACTTTAAAAAATAGATTTTTTTTTTTTTGTATTTTTGAAAATAAATTTTACAAAATTATTTTTCAAAATATTATAAATTTTTTATATTTGTTTTTTCTAAATTGTAACATTAATTTTGACATCGTATAACATAAACATACATTATTGAAGACTAAAACATAGTCAAAATCGTAAATTTTTAAAATAATTGTATTTCAAATAAGATTTTTATGAAAATTTATTTAAAATAGCCTCAAAATTAAATAATTTTTTAAAATTTTGATATTTAAAAAATATTTCAATAAATAAAATTTATTAATTTTTTTACTCAATATTATATAATACTATAGAAATCATTTTTTTTTAAAAAGCCAAAACAACCTGACCTTAGGGTTATTCATCCTTAACGAATTACTTCTAGTTTCTTCAGCAATTACATAAATCATGCTTATTCTGCCGGGCCCCAAATGACATAATTAAATAAAAACTTATTAATTAGTACAAAAATATTATTAGTAGTACAAATTCGTACCGATTAAGCTGGGCCACAAAGAGAAAATTAGATCAAAACTTTTCAGTAGTACAACAATCTCTTATTTTGAGCAAATTCAAGAGTAATGTTATTTAACATTCTATCTTTAACATTACGACAAATATTCTTGAGAAAATGATCATTGGAAAATAATGTTTTCATTTTTTATTTAAGTTTTATAAAATTATTAATTTTTTAGTTCAAAGAATATTATTTATATATTATTTTTTTATTATTAATCCAAGGCATAAAGGGTGAAAATAAAATATTCCCATGAAAATAACTTCAACCAACAATAATTTTCCACTCCCTTTCATATTTACTACTATATTTTATTTTTTTATAATTTAAAATTAAACAAATTTTATAATTTTTCATAGGATCTAAATTCCTACCAAACATATAGGTTGAAACAATATTCTTAAGAATAATAATCCTAGAAATACTATTTCAAAGAATATAATTTTAAATCTTGAAACAAATACACCCTAAGTTATTGTTCATAAATAACAGTGAACAATAATTTTTTATTTCAATTTTTTTATAATTTTTAGTTTAAAATAATTTTGGTTAATAATATATAAAAATTTTAGTTCAAAGTTTGATTAATTTAGATTATATATATATATATATATATATATATATATATATATATATATATATATATATATATATATATATATATATATATATATATATATATATATATATATATATATATATATATATATATATATATATATATATATATATATATATATATCATAAAGGTTTTGATTAATATTATGTATAAAGTTGATTAATACAATTTATAATTTGGTTAATAAATTCTAAAAATTTATAATTAATATATTTATAAATAAGTGTCAGAATATGATTAATATATATTTTATTGGTTAATGAAGTAATGAAATTAATTAATAAATTATAATAAAATAATTGATTAATAGAATACATTTATATGATTAATACAGTTGGAAAGTTGGTTAATTAGTTAATGACATAAATTTATATCTATATTATAAAATATTATAAAAATATATATTTTATAAAAAAAATATTATTTATTAAAAAATATTATTTACCATATTTATACAATAAACAGGTAAGATGTAAATATATGAGAAATGTCGTGATAGCATAGCTCAATTCAAAAATACCATTCAAGGGTCATCAAATATATCTTATTGACTTTTTTTATGCATCCTAAACAGAAGAAATCTGGGGAGGAAAAGCATCTACTACTAATTACAAATTTATGAAAAGAGCAATCCAAACTAGATACATCATATCTATTCATTATAATAAAAATTATGAAGACCCAAAAATAGACGCAGCAAAAAACAGCACAACCATAAAAATACATCTATAGATATAAAATAAAAAAGGTCAAAACCATTAACAAAAACATAACTTCCTACAAAATAAACCTTAAATACTTATCCTTTTTCCAACATAAAATATATTAGATACACATCATCTATATCTATAGGTCCACTTCAACCATGTTTTCCTGCAATTCCATGGAACTCTTCTTCTTGTTCAGAGTTTTTCACAAACACATGTTGTTTCTTAGACTCAACATCTGTGTGATACAATATGAGATTAGGCCTTGCATCAAAGTCTAGAATGAAGTTATTATCTTTCCCTGCATCTGTTGTTACCTTTGGATTTTGAACAAGTTCTTTGATTGCTTCAGGCATAGGTTCATCATTCATCATATTCTTCCAATAATCTCCCAAGTCTTTTCTTGCATAAGAGAGGTCAGCAACCTAGAAAGGAAATTGAAAGGTTATTATCTCAATAAGTTTGATATCAAGAAATTTCATAGAGATTAATGATTCATGAAAGCTTACCAGAAGAAGATAAAATAGTATGAAGAAAGCAAAGATGGACTTCATTTCTTTTATAAGATGTGGACTTGTCATTAGATTTGTTATTTTGTTGCCTAAGATTTTCACCCTCTGACTATCTCTTTTATAGGCCACAAGGGGGGCCCACTATGTGCATGATGAATCTAGAAGTTTTGACTAATGGAACAATATCATATTTTAGAAATACTTATGAAAAATATACCTAGTTATCATTATTATCATTAACAAAAAAGTTGAAGACTAAAAAATTGATGTCATCACTATTGCGAAAATCACAATTTATTTTGGTTGGGAAAATGCTTCCACCTTGGTTGAAAGTCCAAGATAACAAACATGGTTCTCATGAAAAATTCGATTTTTTTTTCTTTATTAGTAAAGGTGAAAAATTGGAGAGCACACAATTTTTTCTCTTGGTTGAATTTAGGAATGACAAAATGGATTTGTTCTGACGGGCGTATATTTATTTTTTTCATGGGTTAACGGTTAGGCTCGACCCTCTAATAAGTCCAACATCGTCCACCTTATTAGAAAGTATAATTCTCATTCATTCGATTTGTAGAGTGTTAAGTCAAACTAGCCAGTGTGTCAAAGTAATAGGTTATATTCGATGTAATCGAATACAACACGTAGTAGTGTGTCGAAGGTTAGATTGGGCCTTAGCTCAGTTTTGTCTAATTAGGCTTGGGCTGTAGGTGCCTATATAAAGGACAATCCTTTGTAATCAAAGCAAGCAAGCAATATTTTGCACCAAAAAAAAGCAAGCAATCAATAGAACTTTCTCATACAGTTTATACAGTTAAAACTCAACATCAACTTCCCTCTTTTTCTTCTTCTTATTCTTCTTCTTTAATCAACAAACAATCTTTCTTGAAAATTCTTTGTTCCAACAAATTGGTATCACAGAGCTCGATTGCGATTCAGAGAGAATCTAATGGCAAACGGAACAACAACCTCATCGCAGATTCCGGCAAATCTACCAGTTTTCAAAGGTGAAAACTATCAACGGTGGATTGCACAAATGAAGGTTATCTTCATATTTCAAGATGTTGTTGAATTCTTGAACGATGAAGTATCGGAACTGGAAGCAGACGCGACAAATGCTCAAAAAGCTGCGCACAAAGATCAGAGGAAGAAAGATTGTAAAGTGTTGTTCTTGATTCATCATTATGTGGATTCTGATGTATTTGAGAAGATAATTGAAGAAGAATCAGCGAAAGAAGTGTGGGACAAGTTAAAGAACTTGTATGGCGTAGGTGAGAAATTGAAGAAGGAGAAGTTGCAGACGTTGAGGAAGCAATACGAGATGATTCAGATGAAAGATGATAAATCAGTCTCTGCATACTTCTCAAGGATTGTGACATTGACAAACCAGATGAAGGCATGTGGTGAAACGATCACAAATTTACAGAAAATAGAGAAGGTGATGAGATCTCTAACTGTAGATTTTGACTACATTATAGTTACAATTGAAGAGGCCAATACTTTATTTAAGATGAAGTTAGAGGAACTTCAAGCTTCATTGGAGGCTCATGATATGAGGTTGAAGCAGGGAAACTCAGAAAGAGAAAAGGTGGATGAACATGCATTGCAATCAAGATTCAGCAAGAAAGCTGAGAAGTCAAAGCAGCGAAAGCATCTTGCAGTTGATGAGAAGTCAAGCAAGAGTGTTGATTCGAGCAAGAAAGGTGTGGCCAACAAGTACTCTAGGAAGAAAGTTGACACAAAAGAGGTGCAATGTTACAATTGTCAAGGCTTTGGTCACTGTGCTCGAGACTGTCGAAGAAAGAAAGCAGCAAGAGCGAAAGAAAGTCATGAAGCCCAATATGCACGAGTAGGAGACAGTGACTCAGATGATGTGTTGATGTTGGAAAATAGTCGGTCGAACACTGAGAAAACCAACATGTGGTATCTGGATTCAATATGTAGCAACCATATGACTGGCAATAAAGATTGGTTCACCAAGTTAGATGAGCCAATGAAAAGGTGATAAAGTTTGCCGATGGAAGACACATCAACTCTGGAGGTAAAGGAGACATCTCTATTGTCATGAAGGATGGAGGAAATGCTACCATCACTGAAGTGTTGTATGTACCCTCTATGACAAGTAATTTGATAAGTGTAGGTCAATTACTTGCAAAAGGCTTCATAATGAAGCTTGAAGGGAATCAGATGAAAGTCTATAGGGCTAATGGAAGGCTAATAATGAAAGCACCATTGGCAAAAAATAAAATGTTCAAGGTTGAACTTAACACATCTGATCATAAGTGTCTTTCTTCAACTGCGCAAGAAGACAAGAACTGGCTATGGCATCACAGGTATGGACATCTAAACTTCAAAAGTTTAGGCATGCTCAACTAGGAAAGGATGGTGTTTGGCTTGCCTTATGTGAATGAACCAAAGCAAGTATGCGAGGAATGTTGCAAAGCTAAGAAGGCGAGGAAGACATTCAAACATGACTTGCCCATGAAATCCAAGCGGAAGTTGGAAATAGTTCACTTTGATGTGTGTGGACCATTTGAAGTAAAGTAAAATGGAGGCAACAAGTATTTCCTTACTTTTATTGATGAATTCACCAGACATATATGGATTTATCCTATTGAATGGAAGAGTGAAGTATTCACACAGTTCGAGAAGTTCATGTTGCATGTTGAAAGATAAAGTGGCTGCAAATTGAAGAAGTTAAGAACAGATGGTGGCGGTGAATACTGTTAAGGACCAAAATGTAGATATTTTGTAGATAATTGTGTGGTCCTTTACAATGTCTTTTGATTAATTAGTAGTACTTAATATAGTATTTTGATATATTTATGTTTTTATTTAGTTTTTGTTTATAATCTATTATTTAACTTTGTTTATGTTTAATTTGTAGGTTTTTGGTAATTATACCTTCAAGCTTGGATTCAAGGAAGCTTGAAGAGCTATTGGAGCAATTTCAAACTATTTTTGGAGGGAGGAGCATGCTTCAGGGCGCGCTTAGCGCCATAAAGTGGGCTTAGCGCGGTCTGCGATTTCTGAAAAAGTACAATGACCTATGCTTAGATATTTTTCTCACCCACTCCCTCATTTCACCACATAATCAGACCTAGAAAACAAGAAACATTATTCTTCTTCATTATCAAATTGTAACTCAAAAATTGACCTAGAATCTTGTTTTTTCTTGATATTTCCTTCCATGTTCATCATCATCTCTAAAATTCTTGCAAGTGAATCTACCATGAGAATGAGTAGCTAAGATCCTTTGTGTCAAGATTAGAGATAGTTAACCTAAATTTTATGTATTTATTTTGATCTCTAGATGTGTGAACTTGGTTGATGATATATATGTTTAATATCTTTGTTTTACTATATTTTTATGCTTTGGATCATGATTGAGAAATATGTTTCAAAGTTGACCTAATATATTCTTCTACTAAGGAACAAATGCTAGATATAGATTTGTGAGTTAGTATTTACTTGTATTGAACTTAAATATTATCATGTCAATAGTTAGAGTGAGAAATCATCTAAGGATTAACATGATAAAACTCACAATATTGGTTGGAAATCAACAATATTGAGAGGATACTTAATTATATCGATCATCAACTAGTTCCTCCGCTTGATTAATTGAATTTATATGAAATTAGGTTAATGAAAATAATTTTGACATACTTTTACCAATTGAAACCCAACCAAAACTCTCTTTAATCCAAAAAACTCTCTTTTGGAATGAAGAATAAACTTGTTTGATTGAAATTTATGATTTTTGTAGTTAGAAAACAAAACCCTTTTGTTACCAAATCTTAAAATACACTTTAACTATTGAACGACGGTAATATCACATCAATCCCTGTGGAAACGATAATTAAAAATACTTGTTTCAGAAATACGTACAACAAATACACATCTGCTGAATTTGCTAGATTTTTTATTGAGGAAGGTATAGAGCATGAGATTATTGTGCCTTATACGTCTCAGCACAATGGCATAGCTGAAAGGAAAAACAGGAGTATACTGAACATGAATAGAAGCATGTTGAAAGTTAAAGATATGCCTAAGATATTTTGGGCTTAAGCAGCTTCAACAACAATATACATTCTAAATAGGTGTCCAATAAAGAAGATAGTAGAAATAACAACTTATGAGGCTTGGACAGGGTCAAAGCCAAGTGTGAGTCATCTTAGAGTTTTTGGATCAATGTGCTTCAGGCATGTACCTGAACAACTGGAAAGAAAACTGGATGATCAAAGTGAAGCCATGGTTCTCATAGGTTATCATTGGACTGGTGCATACAAGTTGTATTCGCCAATCGAAGATAAACTAGTAATCAAAAGAGATGTTCTTGTAGATGAAAACAAAGGATGACATTGGAGTCAAAGTTCATCTCAACGGGAATCTGACACAGTCATAACTGTGTTCGAAGAAGATCAAAAGGATGAACCCACTATTAGTCGAAGTGAACAAGACAACACTTCAACTAGTCAAAATGAAGAACCCCCTGAACAAAATGAAAGAAGGTCGACAAGAACAAGAACTGAATCAACAAGGCTAGATAGGTATGAAATATTTCCAGATCAAGCAATTGATTTTGATGCTGACTTAATTGAAGAAGCTATGATGATGGCTGAAGCATAACCAATTGATTTGAATGAAGACATGAGTAATTTGAATTAGTGTGAAGCCATGAAAGAAGAACTCAAAGCCATTGAGAAGAACAAAACCTGGGAGCTTGTTGAAAGAACTAATAAGAAGCCAATTGATGTAAAGTGGATATACAAGGTGAAACGAAGGCCAAATGGCGAGATTGCGAAGTACAAGGCAAGGTTGGTGGCTAGAGGATTTCTACCAAAGCATGGAATAGACTTCGATGAAGTATATGCACCGGTTGCAAGGCTAGAAACAATTCGAATTGTTGTTTCAACAACAACATATAGGGGATGGAAGATGCATCAACTGTATGTGAAATCAGTGTTCCTAAATGGTCCATTAGAAGAAGAATAAGTCTATGTGACTCAACCACCAGAATTCGACGTCAAGGGGCAGGAGTCGAAGGTGTACAAATTAAGGAAGGCTCTCTATGGTTTGAAGCAAGCTCCTCGAGCTTGGAATAAAAGAATAGATAATTTCCTGATCGAACCAGGTTTCACAAAGTGTGTCTCTGAACACGGAGTGTATGTAAATAATGTCAACAGTGTCAGTCGAATCCTTTTATGCCTCTATATAGATGACTTACTCATTATTGGAGCAGACGAAGTTGAGATAATGAAAGTCAAGTCGAAGCTAGTGCAAGAATTCAAAATGTCCTACTTAGGGAGTCTCTCATATTTCTTAGGGATGGAATTCAAAAATACTGAAGAAGGAGTATTCTTGCATCAGACTAAGTATGCTCAAGATATTTTAAAAAGATTCAACATAAGTAACTGCAATGAAGTTGTTAATTTGTTAAAAACTGGAGCAAAGTTGAAGAAGAAAACAAATGATGAGTTTGTTAGTTCGCCCTTGTACAAACAAATCATTGGATCCTTAAGATATCTTTGCAATACCAGACCAGGTATCTGTCAATGTGTAGGATTGTTGAGCAGGTTTATAGAGAAACCTCAAAAATGTCATCTCATCGCTTTAAAGAGGGTGTTGAGATACATCAAGGGAACTATTGACCATGGTGTGTTGTTGCCTAAGAAGTCAAAGAACAACACAAATATCGAAGTCCATGGATACACTGGTTCATATTTTAGTGGATATAAAGACGAAAAGAAACGTATTGTAGGATACATTTTCATGATCGAAGGTGATCCAATCTCCTGGAGTTCGATGAAACAAAGCATTGTGGCATTGTCATCTTGCGAAGCAGAATATGTAGCTTCATCATATGCTGCCTGCCAAGCAGCATGGATCAAAATGTTACTTGAGGAACTCAAGATAATGGAGCATAAGAATATAAAGCTATTTGTTGACAACAAATCATCCATTAACCTGACGAATCACCCTGTGTGTCACGGTCAAAGTAAGCACATTGAAAGAAGGTATCATTTTCTGAGGGATCAACTCAACAAAGGGAAGCTGGAAATAAAGCACTGCAAGACTGAAGTACAACTAGCTGACATATTCACCAAATCTTTGAAGAAAGTCAGATTCGAAGAGTTAAAGAGAAGCATCGGGATGATAAGTCTCGAGAACATGAATTAGGGGGTGTGTTAGAAAGTATAATTCTTGTTCATTCGATTTGTAGAGTGTTAAGTCGAACTAGTCAGTGTATCGAAGTAATAGGCTGTATTTGATGTTATCGAATACATCATGTAGTAGTGTGTCGAAGTTTAGATTGGGCCTTAGCTCAGTTTGGCCTAATTAGGCCTGGGCCGTAGGTGCCTATATAAAGGGAAATCCTTTGTAATCAAAGCAAGCAATCAATAGAATTTTCTCATACAGTTTATACAGTTAAAATTCAACATCAATTTCTCTCTCTTTCTTTTTCTTATTCTTCTTCTTCAGTCAACAAACAATCTTTCTTGAAAATCCTTTGTTCCAACACACCTCATTTTTTGGGGCTTTTATATATGCGGTTATTAGTATAAATTTTGTGAATTTCTTAATCCACCTCATATTGGTGGGAGGCACTCTATAGAAAATTGAAAATATCCTTACAAAATCGGAAGTTTATTTCTAGTTCGCACCCCATTTTGTACAGACCATTCAAAATATGGCGTGACCCTTGAAATTGTAAGAAATTGAACCGGAGATGCACTTCCGATTTAGAACCAGAAGTATACATCCGGTTATAGTAGCGGGAACATTGAATTGTATTGCCACTTGAATATTTTGTATGAAACCGGAAGTATACTTCTGGTTTTATCATGAGACTGATTGCTTAAAACACCAACCATGGTGATCACCACCATAACACACTTTCTCCTTCAAACCTCTCAAAAACCCTCTCCATTGTCAATCTATTCTCCACTCCAAATCCTCATTTTTGTGGTTCATCATATCAGAAATAGCTCAAGAAAGTAGAATTTCACGTAAACCTTATCCCTTTTATCCCTCATTCACTATATTAATTTGTTAGTTTTTGCTAAAAATAAGGTTACGTATAAATCAGATGTATACTTCCGATTTATGGTTGAACTAAATCGAAAGTCTATTTCTGGTTTTGTCTCTGTGTTAAATTTTCCAGCAGAATTCATTATGATATGTGTATAATTATGTTTTTATGTAACATGGGTATGGTGCACCCCGATAACATTCCTAAACCCGATGTGATTGAACTTATTTCGTCAGTTGTAGTTCCACCTCTTGTAATTAAGGAGGTAGATGTTCGTGAATATTTTGAAAATATTGAAGAATTTAAATTACGGGACAATATGTTGCAGTGGAATTGTTTAGAGGAAACGAGACTAGGATTTGGTATTTTGATAGCAAGGTCTGATAACGACACTGATAGAAGAAATGCGTTTGTTATTTTGACATGTGAAAGGCACAGAAAATACGTGGCTCACATTCAAAATTTTAAACGCGAGGACACCGGTACAAGAAAATGTGAGTGTCTATTTCGGTTGTGTGGTTATCTCATGGCCAACAAGAAGTGGAAAGTTAATGTGATTAGCGGTGATAATAATTATGGTTTTCGAGCTATTTTTTGTTTGCTTGGTAGCCGTGAAGAGTATTACAATACTGTGCGAGATACCCTGATCACAGAGTTGACGCAACACAGAGATTTGTACACACGTGTGCTAGGGAGAAAAGAGAAGGTTGAGGAAATATATCACTCACTAGTACCTACTAAGGTTTGATTTGCACCGGAGGATAAATGGATGCTCTTCCCTAAAATGGATCATCTCATAGCAAGTGCGTATGATAGGGTGTGCACTATTCTGACAAGATACGTTTTTTCGGAGACTTGTTTCCCTCTGTGCAGTGCTCCTACACCAAATCCCAGCGATCATATCATATGTGTTAGGTGGATTTCAAATCCACGACATTTTGTTCAGGTCTACTTGAAACCGAGATGCCCTATACCACCGATATCACCATAGTGGGTGCTTTATTTCACAAAACCATCAGAGACATGGTCGAACAAATTCATGGAAAGGATGCAAGAATACAACATGTTGAACCAAATAGAAAGAAAAAAATAGGGAAAAGTCAAAAGGGATGTCACTGATGGATTTATCTGGCGACACTTTTTCGTCTCTTTCAAGTAGTTAGGTATTATTTTAATGTTAACTTCATTTTGTTAATGTATTATAGTGTGGAGATATACTCCTTTTTTTAATATGACCAAATCAAAAATATTTGAATACATTAGTTTTTTTTGTTGGTATAGTTGTTGTTTCTGTTCTGTTTCTGATTTTTCAACCCTATGCCATTTACCGGAAGTTTACTTATAATTTTGATACCAGAAGTTTACTTTCGATTTTGGTTAAGTTAAAGTCTAGAATTTAACTTCCGGTTTTATCACTGACACAAGGATAGGATTTATATGGTCCATGTTTACATCGCACTACTATAAAAATACTTCTCCTCTTATATTTTCCCTACCACAACACAAACAATCAGATTCGGACATGAAATTAGACATCAAATGGGTTGTTGGAGTTGTTCATTTTCTCGACCACATACCATCTTGTGAATTCAAGATAACTATGTACACCCCAATTGAAGAGGTGCGTGAAACATTGCAGGAACTTGTACCTTACGACGACGGTCGAAAGGTAGAGACGATCGAATAACGCTCGCCATCGATTGACAATGAAGGGAATCTTTAGTTCATGAACCGTGAACTGAAGAACGACACTGATTTATGGGCAACGTGGTCGACTTATCGGAGTTTTCGGGAGAAAGTTCCAATCGAGATAAATGCGACTTTATCAAGAACTGTCGATGATATTATGAGGATGTTGCAACGTCCACCCAGATATTGATTTATAATGTTTGATTTATGTTTAACTACTAAATGTATTTGCTAAGTTTATGTTATGAATTATATGTATCTCTATGTTAAACAATGCAATGAAGTTTTCTGATTTTTGTTATGATTAAAACTGAAAAATAGAGTTACAGTACGGAACTGGAAGCAAAGTTCCAGGTTGGTGTATATTTTATCAGATGGTGGTGCGCGCCGGAAGTATACTTCTGGTTTTCATGGGCATTTTAAGAAATTTACTGGTGGATAAGAAGGTCATGGGGTGGAATAAGAAATTCACTAAATTTTTATATTTTTAAACTTAATTAAATGATGCAGTGTACTTGACTCCGTCTTGACCTGTCCTCACTTTTAGTGTGGGACGAACAAAATTTTTAGGCTCACACCACAACTATGTTCACTCTATCCTGTCCCATTTTTTAATAGACTTTTACAAAACGGATCTAAACGAAACATATATGATCGTTTTCTACCACTAATTAGACTTGTCAACTAAAGTAAAAAATGATTCTGATTATAGGTTTGATTCTCAGCAACAATATTTTTTATTTTTTAAATAGTGCATTAGATTAACTTTTTTCCACAGTTAAAATAAAAAATTGAGATGAAAAACTCAACTTTCCCCTCAATTAGGACTTTTATCCAAGAAGATACAACGATAGAAGTGAGGAAATCAAAAAAAAAAAATCGGTTGGATGATCCAACCGAAGAGAAATCCATTGTTATTTAAAATATATATATATATATATATATATATATATATATATATATATATATATATATTTTATTTTACCTATTTTAAATTAAACCTATATTTTTATGAAATAAAACCTCTGACAATTTTTGTACCATGTTTTTAACATAGCATAGCATAAATGACACATTATTGTGAAACAAAATTATATATCATCTATCTACTATCAATTCATTATAAATGAATAGATATAAATTCTCATTTATTCTCTTTCGACTTTTTGTTTCATTTATCCACTACCTAAGATTAAAACCATAATCAATTAATAAATAAATTAAATTCAATGGTCTTTGCAAAATATTATATTATTCTTTAATTTTCACCGATCAACATAATTCTTACGGGACTCGTCTACCATAAACCAATCAACATTTATTTTTTCACTTTCCATTTAACTAATATTCAGAATGATTTTACGCATCACTGAGACAATAAATTATAAAAGCAATCAAAATTATAATATTTTTAAACCAATTAGAAATGTAATATTTCTTAGTAACAAATATTATTTTTAATAAAATAATGATTCCTCTCTATTTTATATAAATCATACTTTTATTATAAAATAAAATTATATTTTATTCACGTATTCTTACTAATATTTCTTAAAATATACGATTTTTAATAATTATTAATAAAAAAATTTATTTTAAAAGATAGTGTTTTTTAATTCTAAGAAAATTTTATTATTTTTTATTTACATAAAATTATATTATATTTATTTAAAGTACACTACAAAATTTACATGTTTTATGATTATTTGTCAAAATTATATAAGATCTCATTTATGCATATATTTTTGGGTTAATCATTACTCATATACCATGTATATTTTGAATAGATATATGATACATTTATTAATGGATATGAATAATCTATATATTTTTATTTAAAGCAAATTTAGACCATCTATCATATTTTATATTTTGAAAATTCTAATTTTAACATGAATACATATGATATTCCATGTATTTCTTTTATTTTTATACGAATATTCCAAATATTTATGTATGAAGCAAATTTAAACTAACTACAATATTTGACTTAAAATAAATTTAACAATACCAAAAAAAAAAATTTAATTATTATTTATTAATTTAAACATCATTCTTAGTCAAATATACCAAAATTTCATCATAGAAAACAAATAAATAAAATGCTATAATATTAACCAAATAAAGATTTGCCAAAAAAAAAACGAAATAAAGAAAATCCTTCAAAATTCAATGTATAATAAGGTTAAAAAAAATTGAAAATAAAAAGCTGAAAGAAAACGTTCAAAATAATGTCACGTAAATGTGTTTTCTATTTGTAGTGTGTTTTTTTAAATTAATTTATGTATATTCTTAGTTTTAAATAATTTCTATTTCATTTAACTATATTTTTTTCTTCTCTTAATATAAAATAGATTTTAATGCTACCTTTTTATCTAAATAAAATTTATACTATCAAAACTATTTTTATTGTAAATTAAAAGAAATGACTTACACTTTCTCTCTTTCATTATTTTTTTTCATTTGTCACCTCATTTATTTATACTATTTTAGTCAATTATATTTAAAATTCAAAATTCAATGTTTTTTTTCTAATTTTTTTCACATTTTTTAAATTCAAATCTTTCATTTTATCACACTCTTAAATTATCATGTAATAATAAATTATTGTATAGATTTTTTTTAATTATATATTTATAAGTCTACATTTATATAAATATGAGTTTGAAAAAATTTGTTTTAGTTTTTACAATGTATTTAATTAGTTTTACTTATTTATTATCAATAAAAATATTAATTGATATATTTTATAATTTTAATAAAAGTAATAATTTATTACAGACAAATAATAATGTTACCAATCCAATTTAAGAAGTATGCATTCTTTATTTTCTATTTTAAACATATTTTAATTACTATTCATTGACATCGAAAAGAAAATTTTGAGTATTATATATTGATATCAAAATTTTCAATAATAAAATATTTTAACTCACGGATCACTATCAATCTAATAAATATTTTATTTTAATAAATTAAATTTACATGATCATAATTTATTTTACAATTAAGAAACTCATTTTAAAATTGCATATGTATCTAAATATATTTTATATTTTATCAAAATGGGGTATTGTAACATAGTGGAAGAACTGACTTGTTTGTTTTGCGTTTTATCGCAAATGTTGCGGATAGCAAGAGTCGCCACTGCCTTTTCTTTTATCTAATAAAGGAAAGGTGAAAAGAACAGGAAAGACCTTTTATCGATTATGAGTACGAGAGGTAATTGCGAAAAGGGAAGGTATTAGCACTTTTTCCATCCGTAGTTATCTACGGGCTCTTAATTGCTTAGCTCACTTTTGAAAATTTGCTTTCTGTGTTTGTGTGGTTTGAAAAGTATTTTTGAAAAGTATTTCACTTTGACTTCATAATGATTCTTGCATCAGTCCTCAAGAATGTATACGAAGTGTTCAGAAATTTTTTTTTGGAAAAAAATGTTTAACTATGTAATAATTCTCGTTGGAATGTATACAAAGTGTTTGAAAAGTATTTTGAAAATAAGTGTGAGGTGTGAAAAGTGATTTGTTTTATTGGAGCAAGCAATAGAGTCTTATTACCTACTCAAAATGGTCGTTTCTTGTTATTTTCCTTCTCTTTTAGGATAGTACTATCCATACCATTAGTTGGTAGGTAACCCTATCCGTTGGATGTGAAGGGACAATCGTAGGGTCATCGTATGGTCATTGAAGGCAACATATAAGGATACCTTTAGCAATTCGAAGGGACGATCATCACTTATTCGTAGGCAACAACCGAGAGACGAGATCATATATTCATAGGCAACATCGAGGGTCATCGAGGGACTATGATCTTTGTGATGATTTTATTCGTAGGCAACTTTGCTAATGGTACCCCTACGTTCGAGGGACATGGCCATTGTTTATTCGAAAGGCAACAAGAGAGGATACCCTAAGGGGGTGCAAGTGTGAAATAGTGATTCAATTCAGATATTTTATCTTTAAATTAGAGTGATCTAAGTTTGATTTTATGTCTTGTCATGCAATCCTATTAGCATACATCTAGGCAGTGTATATACAGTTTATAAGAGAGTGTAGAAAATAAAAGTGGAAAGATAAAGGTCCTACAATATTACATGGCTTTGGGGCAAATACAAAAAAAGAGGTGCGGAAAGTAAAATGCGAGAAATTAAATCTACGCTATTGCAAAAATATCCTTGCGACCTATACATCGATTTCTAAAATTTAGATGCGAAAAAGCAATAAATAAATAAAAGAAAAATGTTTTGACGTTAGTAAAAGAAATTTAAGACTAGTAAACCTAATCACTAGAAAGAAAATTATTTTTGTGAATTTTTGGATTGATTTTAATGTAGAAAAAACCTAATTCTATGTTAATTAGTAATTAATTAAGAAAATAATTTTAAATGAAAGGAAAAATAAAATATTTTTGTGTCTAAAATTAATTAAACATTTTATTAACCTAAATCTAAATTAAAATATTTTTAGGGTTTTTTATTAGTGGTGAATATAATTTTGAATGAAAATTAAAATGATTTGAAAAATAAGAAATAAGAAAAAAGGGTTAGTGAAACAAGTGGTAAAAATTAGATTTGGTCCTGCCAGGGTTTGAACCCAGGACCCTGTGGTTATTGTGCCAAAACATGACCACCACGCCATCTGTTTATGGTGTCTAAACCACACTTCCAATGGTATATATGTGAAAACATGTGGAAATTAGAAAATGTTAGAAAAATTGCAAAAGGCAGGGATCGAACCGACACCCTTAGAGAGGAAGAGACTTAGCGTGCGCATGTTGAACCACTGGGGTGGTGATACATCCATGAATTATAGTACATTCATAAATATATATTTGAAACTGCTTTCTGAAATCCGACAATCAAAGCAAAACGCACGCTGGGGCCCAGTATATTAGAACCAACCAATCCAAGCACGCCACCCAAACCCTCGCCGGAGTCAACAAAGTCAGAGACTCCGGAGCTAAGCTTTGATCATCTTCTCTGATCCTGCCAAAATCAAACCTGCAAAAATAGCAAAAATAAAAGGAACCTAAGGACCCTACCTCCTAATTCAAGGTTTGCGAGTTCAATCGTGATGTTCTTATGGCCTGAAAATTCCCGTAACTAGGGTTTCGAAGGTCACAAACAGTTATGCCTTAATAATGGTGCGATGCGTTTTAAGCCTTGAAGCTTGTATCTAACACGTCAAAATTGTTCTAAACATCCTCCTGAACATGAACAAACACATCAAATACGTTTAATATGCATAAAAATTGAAATCGATTCAAGATATTTTACCTAACCGGTGTTGTTTCGTGAGGACGATTCTGGGCACTGTACAACTTGCTTAAGACCTGAGATCGATTGTTGGAAAGCTCAGGAGGATGAATCAATCCTTGGAATTGAATGAAAACGGTTGGAGAATTAGTTTCGAGTTTGCCCTAAAAGCTTGAATTTTCGGAAAATTCTTTAGGGTTTGTAAGAGCATGCCATTCGTCTCCTTGATGTATGACCTTGATCTTGTATTTATAATGAATGAATTAGGTCAAGAATTATGAAAATAATATATTGTATTGAATATAAAATATTTGATTTTCCGATCTTTTAAATTTGCATCAAAAGCTTCCAAATTTGGCTCAATCAAGCCTTGTAAAATATTGGCCAACTATTTGTGCTTGCTTGGACCTCAAGAATGATATATATCCAGCCTTGCCTTTATTAATTTGATTTTTGGCATTTTATTTTAATTAAAATTGGATTTAAGTGAATAAATTCCAAAGTAAATAAAATAAATTGAAGAGAAGCGTGAAATTGGTCTTGGAAGTCATGGACTATCTTAGAAATAAGGCCAAACTATAAAAACTATGGCCCATTTGGAAAATTTTTGAATTTGCTTAGTATTTCTCTCAATGCACTACTTCAAAAATGTCAAACTTGCACAAGTTGTATCTTGCTCAATTTTTAACATTTTGAAGTGTTCTTGGACTTTTTAGAAATCTCAAGATGTCCTCTAAACACTTATTTTGGTTTCATATTCATTGAAGCTTCCATGTTCATGTACACTTCCTTGGAAAAAGATGACTTTTTGTTGATTTTTAGAAGGACCTATAATGTATTGGTCCATAACTCTCACATGAAGCATTTTTGGCCAAAACTTATGAGATACAAAGTTGTAGAGAATTGAATTCTATTCAAAATAAGCTTTGGTTGAAAAATTTCTGATAAAGTATGTGAATGTTATGCCTGGTCAAAGATCTGTTGACTTTTTATCAAAAAACCCTAATTTAGAAACTTTGACTTTTGATCAAATCGTGAGTTTTCTTGATGAATCATGATCAACCCTTGATCAAATGATGAATGTGACGTCATAATCTTTATATTGACCAAAAATGATGAAGTTTGACTATATGTTGACCACAGTTGACTTTTTGTCCAATACAATTGATTCTCAATCATCTGAGCAAACTTGAGCTTTGAGGCTTGAAATTTGACGTGGTGATACCTTGAGACATATGAGGAGGTATGATGATCACTTGAGGCAATAGAAACCATATTTGACTTGAGAGAATCAAAACCCTAGTTGTGGGGTAGATTACTTAGGAAAAGGCTCATCTGGTCAACCCTTGAGAAATTCTTGAGTATGGAGATGTGGATTGACTTAAGAAATAAGAGGGAAAATTTTAGGGTATAACAGTTTCCCCTGTTAAATCTTCTTGTACCTGAAGGGTTAGATTGGTATGCTTTCCTTTCGCGACTTGAAGGTAGAAGATGATTGAACATTCGAGTACACTTGAAAATTTGCACTCACTGGTGTATGGAATGAGATCGTCAGCTGACGATGTACCGGAATAGGCTTATAAATGCCATTTGAAGAAGATGATACTAGGGAGTGAGTCGTACATTAGACTCCATGATCATCTTTGAATGAGTACACATTGATTTTTAACCAGATATACAGCATTCTACAGGTGGAGAGATATCAACGTATAGTCGGAGATGGGCTTAAAGATGCCATCTGAAGTAGTTGATGATACAAGAGATTCAAAATAAACCTTTGTCTTGGCTTTATCTATGATGAATACTTGTCAGGATGTAGATAGTTTTCCGTCTTGTTCTGGGTATTAATCTGTATCCTGTCGTATGTTAGTAAACTCGTCTGGCCGTTCAGATTGTTTTCCCGTCTTGTTTTGGGCATTAATCTTTAACATTCTGTCTTACAAATAGTCGTCGCCTGTTTGAGAATTTATCCTGAGATAACGAGATTAGTTTTATGCAGATTATGATGCATGTGAGTATATAATAATGCTCGTGGATGATATATGCACATGTTATGATTTTTATGAATATTATATGAATGTAGATGTCGTGGTATTTCAAAACATATCCATCTTGAAGAAGATGGGAATGTTCTTTCGGGGATCTTTGATTTCTGCTTAGGGATGGAGAAATAACTATTGAGGATCCTGACTGAGGATAAAAGAGATGTAGATTCCTCGGATGAACTATCTGACCAAGTTTCGGGTCAGGATATTGATGCTGTTGGGGAATGATAATCCTGGTTATACTCAAATGGGGATGAATATCTTGTGCATAACCATTGTTGGGGAATGATGTAATTTTGAATAACCTATTACTGCTCGGAGACTGACATAATAAGTTGATTGATGTGTTACTGCTCGGGGACCAATTTAAAAAAGTTACCTTCATTACGCGACAATTGATGTGACAATGTAGATGATCACTGCTCGGGGACTAATGTGATAAGTTGAGACGACCACTGCTCGGAAACTAACGTTATGAGTCGATATGATCACTACTCGGGGACTAATGTGATTAGTTAAGACGATCGCTGCTCGGGGACTAATGTGATGAGTTGATATGATCACTACTCGGGGACTAACGTGATGAGTTAAGACGATAACTGCTCGGGGACTAACGTGATGAGTTGGTAGGACCACTGCTCGGGCACTAACGTGATGAGTTGAGACGATCACTGCTCGGGGACTAATGTGATGAGTTGATATGATCACTTCTCGGGGACTAACGGGATGAGTTGATAGGACCACTGCTCGAGGACTAATGTGATGAGTTGAGACGATTACTGCTCGGGGACTAACGTGATGAGTTGAGATAATCACTGCTCGGGGACTAACGTGATGAACAAAAGCGTTGGACATTGTTGGAAGGAGATGATAGAGTAGTAATCTTGTTGGGAAATTTGTCTTTGTCAAGGGAGTGATGGTTCTGCGGGGATTTATAGAGATTATTTGTGGGAATTTTTCTGTGAAACTGACTCTGCGGGGATGTGTTGGTGACTGGGGTTGTCATCTCAATTCCTAGAGCCTGTAGTAACTGGTGTTTCTATTCGCTTTTTGTGTATTTGTGAACAGATATTTATTATCATATGCATATAATCATTCAAATCAAACCTTGGACTTTATGCAAACAAACAGATAAAAGTAAAAGTTTGGAACTGGAAAAGGGAAATTGTATTAATATTGAAAAGTAAGCCTATAGACATCCAGTTTGTGTACAAAGAGACAAATATCCTAGTAAGAAGAAATTGTCAGAAAAATTTAGAAAATAATAACAGCTATGTGGAAATAATCTCGTCGAGTTTTAACTCTGCTATTGCTCATGTATTTTGACTATCTCATCTCCTTGCTACCAGAAGAAGGTGATTGGATTGATCTGCGCCATTTGAAGCTGATAATAGTATAATCTGTAAGTAGATGACCTTGACGAGACATAGTCGTACGCTTTAATCCATAAATTTTTCCTAGACCGCCCTTTCGGGTTTTTAGTCTACCAGGATACCCTTTTTTGCCCAAGCTGCCTTTATTGGTTTTCGACTTGCCGGGTGTACTTTTTTATATATATGTACCTAACTTTTGCCTGAACCCTTTTGGTTCGCCAGGACGCCCTTACTTTTTCCTAGGCCAGTCGATATAGCGTGTCTCGTTTATGCGTAGTATTTTTTGACTATGTTTGCATTCACAGGATGCAGGAAGTCTTCTTCATCTATAGTGCTCAGTATCATGGCTCCGCCGGAAAATACTATCTTGACTACAAATGGTCCCTCATAGGTGGGAGTCCATTTCCCCTAGGATCACCTTGTGGTATGATGATGCGCTTGACTACTAGATCACCTACTTGGTACGCTCGGTGCTTGACTTTCTTGTTGAAGGCTTTAATCATTCGTTTCTGATATATATGTCCATGGCAGATGGCTGCAAGTCATTTTTCGTCGATCAAGTTTATCTGGTCAAGTCGATTATGGACCCATTCGTCTTCATCTATCTCAGCATCCTTCAATACTCCGAGGGAGGGTATCTGAACCTCAATAGGTAGAACCGTTTCCATACCATACACGAGAGGGAAAGGGGTTGCCCCTGTAGATGTTCGTACTGTAGTGTGATAACTGTGGAGAGAAAATGGAAACATTCCATGCCCATACTTATATGTCACTGTCATCTTCTGTATAATCTTCTTAAGATTCTTGTTGGCGACTTCCACTACGTCATTCATCTTTCGCCGGTATGGAGAAGAGTTGTGATGCTTTATCTTGAACTGTGGGCAGAGTTCGGTGATCATCTTGTTATTGAGATTGGTAACATTATCTGTGATAATCCTTTCTAGGACGCCGTACCGACATATGAGATTATGTTAGATGAATCGTTCCACGACATTCTTGGTAACAGATGAAAATGAGGATGCCTCTACCCACTTGGTAAAGTAGTCGATAGCAACAAGGATGAAATAGTGTCCATGAGAAGTGGTAGGTTTGATTTCTCCAATCATATCAATTCCCCATATTGCGAAAGGCCAAGGACCAGTCAGAACATTCAACGGAACCGGAGGCACATGCACTTTATCATCGTATATCTGACATTTGTGACAAGATCGGGAATAGCGATAACAATCAGCTTTCATAGTGGGCCAATAGTAACATGCTCTTAGAATCTTCTTAGCCATTGTATGTCTAGTGGAATGAGTACCAAAGTTGCCTTCATGTAACTCTTCCATAATTCGTTCGACTGTCTGCTGATCTACACATCGGAGTAACGCCAAGTCATGATTGCGTTTGTATAAGATACCAACTTGGTGGCGAATCTTCTTAGGAACTTCTTATCATTGACAGATGCCCCTTCAAGGTATTCTTGAGCCTCGAGGTACCTCTTCAGTTCGTAGAACCAAGGTTTCTCTTCCACTCCTTCAGTATCAAGTTCACAACAGTATGTTGGTTCGTCGAGTCTTTCAAAATTAATCTGAGGAGCTTCGTTGTCCCATATGACTTTGAACATAGATGACATGGTAGCCAATGCGTCTGCCAAGTGATTCTCTTCTCATGGAATGTGTTCGAAAGTGATTTCTTCGAAGTAGGGGATCAAATTCAACACATGTTCTCGATATGGAATGAGATTCGGATGCTTCGTGTCCCATTCTCCCCTAACCTGACTAATCACCAAAGTTGAGTCTCCATATACTTGAAAGAATTTGATCCTCAAGTAAATAGAAGCTTTGATACCCATAATGCATGCTTCATATTCAGCCATATTATTGGTGCAATCGAAACATAATTTGGCGGTGAAAGGTGTATGGCCACCCTTAGGAGATATAATTACAGTGCCAATACTATTGCCAAGTGAATTAGAAGCTTCATCGAAGACCATGGTCCATCAGGATCCTGGCTCAGGTCCTTCATCTAGTCCAGGATCTTCGTAATCGGTTACTAACATAATATTCTCATCTGGGAACTCGAAATGCATGGACTGATAGTCATCTATAGCTTTATGAGCCAAATGATCAGCTACCACACTTCCTTTGATTGCTTTCTAAGTAGTATACTAGATGTCGTATTCGGTCAAGATTATTTTCCATCTTGCTATTCTTCCGGAGAGAGCAGGTTTCTCGAATATGTGTTTTATCGGATCCATCTTAGAGATCAACAAGGTAGTGTGAGTTAACATATACTGTCTTAATCAGAGAGAAGCCCAAGCCAAAGTGCTACAAGTTTTTTTCGACCTGTGAGTATCTTGTTTCACAGTCGGTAAATTTTTTGCTAAGGTAGTATATTGCATACTCTTTTCGACCAGACTCGTCATGTTGCCCCAACACACATCCCATTGAATTCTCTAATACTGTTAAGTACATGATCAGAGGTCTTCCCTTAACAGGTGGCATCAGGATAAGAGGTTTTTGTAGGTACTCCTTGATGTTATCAAAAGCTATCTAGAAATCATCGTTCCATTTTACTACTTGATCTTTCTTCAGTAACTTGAAGATTGGCTCACAAGTAGCAGTTAGATGTGCAATGAATCTGGAAATATAATTCAGTCGTCCTAAGAAACCTCTGACTTCCTTCTCGGTACGGGGAGCTGGAATTTCTTGTATATCTTTAACCTTAGCGGGTTCAACTTCGATACCTTTACCACTGACAATGAATCCCAGGAGTTTACCAGATCTGACTCCAAATGCGCATTTGCTCGGATTCAGTCTCAATTTGTATTTCTTCAGTCTATCAAACAGCTTACACAAATGAGCAAGATGTTCTTCTTCAATTTGTGATCGAGCTATTATGTCGTCGACGTAAACCTCTATCTCGTGATGGATCATATCATGGAATAAAGCCACCATAGCACGCTGATATGTTGCGCCAGCATTCTTCAACCCAAATGGCATGACCTTGTAACAGAAAGTGCCCCATTGTGTAACAAAAGTAGTATTTTCCATGTCTTCTGGAGCCATCTTGATCTGATTGTAACCAGAGAAAGCATCCATGAAAGAGAAAACTTTATGTTGAGCGGTGTTGTCAACCAGGACATCATTATATCGAAGCGGAAAATCATCTTTCGGGCTCGCCTTATTCAAATCTCGGTAGTCCACACACATATGCACCTTGCCATCCTTCTTAGTTACGGGCGTCACGTTTGCAAACCACTATGGATAAGAAGTAATGACTAAGAAATCGACATTGAATTTTTTCATAACTTCGGCTTTAATTTTCTCAGACATCTCAAGACGCATACAATGAACCTTATGCTTCACATGGAGAAAACCTTCCTTCGTGGGTAGTCGGTGTACCACAATATCGATATCTAAACCTGGCATATCTTCGTAGGATCAAGCAAAAATCTCGATGTAATCTTGCAGCATCTAGATCAATCTTTCTTTAACACTGTTTTCGAGACCCGCTCCTATCTTGATTTCTTTTATGTCTTTGTCCGTACCTAGTTTCACAACTTCGACCGATTCTTCGTGTGGCTGTATAGCCGTTTCCTCTTGCTGGAGTAGTCTGGAAAGTTCTCCTGGCACTTCACAATCTTCCTCACCTTCATCTTCAGCTTGGTAGATCAGATTATCAAAGTCATATCTAGCAATAGTAGAGTCATTATCGATATGATCCAGAGTGAATGTGGATCTGCAGTTTATTATGTGGGTGTGTGTAAGAACACATAAATTTTGAAAAGGTAATAAATTAAAAAGAAAGACAAAGAGAATAATATTTGAATACAAAAGTCCAATAATTTATTGAATAAAAGTATGCGAATGACAAATAATAACCCTCGCAAATGAGTCGTGGTGCCCCGGGAAAGGCAATAGGCTTAAAGTTTTATTGTTCGAAACTATAAATCATAAAAGCATAAAAAACAAAAAACAAATACTCATGTCTAAAGGAGATTGACATAACATCCTCTTCCGTCCAATTGTTGAGTCCATCGCCGGGAGTTGGGAAGATCCAATTTTTGATGTTGAAGTCACCATCATCGTCTTCTATAGAATGAAATTCATTCTTGTTGATGCGGAATGGAGATCCGCCAGCACGTCCGCGGCGTATCATCTTCTGACCTTTAGAAGTGAAGCCCAAACTAGTCTTGTCAGATTTGAATGGAAAATCGGGTAGCTGACCCCAAACGCTACAACCTTCTTCTTCAACTACAACTCTGGCATCTTTTAGTGAGGTCATCTTCTTCAAAAGATTGACAGGGGGTTTCGACAAATTCACCTTCCATTTCGATGTATCGGAATGACTGTAGATGGCTTACCATATATTCTTCTTCTCTGCATACTGTAACAATCTTCTTCTCTCCATGTATCCAAGGGCGTCCGAGCAGGAGAGAATAAGTTGGACGAATATCCATCACAAAGAAAGTAGAATCAAAAGTCTAGGAACCCACTTTGATCGGCAATTTAAGCTCTCCAAGTACTTCTCTCTTCGAACCATCAAAATCTCTTACGATTATGTCACTGGGTTTCATGACCACTTCTTCAGCATCAAGTCGGTCAAGATCACTCTTTGGTATGACATTCAGAGCAGAACCAGTATCCACCAACACATGAGACAATGTAGTGCCCTTACACCCCACAGAAATGTGTAAGGCTTTGTTGTGTTTCCTTCCGGCAGGAGTTAGATTAGCATCAGAAAAGCCTAAACCATTGTCTGCGGTCAGGCTTGCAATACAACATTCGAATTGGTCAGCAGAAGTGTCTTGCGGTATGTGAGAATTCTTCAGAAACTTCACCAAGGCTTTAGCATGAGCCTCAGAGCACAACAACAGAGCTAGCAAGGAAATCTTGGATGGGGTTTGTCCCAACTGCTCCACTATATTGTAGTCGCTCTTCTTAATGATCTTCATAATTTCCTCCATTTCTTGTTTGGAGGTATATTTAGCAACTTCCTTTTGTACCTTCGTCTAAGCAGGTTGAGTCACTTTCTCTTTCCCTCGAGCCTCTGGAGTTGCTTCAATAGCAGGAATGCGAACTGGTGTAGTAGTATCCTTTGGAGGAGAGATATCTAGAGAAAACACTCTTCCTATTCTGGTTACTTTGCTTGATCCATTGATATTGTCAACATCAGGACTGGGAACTTGAATTATACTGTCTTCAACGGTTAATGGCTCTTGCTTGACGCTATAATAGTAGACTTCGGCTCCATAATTCCAAGGTTTAGCTTTGTCATAGGAATATGGAATTAATCTGGGCGAGGTAATAATTAGAGGTGCCACTCTAGGTGCAGGATCGGCAGAGGTGATCCTTATTGTGTTCACATCACCATATTCTTCGAGATAATCATCATCTCCCCATCCGGTTGCCTTGATGCCTTCAATTGCAATCTTGTAGCTTTCAGGAGCGGTATACTTCACCATGAAATCAAACTTCCCACTTGGCTGCCCCAAGGTATCCCAGACTTCTGGCATGGTTTCGCTTACGTCTTCGATTTTCAAGCTTTTGGAAACATCTTCACACAAAATCTCTATGGATGGAGTTTTCAGGAATAACACTTCTCGGTTGTCTATCAGGCGTTGAACACCTCTCTTCAACCAGGCACATCCATTGGTCAAAGCATGCTATATTTCAGGAATAACACTTCTCGGTTGCCTTTGTTTGCCCTCCTCAATTCTGCTCCATATGACCAAAGCATGCTATATTGCTTGGTTGAGTCTCCTTCAACAACCCTTCTAGCTAGCTGCCTTGCTTTGAATGCCCTAAATCGAGTAATTTCTGTAGCAAACCTTAACCTGACATCTGCTACAACTTCATTCAGTTTCATACTTGAATTGTTCTTCAACTTGTCAACAATAACTTTAGAAACCTAATCAGCATTTGCATTCTTGTTGAAAAACTTCCTTCCACATTTGTGCTTCTGAAATAGTGTTTTAATCCTAAATGATGTTGTTCTCAAAACTCTACTGCATAATACAGTGTAATCACATAGTTTTTTCTCCTTACAAACAACCCTACACCTTACACCATCATTTTTGGCAAACATAACCTCCCCACCATTCAACACATTATGTTCCAATACAGCCTTTTTAAATTGCTTTAGAGAAGAAAATTCCATTCCCACCTTGAATTTAAAATCTTTTCTAAGGTTTTCATCTTCATTAAACCTTATCCCTGCAGACCTACCATTGTCACTATCATCATCTGCCCCACTATCTAGCTCATTTGTGATGTAATCATCATCAATGACATGTTCCCTATCCATCTCTCAGCGAAATGTATGCCTTGAATCCTTTTTGCTCTCATCTGCTGCTGCTAGTACCATCTCGCTTGAATTGTGCCCTTACCATCTCCATGACCATCCAATAGCTCATCAAAATCGTGCATCCTTTCCTCTTCATTATCATCAAAGTGTATACCAAACAAAGAGTCTTCTAATGATTGACTACCTCACCTCTTCACTTTCCTCAACATTAACGTGGCCCTCCATATAAGTCTTTCCATATAAGACTTTGCCTCTTATCTCAACATCACACTTAGTCTCTCAAGACACATAGCTATCATTAACTTGATCTCATCCCATGTTCATGACCCAGACTTCACCTCTTCACGATTAAAAGATGAATATATACCCTTGATTATGTCACATGCTTCAAAGTAAGACCAAAAATCAGGATCTTGACCACACACTGCATAAACATCCCCCTTTGTATCTCAAGCCTTCTTCCTTTACAAATGACCCTTTTGTATGAAAAACAACCTTAAATAACCCCATTTCCTACAAAATTCATGAAACATAAGGGTATATCAGACATTACAATAGATTCTGGGACCACATACAAACAATCCAAAACTCACAGCCATTAAACTATACATAGTGGGACTTACCTAATTGTCGTTATTGGGACCGAAACATGGGGCTCCACCTTCGTCAATGCTGGTATGGTCCAATAGCTTTGGCTTTTCAGAAACAGAGAACGTTTAATTTAGAAGGGACCACAAGAATGGTATGCAGAAAGGAAAGGAATTAGGGTTCAACGAGAGAGACATTGGGTTTAATTTAGGTGAAACAATTGGGTTTATGCCAGCTCAACATAAAATTGAGTTTTAATTTAAAATGGAACAATACAATTTACCCACCTGTCATGCCAGCTCAGCATCCATTAATGGTTTTTAACGTGGGGGACCAATTCCTCAGACGGAAAATATTGAAGGGACCAAAACTGGAAGGAAAATATTTGAGGGACTAAAACCGAAATTTGGAAATTTTAGCGGGACCAAAAACTTATTTAACATATATATATATATATATATATATATTCTCCTATAAATCAACAACACTGACAGAGACAATGTTCAAAATTTGTTTCATCATATAATATCCACACTCGAATCTTCGAGTACATAAACATTTTTCTTCATGCATCTACAGTAAAATTCATTTTCCACTGTGTTTGTGCTTATAGATGATTATATGCTTTATGATTATGCTTTCTATGATTTTCCATTGTGTTTGTTTTTATGTTGTTGATAACGATATGTTGTTTATGATCTTAAATACAACCATTGTTGTTCGTGTTATTATTTATGTGTTTTTCGTAGATGTCATTGTGTTGATAATGAATTTGTTATTAAAGATGCCATTGTTGTCGATATATGTCGCGATGGAAAATTGAGATTGAGATATTGATTAACTTCACTCATAAAAAGTAAGAGTCATCACTGAACTTTATTATTTTCAAAGGGAAAATGTCGGAAAAATACACAAGAATTTTAAAAAACAAAACAAAATGTAGATTTAGGTATATGGGTTGGTTACGAAAGGGGAGGTATTAACACCCCTCGCATCTATGGTACTTCATAGGAACCACTTTCATTTATTTATGAAAAAAATATTTATGTTTGTTGATTGATTTTAGGTGAAAAACACATTTTGTCATATTCGAGTGGAAAACTCAACTTACTATATGTTGTACCCAATTTTTGCCCCTAAGATTCTTTAATACTTCATATCATTGCATTGCACAAAGATCACAAATGGTCTCTCTCTCTCTCTCTCTCTCTCTCTCTCTCTCTCTCTCTCTCTCTCTTCCTATCTTAGGTTTTTCTCTTGGGAGATCACCAAGCACCTTTGAATGTGTGTGGTAATTGATATTTGGCTAACAATGATATGTGTGCACTTTGCTCTCTAAATGTTGTAGGTGAATGGTGCACAAGTTTCATATTCAAGGAGTCAATAGGTGCATGTATTTATTTCCATGCCTTCTCTCCTTAATTCTCAAGATTTTTAAAGTTTTGTCTCATTGAATACTTCTCTTGTCATCAACTATGGCCTCTTATCTTGAGTGTATGTTTCATGCTTGAAGGAGATCGTCAAATTTGCCGAATTCTCCTTGTTATGGCCATCTATCTTGAAATTAGGGTTTTGGACTTCTGAGGACCATATATTGGTATTTGTATGAAGTTTGTGGATGATTTCAAAGTCATTTTACTCTTAAAAGGACTTCTAATATTAATATGCTTAGATCCAAGGAGCTTAATTGATAAGAAGATTGTTTGGAGGTCTATGATTGCCAACTCTCTAGATTGATACTTCATCTATCTTGTATGACTTCAAAGGATCATAACTTGGTCATCTCTTGTCTCCTTGAGCTCATTATTCTTTCACAATGAACTTAAGGATGTCTAATGAAACTTAGTTCAATTGGTAGGAAGAGAACATGTTTGGAAATTTGCCTATGAGGTCAAAAGATTACAAGTCCTTGATGAATTTCTCAATTTTGATCAATCAACTTCAAGAGACCATATCTTAATCATCATTTATTATTTAAGGTCATTCTTTTTCACAAAAATCTTGAAGATATGAACTTTATCTCCATTTAAGTTTCAAGGATTGAAAGTGTTTGGAAGTAGCTTGAAGAAGTCAAAAGAGTATAGGTCATTTCACAAATTTTCCTCAACTTCACAAGGCCATAACTTTCTCAATTTTGGGAGTTTTTGGATGATTATTTTTGCAAAATTACATTCAAGAGGTCTACTTCATATCATCTTTAAAAATCAAGATCAAATTTTTAGTGGAAGGCCATGTTTGGATTGAAAATATTACAAGTCATTTTTTGCCAAACTTAGAAATTTTTCTATGTGTGAAAAAGTCAGTTTAATTTTGGTGATTTTAAATGATCATAACTCTTTATCAAAGATGCCAAATGACACATTTCCAATAACATTGTAAACCTTGTAATCTTAGCTTTCCAAAGAGTCCATGTTTGTCTCATAAAGGTCCCAGAGCAATGAGCTATACATGTTTAAAGGAGGCTCCATGACATCCAATTTTGCTTCGAATCAGAAAATTTACCACAAGTAAACTTAGATTACAAGGAAAATTACACAAAGTTTAGATGTAAAATATGTTTAACTATTTTCCCAGATGCGTTTTGATGCAAATTGCACTTGAAATGAGGTCGTTTTGACAACTTGCAAGTCACACTTTGCTTATGATGCATGTGTACACGATTACGTGCCAAATTGCATCACAGACCCTCCATTCTGATTCCATGTGCCTCTTCTATAAATAAGCAAGTCATTCTACTAATTTTCTCAAGCTTTGAGAGCCAAAAAATCGCTTCCAAACTCACACCAAACCTCACATTTCTGCAACTTCATTTTCACTCTTAAAGTCATTCAAGTTTGAAATTAACCATTGATTCTTCTTCCTTGAACCTCACTAAAGCTAATAGAGAAAGAATCGTGCCTTGAAACTCCCTGAATCGTGCTATCCAAGTCAAGTTTCAGAGCTCTAAAAATGAACTTTGTTCAGGTAGGAATCCTCATCAAATCGTTTCAAATTAAGCATCATTGCATTTTCCTCATCTCCCTGATCATCGTGATCTTCACCGTTTTCATTTTCATTGAGAATTGACTCTGAATTTCTGAAAATAAAAGCTCATTATTATTCTATTTTTTTTTCAAAATTCTCTTCACTCAGTGTAAAT
This sequence comes from Vicia sativa, assembly GCA_021764765.1. Taxonomy (NCBI): domain Eukaryota; kingdom Viridiplantae; phylum Streptophyta; class Magnoliopsida; order Fabales; family Fabaceae; genus Vicia; species Vicia sativa. The sequence goes on from CM038795.1 coordinate 77,292,923, forward strand.
AATTTTTTCGCGAGCATGTGGTTGATATCGTCTTGAAGAGACAAATCGAAAGATACCACTCATGTAGATTGATTTTACAGTTTGAGAATCACATATGGAGGATGGCTGGAGGTTGAACTACGCGTCTTTCTTCAACCAATGAAAGCATCACATGTAATTTTTTAATCTGAATCTGGTGTGTTGGTCATACAGTGCACGCGTAGTAGGAGACCTTGGATCTGATAACTTTTGTGAGTCAGACTCGATCGAACGCGTGATATCTTTCTTCATTTTATTTTTTAATTTAATTTTAATTTGTAATCCGGTGTAAAAACCAAGGAGGCTTAATTTTAATTTGGATTAGCTTACTAACGCGTTTTGACTGTGGTTTGATGGTCCATATTTTTTTGGCTTTTATTTTATTTTCTGATTTTATATTTTAAATGTTTTAAACTTCAAAAAATCATATAAAATTCATTTGACTCAAAAATCATGAAAATATTCACAAAAATATTACCAAATATTCTATTTTTGATTTTTATTTTTTCATAATTTTATTTTCAGGTTTGGTATTTTTTATGATTTTTCTCTTTTATTTGATGTTTTTAAATGTTTTAAAATACTTTTTGACATTTAAAAATTCTGAAAATATTATCGAAGGATCCAATGGTAATTTGACAAATATTAGTGATCTCATTTTATTTTTATTTCTGATTTTGCTAATTTTTTTCATTTTTGATTTATTTCACCATTTTTCCTTTATTTTAAAAATAGCGTCTGACTTTAAAAAATTCTGAAAAAATTTTGTCAACATTTGTTGACCTTTGTTTGACCTTAGATAATTTTCTTGGAATTTTATTTTGATGTATGAATACTATTTATGTATTTCGTCAATAAAGTCCAATTAAATAATCTAATTTCAAATTATATTTTATTTGTTATTCTATTTATTTTAATTCTTTTTTTACTTTGCTGATTTTGGACTTATTTGGAGTCATAGGCTTCCTCAACATCAACGGAACTTGGGTGTTGATAGGCCTTTTGGCTAAACCCACCAAGATAGTTGGTTGATTTTGATGAAATTAGATGGAGTAAATTCATCTGATGCATTGTAAGTTTGTAACGTGTTTCTTCTTCTCCATCTTTTTTTCTTTTGTCCCAATTCGAAAAAGTGATCAATTGGTAGCATGAACTTTAATGTTCAAATATAAGCCCCAAAATATGACTTGAGCTTTGATTTAAGTTCAACACCTGTGATGCTTGTCGTGTGGTCGCTATGATTTTTAATCAAGCTTCTGGCAAGTTTTCACTAACCTTGTCCATCTGAAATTCTCAATCATCTTTGATCAAGTGATGTGATAATTCCAAACTCGGTGATATACTTGACAAAAAGCAATTGAAACTTTTCGTGTGGTCGCGTTGATTTTGATCAAGCTTCTGGCAAGTCTTCATGCGCAAGTTTCAAGATGGTCACTTTGCTGACGACTAATTACTAACAATTCGATGATATACTTGACAAGTTTCAAGATGGTCATCTTGCTAAGCTTTATTAATTGCCTTTTATTTTATGCTCTTTACTTTCCGCTTTTATTTTTATGCTCTTTTCTTTTATGCACTTTATTTTTAGCATCTACGTTTCATGCCATTTTTTCTTTGCTCACCTAAGCATTTATTTTCTATGTCATTTTTCCTTTGCTCACTTGAGCATTTTATTTTTCTTGTTATTTTGAATTTGCTCACTTGAGCTTTATTTTCCTTTTCAAAAATACCTAATAATTCAACTTAAACATAAAAAACTTTTGATTGGACTTGGTTACTATCCTTATGCTCGGAGTTTGACTTTTCGACTTAGGATTAGGACCCTTATTGAGATTTATGTGCCTTGGTGTTATCTTGCTTGGTTATTATCTTTGTATGTGTTACTCGATTAAGAGTAGATTACCTCCAAATACAACTGTTACTCTGCCCGTTTCTTTTCTTGAGACGTGAATCCATCTGAGACATTGATTTATCTGAAGCTTGGATTTTTGTCTGGTATTTGTTGCTTTTGTGGTAATCCGAAGGATGTGATATGGTATTGTTTCTTAATGTCAAGTACTAGTTTTCTCACCCAGTTAGATCTTTCTTTACCCTTACCTTTTACTTTATGAACTTAGGTTAGCCTCTTCATCTCCTCCCATATTCTTTAATTTTCAAAATTTTCCCTCTTTTTCAAAGGACTCTTGTTTCCAAAACTCGAACCGCTTTCATAAAAAACTTGGACTTAGGTCCATGCATTTTCAAACTTCTTTTCTTAATAAACTTCCAATTCATTTAATAATGCTTTGGTTTTTCTTTTGTTAAGACTAAAAAACACCTAACCTCATTCAAACTTTGTGAGCCCTTTGTAACTTTTCTAAATAATCATTTTCTTAAAAGCAACCAACACACAATTTTAACCTTTTTTTTACCCAAACTACATTGCGTATTGATTTCAATATTGCATATTGTTGGTATGTAGGCCTGAAACGCATTAGAAGTTCTATCAAACAAAAAATTGTAAAAAACATTTCTTTTCTCCCCCCACCATCCATTTTGTACATATACTATTTTTTTAGCACACATATACAAATGTTCAAAAAGGTTCCTGCGGAGTACCGTAGATGCTTTGGGTGCCTAACACCTTCCATTTGCATAACTAAGCCCCAGTCCCAGATCTCTGATTTTTTTTAGGATTTTATTTACTCTTTTTCCTAGTCTTTTGAATAAAATAAAAGCGCGGTGGCGACTCTTTTATTATTTTTTAGTTAATTCAATTCAATGGATTATACTCGCAGTTTTTGCTGCTACATTATCCACAAGTATGAGAAAATGAGCATTTACTTCCTCTTGACATGGAGAATTTTACTTGGATTTACTCAACAAACATGTATAAACATTCAATTGGAAAATGTAAATAAATTTCACAACAAACCATAGAGGTATATGAAGTTGCACCATTTGGAGAATAGACTCATATCCATTCTTTTAGAAAAAGGGTCTGCTTTGAAAGGAAAAGTGCATTAAGGCACAAAAAGAAATTTGGCGAGGTTTTGTCATTTTTAGGAGTTTTGAAAAGAGTTTGAATATGCTTAGATATTTTAACATATAGTAAGAAAAAATATTTTTTGAATCACTTGACAAAGTCAAGGTTTGTTTAAGAAAATATGTGAAGTTTGAAAACAAGAAGTTTTGAAATAGAGAGCAGACTTTGAAAATTAAATAAGGGTATAAGATGAAGATATTGATCATACACAAAATCCTCAGCCGAGATGGATGCCTGGATGCAAGGATCCGGGATAGGTCTCGACCATCAAAGAGGAGATCTAAGTCCGACTTGGATCTCGGGGAGAGACACGAGGACGGTTTCGGCCCGAAGTGTAGCTCGGCAGTTACTCCAGTGGGAACGATTGAATAGACGTTATGAAGATGAAGAGTTCCTAGAGTCTTTATGAGACGTTACTAGTGAATGATTACAAGCTGTAACAGCTAACTCCTTGCCTTCAAAGCCATGGTTAAATGAGCTGAGGCAGTTACGGAAGGAAAGAAATAGCTTCAAGGAAGGAATGAGATAAATAGGGCTCCCGCCGGCGGGATAAGCAAGACTCACAAGCTTGGAACTTGAGTTACGATACTTAAGCTTCCAAATCCCTAAAATCATTCTGATAAGGTTTTTCCTGCAAGAACATTTGGCGCCCACCATGGGGCCTCGGTGAAATCATTCCCAGCCGCAAGCAAAAAATCTACGGACGACAATGTCTCAAACATCACCAACAGATCCACCGGATCTCACTCAGTTGCTGGCCATGATCGATGACTTGCGCCAGCATAACGAAACACTTCAGGATAATGTTCAAGCCCTTCAACTGAGGGGCTTGGATGAGGCAGAGGATCATGAAGTAGAGCCTCTGGAGCCGCAACCTTTGTCTCGTGCGCCGGGAGGATGCTGCTCGGATAATTTCAAACCCCCTGTGCTGGCATCATACGATGGCAAGACGGACCCCCAGGAGCACATCATCGCAGTTAACAACACGATGGCACTCATTGGAGCAACCGACTCGCTCAAGTGCAAGCTGATGGCCGGTACCTTCAGAGAATCGGCCTTGCCCTGGTATATGGGGCTTCCTTGTCCGTAGTGAGCTATCAAGACTTCAACCGAAAATCATTCAAGTTTCACTAATCGGCATCGCAAGGTAGCCAATACCTCCTCTTCAATGTGAAACAACGCCCGAACCTCTCCGGACTTCATGGCTAGGTTCAATGAGGAGACTATCAAGGTCTCACATCCTAATCGGAGATATTTGTGGTCGCGTCCAAAGATGGCCTTAAGGCCAGCTCAATGAGTCCTTAGCCCAAAAGCCCGCCAAGAGCATGGACGAGATCATTACTAGAGCGAGTGCTACGTGAAGGAGAAGAAAGTAACATGGAGAAGCGAGCTCGAGATTCTAAAGGGGAGGCGGGTCGCGACGAACGAGTCCGGACACGGATACCGCTATTGCCCGTGAACGAACTCGGACAAACGCCTCGGCCCACGATCGGCTTTTGGCTCCGTGGAGACGCTTACACCCTCAACACCGAAGGAAGATATCCTCCCGGACGCCACCATTTGAAGCCACACCACCACGCCAGAAGTGGACTATTAACACGGTTCTAGGGAGTGATCCAGTGCGTGGTGTGAGTTTCATCGTCCGAAAGGGCATACCACGTAGTCCTGCGACAATTGAGTAGGAGATTGAGAAGTTAATTCAAAGAGGAAAACTATCAACATATGTGAAGGAGGATCCCGGACCAGCAAGCGGGATTCATCCCACGACGAGACTCCGCTTTAGATTCTCGGTCCAAGAAAAGGGTAAGGCGAGAAGAGGTGAAAGAAGCGAGGTCAACTCGGCATACTCTAAACACCATCTCGTGGGGCTTTGGGAGGTGGCTCCACTAGTTCACCAAAAGATATGCCCGGTTCGGGTGTGATTGGAACCGCGAGGTTTGATCCCGGTGGTAACCTTCTCGGGAGGATGCCAAAGAAGTTCGCCACATGAAAACGATCCTATGGTGATTGAGGTGCAGATCCGGATCGGGCGTGAAACGTGTTAATCGACCGGGAGTTCCGCGGACGCCCTCTATCGGGAGGCTTTTAAGGGTACGGGTTTCGAGCCAAATGAGTTGTTGCCTTCTGGGACTCGTAGGGTTCTCCGAGCAAGTGCGGTTCGGGACACCTCCCGCACAAACTACTTTCGAGAAGGAGAAAATGCCAAAGCCGTTCAGGTTAGGTATTTGGTAGTTAATGCGTCGTCACCCTACAACATTATCATCGGGCGACCTTCGTTTAATGCACTTGAAGCGGTATTGTCAACATTGTTCTTGACTATGAAGTATCCCCTTGGCAACGGGCATGTCGGGGTTATCCGTGGAGACCAGGGGTTGGCCCGGAAGTGTTATAAAGACAGTCTGAAGGCTAAGAAGAGGTCAGGTCCATCGGAAGCTTCTCCCAAGCATGAGGTCGGCATGGTTGATATTGATCCGAGAGAAAGGACGGGCAAGGACGGACTTACTCCTCAGGAGGAGGTCAAAGACGTTCAGATCGGCCCGTTGCCCTCGCAAGTTACCCACCTAGGAACGCAGTTGACAATGGAGGAAGAGACCGAGATAGTCCAGGTATTAAGGCAAAATCTAGATCTCTTTGCCTGGAAACCGTCAGATATGCCGGGCATAGACCCCGAGATCATGTGTCATCATTTGTCAATTGATCCTGGAGTCAAAGCGTGTCACAAAGAAAGCGGAAGATGGGGAAGAAAGGGGCAAGCCGTGCGGAGGAAGTGGAAAGTTGTTGAAGGCCGGTTTCGTGAAGGAGGTACAATATCCAACTTGGCTATCAAACGTTGTTATGGTAAAGAAGAAGAATGGAAAGTGGAGAATGTGTAGACTTCACCGACCTAAACAAAGCGTGCGGGATCCGTATCCTCTCCCTCACATTGATCGGTTGATCGACAGTTCTTGGTTTCGCCTCCTAAGTTTTTGATGCCTACTCGTGGTACAATCGATCCGGATGAACCCTACCGATGCGCCCAAAAGCCTTCATGACGGAGCGAAAGAATTTCTATTACGAGTTATGCCGCTCGGTTTGAAGAACGGTGCGACCTACCAAAGACCGATGGATATGGTGTTTGCCTCGATTGGTCGGAATATTGAGGTGTATGTAGACGACATGGTGATAAAAACCGTGAGAAGACCATGTGATAGACATTAGGGAGACTTTCGCGCGGTGCGGAATTCAACATGCGCTGAACCCGACAAGTGTACATTCGAGTTCAAGCCGCAAGTTCCCGGTTTCATGCTCACGAATCGGGTATCAAGCCAATCCGGATAAGTGCCAGCGATCATTGACATGCGAGTCCGACCTCATTTAAAAGTGCAGACTCACCGCCGCTTGGCGCTATCTCGCTTTCTTATCTTGTGGGATAAATCCATTCATTTCTTCCGCAATTAAGAAGAGAGCTCGGTTTGAATGGACGGAAGCATGTGAAGAAGCATTTAGTGGGTAAAGCAATTCTTGTCGGCCACCGATGCTAGTCGACCCAAAGAAGGTTCTCGCTAACACTTTACCGGCAAGATCAAGGGGCAATTAGTTCGTGTTGGTACAAGACTCGGATGAAGGAGCGTCCGTATACTTTGTGAGTAAGGTGTTAAAAGGCGAGACCGATACCGAGAAGAGAAGCGGCCCCGCACTTGTGACCACCGCACGAAAACTCAGACATTACTTCCTGACATCCCGTCTGTGAAGACTAATTTTCCTTTGAAGTGTGTTTAAGCCGACCGCCGGAAGAATGGTGTCCGGGCGTGGAACTATCGTAGTATGAGATCGCTTTTAGTCCGCTGCATCAAGATCAAATCCCGCCTCTAGTCGATTTCATGGTGGAACTTGTCTATTCGCCAGAGAGGACTCTATTCAGGTGGATCCGTCTGATGGCTCCTCTAATCTCAAAGGTAGTGGCGCAGGGATAGTTCCGAGGGTCCGGAGAGATGGTGCTTGAATACTCTTTGCTTTTGGATTTTGCAGTAACAACAGCAGTATGAAGCTTTGCTGGCCGGTCTGAGGTTAGCTTTGGAAGTAGGAGTGACGCATTTGTTAGTGCGTACCGATTCACAATTGGTGGCCGGACAAGTGGACGGGTCGTTTCAGGTAAAGGACCCTATTTTGGAGAAATATTTGCAGCAGGCTGTTTCATTGAGTCGGCAGTTTAAAGCTTTTGAAATATGTCATGTGGCCCGGGAAGAGAATACTCGAGCCGATGTACTATCACGCTTATTAGTTCTAAGGACTCCGGGATGAACAAATCGGTCATCCGTGAGATACTTCCAGTGCCCAGTGTTGAAAAAGGAGAATCCCTGGCCATTCGTGAGGGAGACGGCGGGTGGATGAGCCCGATCGTCCGTTATTTACAACAAGAGATATTACCTGGAGATAGAGAGAAGGCCAAACGCATCAAGAAGGTTTCATCCCGGTTTGTAATGGAATCCGGGAAACTATACCGGTTGGGACGTGCAGCTCCCATGTTACGCTGCGTGTCAGAGGAGGATATGTCAACATGATGAAGGAGGTTCATGAGGGACTTGTGGAAATCATGGAGGAGGAAGGGCTTTGGCTGGTCGGATCTTAAGGGCCGTATTCGGCCTACGTTAACAAAGGACTGCCGGGAATATGTGGCACAATGCTCAAAATTCCAAACGTTCGCTCCAAACCATTCACACACCATCCGAGCTCTTGCACACGCTTCGTACCATGGCCTTTTATCGGGGTGACATCTGGGGCCGTTCCGGTGGCTCCGGACGCTTGAAGTTCCCGATCAGCTGGATTATTTTACTAAATGGGTAGAAGCGGTCGTGTCCGAATCTCGCGCAGGTCGGCGCTTTTATTGAGAAGTATCATTTGCCGATTGGACTTCCTCGTATCATTGTTTGGATAATGGGGCACAATTTGCAAGTACTTGGTAGTGGAGTTCGCAAGGAGCTTGGAATTCAAAACAAATTCATATCCGTAGAGCATCCGCAGTAAATGGGCAGCCCGAGTCGCCAACAAGGTCATACTTAATGCAATGAAAAGAAGTGGATTCGCCAAAGGGTTATGGGCACAATGCCTACACGAAGTTTTATGGGCATACCATACCACACCATTCCACAACGCAAGAGACTCCTTTGATGGTTTTGGTGCGATGCCATGATTCCGTGGAAGTAGTTTTACCCTCTTGGCCGGGAAAATTTTGAAGAGGAGGCCAATAAACAAGCTCGAATGAAGAGGCGGATTTCTTGGACGAGATAAGAGACTCGCCCATGTCGTGAAGTAGCACCAAACAGAGAATGACTAGACGTTTCAACTCGAGAGTGAAGCAATGAGGGTTCAAGGTTGAGATTTGGTACTTAAGAAAATAACCGATCCTACCAAGAAGGGTAAGCTAGATCCCAACCGGGAGGGACCATTCGAGGTCTCTAAGAATTACAAAACGGAGCCTACAAGTTGGAGACTTTGGACGGATCGAATTACCAAGGACTTGGAATGTTGCAAGTCTTAAGTTTTATTTTAGTTAAATATACTTATGTAAAAATAATTGGTGCACTCTTTCCCTAGGCAAGGCCGTGGTTTTTAATGAGGCATCTATCTAATGAAATTATATTGTAGCATCCGATCAGAGCAGAAATGGCGACATACCGCTAAGCTCGGTCTATGATCGCCTTTCACCACGGAAGGCTCTCCCATGAGGAATACCTGGTCAACCTCGCTGAGGCTCGAACCCTATGGCGACGTCGCTAAGCTCGGTCTATGATCGCCTTCACCACGGAAAGGCTCGCTCCCATGAGGAATACTCCTTGGTCAACCTCGCTGAGGCTCGAACCCTATGGCGACGTCGCTAAGCTCGGTCTATGATCGCCTTCACCACGGAAAGGCTCTGCTCCCATGAGGAATACTCCTTGGTCAACCTCGCCGAGGCTCAACCCTATGGCGACGCGGTCGCTAAGCTCGGCCTATGATCGCCTTCACCACGGAAAGGCTCGCTCCCATGAGGAATACTCCTGGTCAACCTCGCTGAGGCTCAACCCTATGGCGACGTGCTGCTAAGCTCGGTCTATGATCGTCTTTCGGTCACGGAAAGGTTCTGTTCCTACGCGGAGTATTCCTCGGAACGACCTTCAAAAATGAATAAAAAAAGAAAATGTAATCGAGTTGCATCGGGCGTTCCTTCAACACTCTCTCCAGTCTCGGTAAACCGATGTTACCTGGAGGTGTATGTTGGGGTTGTGAACAATTGTTATGTGATTTTCTCTAAAACCATTAGGATTGCTCGTCGCATCCAATGGCTCGGGGGGCTCATAAGTACTACATAAAAGTTCACAATTGTGCACGAAATGAACAAAAATTCGGAAAGCAATTAAAAATAGCCCGGCAGGGCAAATATTCAAAGTACAAAATGCATCCGCCAAAAGGGATGACTAACTATGGAAATTCTAAAAAACAAAGAAATCAAGGATTGGGGTTGGCAGAGTTGGCATCCACCTTAGCGTTTTCTTCGCTAATGGTGGTCTCGCTATCATCTTCATCAACCTCCACCAGCTTCCCATCAACAATAGTCTTGAAGAAGTCAACCTCCGAGATGTCTATGTCGGATAAAGGACTTGAGCTTTAGCCCGTCAAAAGCTATGTCCCCGATCTAACATACCCATCTGGAGTTCTTCAATGCTTCCTGCACTGAGCATGATTTTTCGTAATCCGAACTTGGTGGACATTTGGGCGAGCTCATCTTCCAAAGTCTTTATCCGTTTGCTTGCCTCCGAATTCTTCTCTTCAAGACTTATAATGTTGCCAGCTGCTTCGGAGAGTTTGTTCTTGAATACATCATTGGCGTTGAGAAGGAATTGCTCATTGTCGCTAACCTCTTGACTTCGCCTCTAACTCGCTTTTCTTTTCTCACATGATCACCGATTCAAACAGATTGGTGAGCACAAAGACACCCTCATAAGGTATGAGCTCACTGATTGGTGATCTGCTAGAACCCGAGGGTCAACTTGTTCACGCCGGTTGTGGCGCTGAGATGGTCATACAAAAACTTAAGGTCGTTGAAGTCGGCAGCCCGTAACCGATTCTCGAAGAAGCTCGACCGAGCTATCACCAACTTCCTTCAAGAATTGGAGATGGCCCACCGGCCGAGTTGGTTTCGCTCCCCATAACGGTCTTCTTTTGGGGATAGACTCGGGGCTGGTTCAGATCACCGGGCGCCGGAGGAGAAGCAGAATGGCGCTTGTTTCGCAGCAGATCACGGGTCGTGGCGTTTTTCTTCTTCGGACGCGCACTTCCACCCGCCAAATTGGACTTGGTCTCGAGGGACCGCCTTTGCCCATTCGGGCAGAGACTTCGCCATTAGCTTCCTCTCTCCTTTACGGATATATCACCATCTTATCCGTGGAAAATAAAATGAAGAAAAGAAGTTAAACATACAAATAAAGTATAGAATAGTAAAGATAGTCGAGAAGTTCTTACCTAGGAAGTCTGGGACTTCCTTGGGAGACAGGCAAGTAAATCCTTGACCGAATCGGTCCGAAAGAGTCCAATTTCTAAAGAGAGGATCTCGATCACTTAAGCCGTCAGAATCAAAACGGAGATAGGAGTGGATCACAAGTCCAAGACAAAGGGAACTTGTGATGCCCGTGAGCCATAAATAACATAAGGGCACCGAGACCCACATCTCACTCGGATAAAGCGCCTTTGCCCTTAAAATTGGAGGTATAGGCTTGGAGGAAACTTCTTTTCGGGATGCCACCGATGGCAGTTTGCTCGCTTTTTATTTCAAAAAGAGAAGAACAAACCAATGGTGGGGGTTATAGAGGCTCGCAAATTACTTCAAGGTCCGGATGAAACCCCACTGGGGCGAAGTTGGGAGGAGCTAGGTTGATGGTACGGAGGATATCGGTTTCAAGTCGAGAGTGGGAATTGAATGCCAAATTCCTCGATCACTCCTCAGATAAAGTAAAACCACTCCGCTTCAACTCCCGGGACGGATCATACATCTCTCCAGATTCACAGATTCTAAAATCACATCATCTTCGCCTCCTGAGACACACTGTAGGGAACGGCGCGATTTCTTCATCTTGTATCAGCTTCGCTTAAAGCCAACAGCTTCCCTTTGATTAGACGGTTGGTTTCATTATTAGCTCCACCGAACCTCAAGAGTCGTGGTCGAATCACTTTAGAAGTAAAACTTCAAGACAAACCCTGCCCACAACTCTCTTTAGGTCATCGTCCTTTGACATTCCTCACCTCATGCATTCCTCGAACAGGGTTTTTCGCTCTTCATCTCCTAAATGGATTTTGCGACCGAAGTCATCGCATTCCCTAATAATGACCATGTTTAGGATTGAAACAAAAATAGTATAAAGAAAAGAGGGTACCTGAGTTGATGATTGACTGATTAGTGTGAGGGTTTTTGAAGCGTCTGACGGCAAGGATTGAAGTAGGTTTGAGAATATGTAGAGGAGGAATTCGTGGAAGGCAAATAAATGAAATATAATGAGTTGGAGGGAAAAGAGGCATAAAATCAGGTTTTTCCACTTATAGAAGCATCGGAAAGCCCAAGTGATCGGTGTCACGGGGCACGTCGCGTTTCTAAGAAAAATCAAAAAATATAACACATCTCGCTAAGGGATTAAGGGTTCAAACTGTTTGGTCGACACGGATTCAAGAAGCTTAAAACCGAGCGACCAAGGGGGCTTATGATCATACACAAAATCCTCAGCCGAGATGGATGCCTGGATGCAAGGATCCGGGATAGGTCTCGACCATCAAAGAGGAGATCTAAGTCCGACTTGGATCTCGGGGAGAGACACGAGGACGGTTTCGGCCCGAAGTGTAGCTCGGCAGTTACTCCAGTGGGAACGATTGAATAGACGTTATGAAGATGAAGAGTTCCTAGAGTCTTTATGAGACGTTACTAGTGAATGATTACAAGCTGTAACAGCTAACTCCTTGCCTTCAAAGCCATGGTTAAATGAGCTGAGGCAGTTACGGAAGGAAAGAAATAGGTTCAAGGAAGGAATGATATAAATAGGGCTCCCGCCGGCGGGATAAGCAAGACTCACAAGCTTGGAACTTGAGTTACGATACTTAAGCTTCCAAATCCCTAAAATCATTCTGATAAGGTTTTTCCTGCAAGAACAGATATTATCCTAAAGCATAAAGTAAATGACATGAAATAAAAAGTCTCATTATAAGGTATCCTAATAGAAAGTCCTTGTGTGTGCAGGTGAACTGGCCATAAGAAGAACAAGCATTTGACATTGGTCAAAACCATAATTCTTTTTCCTTTGGATTTAAGCTACAAGTTGATCAACCAAAATGAGAATATGAACACCATAAAGTCCATATAAGAGTCACAAAGTTTCAAAAAATGGCCAAGTCTTGGAGAAACAAAATTTCCAGGTGATTTTAAGTCTCATGTACCATAGAGTATCAGATGAAATTAATGTCTCGTTTGAACCAAAGTATAAGATGAATTCCAACCTAAGGAAAAGTAATCATGGTCTCAAGTCCAAATTCGGAAACTCCAATAAGCAATGGATGGTGACAATAGTCCTCAAGAGTACATTACAAGTTTTATTATGGTTTTATATTTATTAATGTTTAAAGCTTTTAAAGGAAAGCAAACAAAATTAACAAAAGATGAAAATGACATGAAATGATAAATGACTTGAATGATAAATAACAAGAAATTAAATCCCACAAAAGTAAAGGGCAAGAAATTAAATGACATTAATGCAAAAGTGTGGAAAAGTAAAGTTAGCACAATAATATGGAGTTAATGTTAGTGTTAATAGTTATCAACCGATTCAGGACAATTTAGTGATATGTTAAGCAATCGTAATTGGACCTATGTAGAAGTCACAATTATCTGAGACTAGACAATAGCAATGCATGTGTAGTGCATGTTATAGAAATGATACAAATCATTCTTTGAAAAAAATGTGACACCATGATTAAAACAAATAAAAAAGAAAGGAGAAGAAGAAGAAAGGTGATCAAGCACAAACGCAATGAGATTAGATCATTACTTTAATTTATCTTCTTCATGATACCTTGAGACAAACTTATCATAAATTCAAAATATCAAAGATGATCAAGTGGTCATTTAATGGTAGATTTCAAATGAAGAAAGTTCACCAAGCATCAATCTAAAGTTCAATTTAACCAAATGAGCTTCAATCAACCACAATTAACCACTTCAACCAAAATTTAGGAGTAATCATCATTAAAATACATTTAAATGAATATTCTAATGATATTTTAAAATTTTAAAATGGAAATTAAATAGAAAAGTTCGAAACATCATCAAAACAACAAATAAATGGTTGCAAAAGTTATAGAAAAATCTGAAATATTCTAAAGAAAAAGATCTTAAAAGTTAAGATCCAAAATATTTTTAAATGATTTAAATAAAATTGATGAAAGTTAATTAAAAAGAAAATAAAGACAAAATTATGAAAAATACTAAAAATGATTTTTAAAATCTGGAAAAAAAACATATAAGGTAGAAAATAATTTTAGAAAATTATAGAAAAAATGAAGTGAAAAATGTTTTTGGAACTATTTTTAAATGATTTTTAAAAGAATAGGGAAAAAATAAAATAAAAGGAAAAATAGATCCAACGGCTAGCTAGGTGACACACGATGATTAGTTGGAATTCAAACTTTGGTACCAAAGCGCGTACAACATCACTTCGTCTTCAACCTCTAGCCAAATTTCCAGATCTTTGAACTTTGAGTTTTAAGCTTAATTACCACATAGTTTAGCTTATACTCATATCATCGTTCTCACCTCTCTGCATTGGAGCCATTGAATCACTCAATGCAAAGAGAATTTGGAAAAATACGCAAAAACCTAAAAGCTTCAAAGTAAAATTAAATTTCAAATATGAAGAATAAATTCTTGATAGATGATGGCTTTTATTCAGAAGATCAATACGAAGAGTGTGGTAACTTGTTTAAGTGAAAAGGAAACTCGTAGCTACTTGTACGAAGCAAGCTCAGAAGGTATGAAAGTGGTGGAGTTTAAGCAGTGCTTCCAAGGGTTGAAGAAATTCGGTTAAGCTTCAAACAACTTAAGATGATGTCGATAAAGGTTTATGGGGGAAGAATTGAAATTAAAACAAAGAGAAAATGAGTTTAGGTTTTCTTGTTTTTTAGAGGTATCGGTCTTGAGAGAAGAAGAGTTTCTTTGGTTGTTTAACCTTGCAAATGAAGGAAAAGTGGTGCTCTATTTATAGGTAATGAAATGAGGTCATGTAAGTGTGAAATTCAGATCCCAAACATGTGAACCGAGTAAGATATTTTCTTATTTTGATTTGTGTAAAAATGAGGGATGGAATGCGTGAGCCAAGCATGGAATCAAGTTGTTTTGCACTCAACTAGACGCATTTTTGGTAACAACCAAGTTTGCACATGATTTGGGTGGTCCTAAGTGAAATTTATCATGATTACAAGATTAAAGGTCACAGTGTAAAGCAAAGTCCATGACACCATGTTCAAACTTATGCCAAATGGTATGTACTCGTGCGTTAGTTGAATTTTTTTCCTCCAAAAATTCCTTTCATGGAGTAGAACACAGTCTAAAAAGAAAAAAAATTAAAAATGATGATTGATGTGAAAATGGCATAAGTTGAAAGTTGGTGTCATGACACTGAAAAACAGATTTGACATTAGGTCAAACAGGTCATGACCTAATTTTATGCATATGTGGCCTCCAATATTTGAGGGACTTAGATCTTGAATTGATGTTCGACCACTAAAGAAAATTTGTAAAGGACATAAAAATGGGAATTTGGCTCAAAGAAGTGCAAAAAAAATATTGAGAAATTAGAAAGTTATGGTGTTTGGACCAAAAGTTATGGTGCTTAAATTAATGTGATTTTTGACATTTTCTTACATTACAAGGCACGACGATCATCATTTAGATGCCACATGATTAAATATTGACTGGCCTTTGAAAAAACTTGAGGATTGCTTCAGAAATTTGAATAAAGAGGGCATGGAAATAAACACATGAACCCACTTGAAAAAATGCCTCAAACTTGAACTTTTCTTGATCAATTGATGTTGAGTGAAACTTGAAATGAATGTGACCTAGGATTATTGGTAATTCCTTGATTAATAAGCCTTGTTGACCACTTGTTGACCTTGATTTTGACCTAGGGGGTCAAAACCCTAATTTAGAAACACAAATTGATATCTTGATGAAAAAGCCTTACCTTGCAAAATAAGAAAAGAAAACAAAGCATACTTTTGTATTTTGAATAGGGTTAGTAATGCAAAAAGCAAGTAAACACGAAGATACAAGAAAACAAAAGGGTGCTTGATGATCTCCCACACAACAAACCCAAAGGCACGAGAGTTACGAGGTTACCATGTTTGTGATCTTGATGAAATGAAATGATATGATAAGTGGGATCTTAGGGGTAAAATTAGGGTATGACAATATGCCATTGTTGTTGATATCATTATGTTGATGATGCCATTATTGTTAATTATTCCATTTTGTTGATGATGTCATTGTTTTGATAATGCCATTGTTGTTGATGATGCTCATATTGTTGATGATCCCATTGTTGTTAATGTCATTGTGTTGATAATGTCATTATTGTTGTTGATGGTGAAAATATTGTTGTTGATGCTATTGTGTCTTGATGTTCAAATAACTAGTATAAATGTTTGTGTGGTTGATGTTTGTGTTTGTGTCTCGATGTTGAATGTTTTATGTCTTGATAAATGGCCTCTTCTTCATCTAGTAGCGATGAAACTGCTTATACAAATGAAACTCGTACAAATTATTCTCAATCTATAGGCAGAAAATAGAATAAAAAACAAAGAGGCTCCACAATGATGGCTAAATTAGCAAAAGTCTACAACTTAGGTGTCAAATTTTTGATCGAGTTTATTGTCGTTTATATGATACTTGATGGTCCCAATACTTTGCTTTTTAAGAGTTATGTTGCATTCCTTGGACATAGAAATTTTAGTATATTAATAAATGATTGGAAAGATGTACCCAAAAATGTGAAAGAGAACATATGGACACGCGTTACAATATTAATTTTAACTTTCATCGATTCAATATTACTTTATATAATCGCTAATATATACTTATTGATCTAACTGTGTAGTCGAAGTTTGAGTTTCCCGATGATTCTAAGTTGGGAAAAAATGGATCACTTATGTTGGTACGTCTTGGAGGGCCTTTAAGTCACAACTTACGCATGGATATATAAGGAGCCTAAGCATGATCTTGAGCTTTCGAGGGTGAGATATAATTATCTTGACAAGAAGGTTTGGAAAGTGTTTATAAAGTCTCATAGTTATGAGAGGTTAATGGTTAATAGTAATTGTATTTTATGATAATTTAATGCTTATGCTTTATTTATAACGAGATTCATAACGAATTATTGGCTTATTCTAAAGGATCATATACCAAAATATTATGTCACCATATCGACAAGACAGAAGTAATTCCTCTTGCGCTAGAACAAGATTGAGAGTTAGAGTGTTTCTTTGTCGATCCTAAAGATATACAGGATATAGACATTGGAAATCAGTGGTTAGACATATAGTTACTACAAATTTGGTGCATGTAAGTATATAAAATTGAATATTTCATTATGGTACATTCATCATTTTGTATAGAGCTAATTCCTCACTTACTTTTTGAATTTTCCTTAACCATTTAGGTACATTCATGGTATTTGTATAGAATTAAATAAATTGGATACTTATGGATTCTTGGATCTGATTGGTATTTGATTTACAAATAATTCTTTAAAAAATATTAAAGCATATTTAACATCACAGATAGGTGGGAAAAAGACTGTTACTTAGCATCATTCCTCAATGTGTGAGTAATTTTAAAATTATAGTTTCTCTATTAAAGTTAGTTTCCATGTTTTACAAAACACTAATTCTATATGCTTGTATTCATTTAGTGAACATTTTCAATTGACCATTATAACTTTTCATGACGAACATGGTAACTATAGTGTGTTCGTTACACAATCCACTTGAACCTACGATGAAACAAATTATTACTAGGTAGCTTTATGTTTATGAGACTTTTAGTAATATTTTATTTGTCTTTGTAATTATCTTAGTGTGTAAGATTTTTAAATCATTTTCAATATATAGGATTGTGGAGAGACACTATATTATGAACAATTCTAGAAAAAAATCGCATATTATGAGCCCAAATTATGTTGATTACTTGTGACATTCATATATATATATATATA
This sequence comes from Vicia sativa, assembly GCA_021764765.1. Lineage (NCBI taxonomy): Eukaryota > Viridiplantae > Streptophyta > Magnoliopsida > Fabales > Fabaceae > Vicia > Vicia sativa. Next base: position 77,310,230 of record CM038795.1, read on the forward strand.
TATATATATATATATATATATATATATATATATATATTCATGCATGCATGCATGGCTATATATTCATGAAATATTTAAAGTTGTAGACTAGGAGATAAGCAGAGGAATATAAGTATGTGTATTATGTAATGAAACATATGTTAAACATTGTCTCTCCTGGCATTGTTGATTCACGGGATCAAGTTTATATTAAGTCATGAAATATTTACAATATCATATTAATGTTAAAATAGTTTACCATTATATTTCAAATCACCTGATATTTAATTTTCTTCACTTTTTATGTAGACGTTTAATGACATGACACTTTTCTCCCTCGAATACTTAAATGTCATTCGTAAACGTTGAGTGTTTATTTTCAATGTGCTAATTGAAAAGGGTTCTAATATATGAGTTTGTCTTTGATATTTGTAAATATGTTTTTGTTGTTTAATTTGATGTTTGTAAATATGACAATGATGTATATATTTTTATAAATAATATTTTGATTTAAGTAATATCGGTATAAAATACAAGTTTATAATATATGAAAAATAAAATAAAATTTAAAAAATAAAGTATTTCGTCATGATTATTTACAATAATCCTCGTAATAGGAAAAACGTCAAATATTATATACCATATAATAACTGAATTTCAAATCCATGACCTTTAGATATATTTAACAATGGTTGTTTAATATAACCGTTGTGATATTTTATGCGCTACCTAACTTATCACAGCAGTCATACAAACAATCGTGGTGAAAAACAATATACTTATAACTACACTCTACCTCACAAAGGTTGGAAAATGGATATATATCATCACATTTGATCAATCATTATGAAAGTATATACATGATCGTGACTTTTTCTTTAGGGTCGTAGTTGTTTCTTTAATTTATTCTTATGTTTGTAAAAGTCACTATACTTCTTCGTTGTTGTTACATGTTACCTCCGTTTTAAAATGATTATCGTTTAAAATTTTATATATAAGTTAAAAATATAATAATATTATCTAAAATATTACATTTTTATTAAAGTAGTCTTATTAATGTGTTAGAAGTAATATACTAGTTAAATAAAATAATTAAAAAATTAATAATTATTTTTATATTAAAAAGTGATGATGACCACTATTTTAAAATAAACAAAATAGTATTAAACTTATACTAATTAAACATGTGAGAGATCTTGTGGTGTTGTCTATTAATCATTGGCCACCATTCCTTTTCTGCTGCACAATTGATGGCCATAAATAAATACTGCAATAATATCAAAAAAATGTGCTCAGTTCGGCCATGCAAATCAAACAACCTCTCCCAACCACTACCCATAAAATTCTAGCATGTGCAGTTTCTTGAAAAACTAAAAAAATAAAAATAAATAAAAGTATTACAAGTTGTTATAAATGCAAGTTGTTATTTACTCTTTGTAAAATAGTTTAAGTATATTATCATTTTGTTATGATTTTTTATATTAAATCTTAAAGAATTATTAAAATTTGAAATTATTTATAGAAAAATGTTTTTTAAAATTATGTAATCAGTTGAAGGATTGATAATTTGACAATATTTCTGTTGAAATATAAAATTAGATTTATTAAAATATTATATTAGATTTGATAAAATTTGATTTAATATTTAAATATAATTTAAGTTGTGTAGTTCTAAGTCCAATAAGGGTTGTATATAAATAGTTCTAGTCTGTATTATTTCTTGTAAAATTTAATAATACAAATTCTTATTTCCTTATTCTCTCTTTATTCTCTTCTCACTAATAGTGCCTCACGCACTAACAAATTGGTATTCAGAGTTTTCGGTTATTGTTTTTTATCAAGTTTTCAAGAACTTCACGTCAAAGACCGTGTTTCTAGGGCATGTGAATCAACCGCTGTGAAGATGGATAATGATGAGGCATTCCGAATTCTCTTGCAATGCTTGACAACAAGAATTGGATCCGATGGAAAAAAACAGATGTTATCCTTGTTTGGCTTTCATGAAACCCTAGAGGTGGTTACCAACAGCGTTCCTGCGTTGGCTGCAAATGCAACCAAAGCACAGAAAAAATCCCAAAACGAAGTCAAGAAGAAAGATTGCAAGGCTGCTTATTGCATTCGACGTTGATCGCAATTCGTAATCTCTCATCAAACGACAAAGGAGGCATGGAATATTCTTGTGAAATATTATGAAGAAGGTGAGAAAGTCAAGGTTGTCAAATTACAAACTTTGCTTCGACGGTATGAATTTGTCAATGGGAGAAGATGAAAAAGCTGCAGAATATGTGTCGAAGGTTCATAAACGCGTCCATCTCATGAAGGGTTGTGGTGAAACCATAACTGATAAGATGATAGTTGAGAAGGTCATGAGAACGTTGACCTCTCACTTTGATCACGTTATCATAGCTATTCAAGAATCCAACAAACTTGAAACCACTAAAGTGGAAGATTTGGTTGGTTCGTTGGAGGCGCATGAGACGAGGATTGTCGAAAGGAAAGGAGTTCAAGACTCGATACAAGCTCTGCAAGTTTAGTCATGGAAAAGGATGGTGGTTCCAACAAATTCAAAGGCAAGTTTGACAAGACTCAGGGCAAGAAGCCTTGGTCGAATCCCCACAAGAATAAGGTCGAAGATAGATATTCTGAATCCTCGAAAAGGGGAGGAGAAAACTATCGAAAGGACAAAGAAGATAAAAAAAGGTGTGCAATGCTATAACTGTGAAAAGTGGGGCCACGTAGCCGAAAATTGTTGATACATAAAAGACAATGGATCGACAAAAGGAAAGGACGAAGGAGCGAACCTTGCATGCCAAGAATCAGATGATTCTGAAAGAGGTATGGTGGTTATGGCTGCAGTTGTAGATAACCATGTCGAATCCAAGATCTGGTTTCTCGACTCAGGATGCTCAAATCGCATGACTGGTCGAAAGGAGTGGTTCGCATACTACGATGAGTCGAAGAAGAGCAAGGTAAAACTTACTGATAATAGTTCGTTGTAAGCAGAAGGTAATGGCAACATAGTTTTTCAAATGAGTGATGGAGGGAAAGCTATGATTAAAGATGTACTCTATGTACCTGGAACGAAGTTCAACTTTCTAAGTGTTGGACAATTGGTAGAAAAAGGTTTCTCAGTTGCTATGAAAGATGGAGATTTGAAATTTTTCGACATCAAGAAAAATTTGGTCTTAAAATCTCTGTGTTCGAAGAACAAGACATTTAAGACTATGATCAGTTCGACAGAAAATCAATGTTTGAAAACTTTTGTTGTCCACAAGGATAGTTGGTTGTGACATGTGAGGTTTGGACATTTAAATTTTTGAACACTCAATCAACTGATTACTCAAGATATGGTTTCTAGAATTCCAAGTCTTGAGATTCTTGAAAAACTTTGTGAAGGATGTTCAGTCGGAAAGCAATCCAGAAATTCTTTTGTTTCGACTATGCCAATGATATCATCGTGCATTCTCGAAGTGGTACATTCAGATGTATGTGGTCCATTTGAAGAATATACCATTGGTGGAAATAGATATTTTGTTTCATTTGTTGATGAGTTCAGTCGAAAGTTGTGGATCTATGTGAGCTAGAGAAAGAATGAGTATTTGAAACCTTTAAGAGATTCAAGATACTTGTCGAAAACCAGAGTGAGAAAAAGATCAAAGTTCTGCGAACAGATGGAGGTGGCGAATACACTTCGAAGATGTTGGAGAAATTCTATGTAGAACATGGTGTTGATCATGAGGTAACTTCTCCTTATATGCCTCAACATAATGGAATTCCTGAAAGAAGAAATAAAACCATGTTAGATATGGCAAGATGCATGCTAAAGCAGAAGAATTTGTCAAAGTCTTTATGGGGAGAAGCTGTTTCAAATGCAGTATATATTTTTGAATAGGTATCCTACTAAGATTTTGAAGAAGAAGTTTCCTGAAGAAGTATGGAGTGGAAAACAACCATCAGTAAGTCATTTGAAGGTGTTTGGCTCTATGTGTTATAAGTATATTCCTAATGCAAGAAGAAGGAAGTTTGATGACAAGAGTGAACATATGATTCTAGTAGGATATCATAAAACTGGTGCATACAGGTTATTCAATCTAGTTAATAAGAAGATTGTGTTGAGTAGAGACATTGTAATTGATGAAAATTATGTCTGGGATTGGAATTCTAGTAATTCAATTAACAAGCCACTTATGAGCTCTGATTTCGACGAAGAAATTGATGAGGTCGAATTCGAAGGAATTCTTGAGAATCCATTCGAAGTCAAAGATGAAGCAAATGCTGATATTCCAGAAAATGTCGAAGTCGAAGAGAGTGTGGCTAGCACAAGCCATAGACCTCAACGACCTAGAGTTCCTCCAACAAGACTTCGGGATTATAAAGTGACTGGTGATGATGACGTAACACCAGATGGAGAATTAGTTCATTTTGCTTTACTTACAAGTGTTGAACCAATCAACTATAGCGAAGCTTTGAAGAGTAGCAAGTGGAAGTTAGCTATGGTTGAAGAGTTAGAGGAAATCGAAAGAAACAACACATGGGAGTTAGTCGAATTACCAGCATATACAAAATCTATTGAAGTGAAGTGGGAATTCAAGTTGAAACACAATGTTGATGGTTCGATAACAAGACATAAAGCAAGATAAGTAGCTCGAGGGTTTCTTCAAAGAGAACGACTTGACTACTATGAAGTATTTGCTCCAGTAGCAATATTGGAGATTGTTCGACTAGTAGTAGCATTGACATGCTTTCAATGTTGGTCGATATTTCCTTTAGATGTGAAATCAGCATTTTTGAATGGCCCTTTAGAAGAAGAAGTTTATGTCATATAACCTCTCGGGTTTGTGATTCAGAAGGAAGCGAGTAAAGTATATAGGTCGCACAAAGCGTTTTATGGTCTCAAGCAGGCACGTAGGGCATGGAACAAGAAGATCGACTCATACTTAGTCGAATTGTGATGTGTCAAATGCAAATTAAAGTTCGGTGTCTATGTTCAGGTGGTAGCACAAGATATAATAATCATATGCTTATATGTTGATGACTTTCTATTAATTGGAAATACCTTGAAGAACTTGCCGAAGTTCAAAGAGCTGATGAAGAAGGAATTTGAAATGTCAGATCTAGGAAAATTGTCTTATTTCCTAGGCATGGAATTTCAAATAACGAAGTAAGGCATGGTGCTACATCAAAGGAAGTACGTCAAAGAGATACTCAATAGATTCATAATGGATGATTTGAATCCTGCATCCTCACCTGCCGAACTAAATGTGAAGTTGGAGAAGAATGGAGAGGAAGAAAAAGTTGATGTAACTTTGTTCAAGCAAATTGTGGGATCTCTGAGGTATTTATGCAACAGGCGACCTGATATAGGTTTTGCTGTCGGATTAGTAAGCAGATATATGAGTGAACCAAGAGTGTCATATATGAAGGTTGCAAGAAGAATCCTGAGATATCTGAAGGGTTCAATAAACTGTGGAATACTATTTCAACGAAATTTTGAAGATAAAGAAGCAATAGTTAATTGTTTTTCAGATGTTGATTGGTGTGGAGATAAGGAAGATCGAAGAAGCACAACTTGATATTTCTTTCAAGTATTTGGTGCCCCAATATCATGGTGTTCAAAGAAGCAAATTATGGTGATATTGTCATCTTGCGAAGCTGAATATATAGCAGGATCATATGCTTCATGTCAAGAAATTTGAATCAGATCAGTACTTGAAGAAATGGTTGTCGAAGTGAAGAAACCGCTAGTGTTGCAAAACGGCAACAAGTCAGCTATAAATCTAGCGAAGAATCCAGTTCTGTATGGAAGAAGTAAACATATCGAATGTAAGTTTCACTTCTTAAGAGAAAAAGGTAAATCGAGGTGAACTTGAAGTTAGACATTGCTCAAGTGAAGCACATTTGGTTGACATCTTCACCAAAGGATTGAAGATTGATAGATTCCTAAATTTGAGAAAGAAATTATGAATAGTTCAGATTGACTATTTTTGAGGATGTTCGACAACTTGGATTATGGGGGTGTGTTGAAATATTAAATTAGATTTGTTAAAATATTATATTATATTATATTAGATTTGATTTAATATTTAAATATAATTCAAGTTGTGTAGACTAAAACCCAATTAGAATTGTATATAAATAGTCTTGTATCACTATTGGTACAATTCAATAATACGAATTTTAATTTCTTTATTCTCTTCTCAATAAAAGAGCCTCACGCACTTGCAATTTCATCATTTCAAAATAAAATACATATTAAATCAAACTCCGCATATATCAAAAATCGCTAAGCATTTGTTTAACAAAGAATACATTATATGTTAAGAGTATTATATGAAATATAATCTTAACATGTGTTGATAATTAGAAGCCAACTAATTTTATAAATTGATTTTTAATAAATTATGTTAATTTCAACTCAAATTGTATACTTTATTATTTTATTATTATTATTTTTTATATATCACTTCATCATGCTTACGTATATACCAATACAAATTTGACTATTAATTGAATGGTACTATGTCACACCAAGCATAATGCATGTACATTCTTCCACAGAAAAGTTTAGACGACTAATTTCAATATTCCATTGCTACCATACATACAAAACTAGGTGAGACTCTTTTTACTTTTGGAAACAATCAATTAAGATTATTTATGTGTATTCTACTAATTAGTAACTATGATGTCAAATATTAATTTTTTTAAAAATGTAGACTACATGTGAGTAATTTAGTTTTTTACTTAAGTAATTTAGTTAGTTGAGAGAAATTTATTCTCCATTTTAAAGACAGTATAAAATTTTCTATAATTATAAATTTAAAAATATCGTAGTTTAAAAATTCAAATCAAACGTTACCATATTTTTATTATTTCAAGGGTTCTAATTAAGGTTACTAAAACGGATCGTCCGTCCCGTCCTTCCTAATGCCCGGTAAAAATAAGACGAAGCGGACATGTCCGTGAAATTGAAATTGACAAGAAAATCAAACTCGTCCTACTAAAGTGGCGGGTTGGCGGGCTCGTCTTTTTTTTTTATTTTATTTTATTTTATTTCCATTTTTTTAATAAAATAAATTACTTTTTTTACATTTCAATAAAAAAATTCATTTATATTTTAGAACAATTTTTTATAAATCATCTTTAAACAAATTTTACTTAAAAAAATATTGCATATATTTACAAGTTAACGTATCAAATAAAACCACCAAGAATTATAATTACTAAAATTAACTAAAAAAAATAGTGAGATTAAGGTGGAACAAGCTAAACAAATAGGTGCGGCGGGCTTTGACGGGCGACAGGTTTTGGCGAGGCGGGCGTTGGCGGGTGGACTTTAGCGGGACGGACATTGGTGGGCGGTGGGGCCAAAATTTCAAACCAACTCTCCATTTTATGGCAGGTGCGCGGGTCGGCCCGACGGGCTATGACCCGTTTTGCCACCCGTAGTTCTAATCAATTAATATGAAGGTGTAATTGGTTACAAACATAAAAAAAATGGTCAAGTAAGCTAAAAAAATGCTTTGAGTTTGATGTAAGCGGTTACGCAAATACAGTAATTAGATACAGTTGATAGTTACTTTATGTTTTATAATCGCTGTAATCGATTACAGGTTTCTGTTAATCAATTATAGGCTCGACAAATTACATTTTCTTGTTTTTGGCTTGATGTTTTGGTATCCCAACTATTGTATAAATACCTTAGTGGTATATTTATAATATTCATTGAAACACATTAAATGAAATCAATAATTCTCACCCTCAGTTATCTCTCTCTAACTCTTTTTAATTTTCATATCTCTTTCTCTACATACTCAAACCGTCCATTGTTTACAAATCTTGCAATTGAAAGGTTAAACATTTTCGTTCAAGAGTCTGGTTCTGATCTTCAAATACTTAGTTTGAACATGAATTATGTCTCTAATGATAGAGTCTATACAAACCTATCCCTCATTGATGCGAAGAATTACGATAAATGGTGCAAGAAAATGAAGGTGTTGTTTGGCTACCAAGATATTGTTGAAGTGATTAAGAATATGGTGAATCCCCTTGTCGAAGGTGCAACAAATGCACAACTAGCAACACATAAGGAAGAAAATAAGATATATTACAAAGCGTTGTTCTTGGTCCATCAATATGTGGTCTTGATAAAACCATGTTGAAGTTGAAGGCTTATGCCTTGTTGAAATGCCTCGATAACCTAACATATGTTTAAGATGAGAGTTCTGCTCCAAATGGTACCACATGCATATGCATAGTTGATTCACATTCGATTTGTATATTGAAGTTGTTGTTCTGATTACGTTGTTTATTGACTGTTGTTGTGTTGATGAATATAAGTTGTTGTATGATATAAGTTGTCGTTGTTGTTTGATATAGGTGAATGTTGCTGTTTGATATAAGTTGTTGATGCTTTTTGATAAGTTGCTGTTTGAGATAAGTTGTTATTGCCGTTGTTATTAAGTTGTTCGGCTTCAAGTTGTTAAGTTGATCGAATAAAATGTCTCGTAGCTGCTATTAAGTTGTTTATTAGTTGTTGTTGTATGATCGTTGTATGAAGCGGTGAAATTTGTATGATTTTAGTCTAATATATTGATTATCATACTTTTGTTTATATTATTTGATATCTCACCCCTTCTGTTGTGATGTTGCCTCTATGTGGGTAACATGCAAGTAATTAGGAAGGTTAGCTCATGCTTAGTGGTTGTTTCAGTTGTTAGTTCAAGTAGGTGTCAATTGCTCTGATACGTAGCACTCAGGGATGAATGATTGTTGTTTCTTTATTGTGTATGTTGTTGCTATTTCTTTTAGTTGTTGGCCTTCAAGTTGAACTTATGAAGCATCATGTTGTTGTGGAAGATGTTTTAGTTGAATAAAAATATTAGGAAATTGTAGTTAATTAAAAATTATTTTAATTGATTATAAGTTCATCTAGATTTCGAAGTGCTATGTATCTGAATGAAACTGATTAATATATGTTGTTCTTATGTGAAGTAAATGTGGCATCCCTTGTATGATGAAATTTTGTACTCTTATTTTTATGAATATTCGATGGGTAGATTTGGGGTGTTACATTAGTGGTATCAGAGCAGGTCGGTCCGTCCGGCCAGTGTCGTCTAATGTTGTTTATTCCTCTGTACGCAATATGTGTGTGAAACACTATCGGTACTTGTTGTGTTTTTGATATGTAATTTGCAGGAATTGAGTTGAATCTAAGTGGGGGATAAGCGTTGCTTTTCGGATGTGTTCGGTGGTAAGATGTTAGTTTAGTATATTGCTGATGGAGACAATGCAAGTGTGGTTGAAGCTTTGTTATTTTCCGAATTCGAAGGTAATAAGGATTTAAGATTCTGGTTGGTTAACAAGTTGGAACGTCTTGGGAAAAGAATAATTATTATAAGATGGAATTTAGTAAGTTGTTATGTTCAGCGTTGTTAGTGGACTGCAAAGTTGTCAGTTGAGTAGCCTTTGCGTAAGATGTCGATGTTGGATCAGTGATTAAGTGACGGATTGCGGTAGGTCTTGCTGTGGAATTATTGGTGATTGATTATAAAAGTTGTAGAAGTGGTTGGAGTGGTTGGGATATTTTGAACCATGAGTGCAAGTTGGAAAAGAACACTATTATAGTTTAATAATGATGGTTTGTACTCTGTTATGGTTGTCGGCTATCTATTGAAAAATTAAGGACTTGATCACCCTTAATCCCTTGTTGATAGTAGAAGGAAACGTATTGGATGGTATAGAATTGTCTTTCTATCTTGATGGTGAGTGAAATGATGGACGTTATATAAAGGATGTTGTAGAGATGGGGATCAGGGAGTTGGAAGCAAGTTGAGGATGGTTGTGTAGGATGAATTTTCGATGACGAATATATCCTAAGTGGGGGAGAGTTGTAACGCCCCGAATTTAATTAATTATTTAATTAAATTATTTAATGATTTATTTATTGGAATTAGTCGAAATTGGATTTGTTGGTATTATTCTAAGAGGCGTAATTGGATTGATATGTCGATTGGAGCTGTTAAGTTTAAAGTCAGATCATTTAGTCAGTTTAATCGGAGGAATAATATTAAGAATAATATTATTATTATTGGACTATTTGATTATTAAGTGGATTTGATTGTTGTGTGGTAAATAGCCATGTGGGAGGTATTAATAATTGGCCCAATAAGACAATATGAGAATTATATTATTATTTGGATTAATTGGAATGATGAGGTAGTAGTGTTATCAGAAAGAGGCAAGAAGAGGCAAGAACAAGGGTTTCGTGCTGCAAAGCTGAAACACAATCGTGCTGTAGAATTGCTAGAGGAAGAATTAACGATTAGAAGCATAAAGTTTGGAAGAAGAGGATACGAGGAGTGCAGAAGCCGGAACCAAAAATTAGGATTCGATCAGGAAATTCGAGTTGCCGTTAAATCCATGTAAGGGCGGGGTTCGAACTATATAACCGGGAATATGATGATTGATATGCAAGATTGGGGTTATATTAATCTATATCGTCTGTGTTGAAATTATGGTGTTTGATTCTTATAAGTAGTGTTGTTGATGAAAACGTGTTGAATATAAATTGTAATCATTTTGTTGTTGTGTAGATGTAGAAGTGATTCTTGTACATTTTGTAAATGGAGTTATTAAATCGAATGCAATTCTGAAAAAAGAATACAAATGCATAATATTGTGTGGAAGGTTATGTGCAGGTAGAAGAAGAATTTGGGACGGGGGCCTAGAATTGTAGGACGGGCGCCCTGCCCATCCATCCTTTATGCACTTCCTTTTTTTCCTGTGACGTGTGTGTTATTATTTTCTAAGATTCTATTCTTTTGATTTTGGCATGTTTGGATCATTAACACAAAGTATAAGCTATGCTTAAGAAGAAGAAAACAAATAATATATATATATATATATATATATGTGTGTGTGTGTGTGTGTGTGTGTGTGTGTGTGTGTGTAAAGTAGAGAACGGACGCCCCACTAGATAAGGGTGGGTGCCTCATACCCCTTCCATCCACATAATTTTGTTTAATTTGTGTTTACTGATACGTGGGGTAGGTATACTAGTCTTATGGCTAATTAAATCTTTAGTAACCTAGCCTATAAACATGTTTAGATATAGAAATGGTATTATGGGAATTAGTCAATAGAATTCAAAATAGTAATCTGTAAATAGAAGTATCAAAATTGGTTTGGCAAGAATTTAGGTTACAGAAGCAATTTAGCAGATTGTTATTATTAAGAACAGTTAGCAAAAATTATTGGTAGTATTGAAAATAGGGGATGATAATTTAGAATTGATCAATTGAAATTATGAAATACTCAGTAGCAGTAAATTAGGAGGATTGTAATCAAAACTCAGTTTAGCAGGGAAACAGAAGGTAATAGCAGATAGCAGATTGGTTAGCAAAGGCTTTGGTTGTGTAACAAAAAATTGGTTTAGCATAACAGTAATGATTTTAACCTGTAGTAGTTAATTACGGTAGTGGAAATAATTAACAGGAGGCTTAGATAAATAGCAGTGATAACATAATGTTGAAAACAGTGCCTGAATTAGCCAAATTAGTAAAATAGGCGGTAAATTTAGTTGCTCGGAATTGATTGTAAATTGTCGAGGTAGTTTGTATACGTTGATAGGTAATTGTGGTTGTTTCGTTTTGTCGGAACATTATTGAATAAGTTGTTTTGCAGGTACAACTGGATGATTTTAATTGTCCTGATTCGTGGGCATGTTTAAGTTGTAGGTCGAATGATCATTATTGATTAAGTTGATGCAATTGATGCATGTCTAAGTTGTTGTCAAAGTTGTTGTCACTGCAATTGAACTTATTTCTATTGTTGTTGATGATATTGTTGTATGTCATTCATAATGTCGCATACATTGCATGATTAAGTTGGCCTTGATGGCACCACGTTGAAGTTGAAGGCTTATGCCTTGTTGAAATGTCTCAATAACTTGGCATATGTTTAAGTTGGGAGTTCTGCTCGAAATAGTACCACATGCATATGCATAGTTGATTCACATTCGATTTGTATATTGAAGTTGTTGTGCTGATTATGTTGTTTGTTGATTGTCGTTGTGTTGTTGATTATAAGTTGTTGTATGATGTAAGTTGTTGTTGCTGTTTGATATAAGTTGTTGTTGTTGTTTGATGTAAATTGTTGATGTTGTTTGATAAGTTCCTGTTTAAGATAAGTTGTTGTTGCCGTTGTTATTAAGTTGTGTTGCTTCAAGTTGTTATGTTGATCGAATAAAATGTCTCGTAGATCCTATTAAGTTGTTTATTAGTTGTTGGTGTATGATCGTTGTATGAAGCGGTGAAATTTGTATGATTCTAGTCTAATATATTGATTATCATACTTTTGTTTATATTATTTCATTGAATACAAATATTAGAACATTGTAGTTGATTAAATGTTAATTTAATTGACTACAGGTTCATCTAGATTTCGAAGTGTTATGTATCTGAATGAAAGGGATTAATATATGTTATTCTTATGTGACGTGAATGTGGCATCCCTTGTATGGTGAAATTTTGCACTCTGATTTTTATGAATATTCAATAGGTAGATATGGGGTGTTACATTAGTGGTATAAGAGCAGGTCGGTCCGTCTGGCCTATGTCGTCTAATGTTGTTTATTCCTCTGTACGTTGTAAGTTCCTTGAGCTTAAGGATTGACTTAATTTTTATAAAACCAATAAAAAGCAGGAAAAATGTATTGTAGGATGTATGCAGCAAAAGTCCTATTGGAATGCCTAAACATGTTGTGTTGAAGTTTTTCAAAAACTGGAACAGCATGTCATATGAGAAGTCAAGACTTTAGACATCAGGACATCACGCTACAGAAACTATTATGTTTGTTATAATTCTATTTTAATTAGAGCAGAATATTCCAAGAATATTGTGCATCACATGTAGTGTGATATTGAAGGCATCTGTGGAGGTCCAAGAGTTAAGGAGAAAGATCAACAAGCATCTTGTTTGTAGTAGAAGTTATCTGCATATTTAATACTACAAAGTTTGTTACTACAGAAGTTTGTTACAACTTCAAAGATGTTATTTGAAGGCCCAAATCCAGTTGGGTAATAGGTTATAAATAAGAAGTTATAACCTAGTTTTTGTAAGCTAGCCGGTTTTAGAAAGATGTAGTCTCTAGGGTTAGCCATGTAGGTGAACCACCCGGATTGTGGTATGGTCACTGATTTGTGCCTCAAAGAAATTGTGAAGTAATCCCAAGTTTGTTTGTGTCACAACTTTGACATTTTTGTGTTTGGAGTGAGTTATCTTCAAACTGTTATGTGTTTTAGGATCCAAGTCGTTGATGCATATGCTAGGATGTGACTGCTAGACATCACTGAGGTGATTGGAAGTGAGCAGAGTTTCTCATATATAAGTGTGGTATCTTAGGTAGAAGGGAAATTGGGTAGGTTTAAGTGAGGTGTGTAAACAAGGAGGTTTAACTCTGAATTAAGACTACTAATAATGGACTTCATTCCTGGCTTGGTATTCCCCCATATGTAGGTTGGTTAGAACCGATCTGGGTGAACAATTCTCTATGTTTTTATTGTTTTCTGCATTGTTAATTATATGTTATACATTGTCTATTTTATAATGTCAGATCAGATGTCATGACATCCTGAGTCTGTTGTCACTAGAATTTCAATTGGTATCAGAGCAGGCATCCTATTTGTTTCTGGATGAGATCCATGGGGGATACTTTCTGGTTACATACAAGGTAGAAGATTGTTTGAACAAGGAGTGTTCATATTGTATGGTTCCTTGAAGTGGAGGATGAACCTATTTGTGAAGAACTATACCAACCTGACCAAAACTATTGTACCTTCTTGAAGAGAGAAGATAATAATGCTGAAACAAAATTCAAATTCAAAGACTTCATGCGGGAGTGAAGATTTTGGATTGAATTGTTCAGCCTATGTTTAGCACAAAAAATATATTATCAAAACCTTCATGCGGGAGTGAAGACATTGATAAGGTAACTTCTATGATTTTGTGTTTCCATCTGGTCGGGATATTGGTTAGGTTTAGTCTATTGCTTGGTGAAGAACCAAGCTTATTGTAGGTTGATTTATTTTTAATCCTTATGTGTTATATTTACAAGTGAATTATGGAGTAAGCATTGTGTAAATTCTGTTGAAGTATGGCTATATTCCGCTGCATAGTCTCTGATGGAACCCTCAAAGTGCAAGAAGAATTCTAGGGTTATTTTTATTCAACAAAATATTTAGCATATTTTTCAACTATGTTAAAAGTGTCAAAGATACTTGAGTCTTTCTCAAGTCCACTCATAAAGGCATTTATTAATAGAGTTGATGAGTATCAATTGATCAATGATTCTCATATACATCTGCAAGTTGTTTGAAGACCTTGAAGATTATCAAGGATGATATGTTCCAAGGTGATGGAGATGATGTTATATAGGATGTCAGAACATTATTACTGGTATGTAGCTATCAGTTGAAGAACAGATGTTCTAGGGGCTAAATAGATGTAGTGTGAGTACATATGTTTGGAGCCTGCTCCTAATCTGGAAAAGTAGACCTCTGCATTGTATTAGTTGATCAGGACACGATCAAGAAAGCTTTCTACTCCAGATGTTAGTCTTCTTCTGACCTAATCTTATGGGAGTATGGAAGTTAAGCTCAATGCCAGCAATAGGACACATAAAGGTATTCTCAAAAATTCTTTATGTGATATCAAAGATGAACTTATATATGGAATATTCTTCTGATCAAAGGAACCAGATATGTGGAATTTTATTCATGACCATAGAAAAAATTTTGTTTGGAGCTGAACAATATGATCCAACCACAATGAATTATGGTCCTGAGTATTTGACTTCCCTATATAATATATTGAAAGGGTATTGTCTAGAAGGACTAAGAGAGACAGATTGATTTGAAGAATTTGCAAATTTTTGTGTCATGCCATGAGTAAGTCTATTCTAGAAATGTAGTTGAGGGAATATCCTCTGTAGGTACAGACTATGGCATCCATCATCTCAAAATCATAATGAAAGTCTGAAGAAAAAGTTATTGAGATGTGGCTCATATTATCCCTTGGTGATGTTTTGCTGTAAAGGTAGTGTGTATTGTACTTCCTATGATCCCCCCAAGTGTTATGGATGAGATATTATGGATGTTACCCCCAAAACCATAATGGATGATATTTTATCAGATGTCAAAACATCATCTTAAAGTCTTCAGTTATTGAAAGCTGTATTATTGCCAGGAAGTAAATATAAGTGTGAAGATGTAATCAGTCAGGATGATCTAGTGTGAGTAGTTAATTCTAACTGACTAACTGGTAGGTACTTTGATGGGAGACTAAGTACTTAGTAGATGTGCAGCCTGAATGCAAAACTCATATAATTTGTCGGGAGCTGAGTGTCTGTATGATGAATTCATGGCATAGTGTGAACTGAATATGAATATTAAAGTTCACTGTTATCTTCACAAATTTAGAAAGTACGGCAATGTCATCTGGTGATTATTTGAAGAACTAATTCAACTAAGGAAATACATACAGATGTTGTCAAATATCTTGATGGGAGTTGGATATTTGTGATAGCTGCATGGAAAGAATATGGTCAAAGTATCAAAGGATGATATCTCAAAAAGAAGTAATCCGGATTGGTGAAAGAAGGTGGAAATCACATGCTCCTTCATGATACACAATTTATTGGAACTAACTCTATCAAGAGAATCTGGCAGAAGCTACTAAAGGAAATCAGAGTTAGTTTGGACAGTACATGTTTGTCTCTAGTGCAGTCCTTCAACCAAAGCTAGACCACAGACTAAAGACTGAAAATCCCTAAGCTTCAATTGTGCTTATTTATAGAGGAATCCTCTACCTCTATCTTCAACATCATGAAAGTTGTTTGAATCTGGTATTTTTGTGCTTGGATATGGTACTGTGAAGGCTCCTAATGTCAAATTTCTGCTAAAAAGGGGGGGGGGAAGTTGTATTGTTGCTGCTGTTATTATTGGTCTCATTATTGCTTCTACGAATAAAGGAGCATATCCATAGAAGATTCCTAAACTAAACATCAAATCCCTTGTTGAAAATCCTTTGTGATTTGTATTCTGAGTTTGGTTCCTACTTGGAGGTTGAGTGAACACAGTTGTGACCTGTGTTCTGAGTTACATGGAGAAAATTCAGAATTTCGTATGAACTGTCTCTTATGCGACTCAGGAGATATTTCAACTCACTCAGGAGGTATTTCAACTCCAAATATAACATCGATTCTCTTCCTTCTTGTACCTTGCACGTCTGGTGTTGGTTCAATGGAGAAAAGAAGATGTCAAGACGGATGTTCAGACATCCCATATAACTCAAGATTTGAAGTTGTGAGCAGAAGACCACATTTTAATTGTAAATTTTTAATTGTAACAGTTGCTGCTGTTTTGATGTAACTGCTTGTATTTATACTTACTTGTTTTAGCTAAAATCTGCCAAAGGGTGAGATTGTAAGTTCCTCGAGCTTAAGGATTGGATTAATTTTAACAAAACAAATAAAAAGCAGCAACAATATATTGTACAATAGGAAATATGCAGCAAAGTCCTATTGGAATTCCTAAACATGATGTGTTGAAGTTTTTCAACAACTAGAACAACATGTCATATGAGATGTCGAGACATTAGACATCAGGACATCACGCTACAAAAATTGTTATGTTTGTTACAATTATGTTTTAATTAGAGCAGAATATTCTGAGAATTTTGTGCATCATATGTGTAACGCCCATTTTTAATTAATATTAAATTATATTAATATTTTCGAGTTATCGATCGATGTCTATTTTGCGACAAGAATAATTGTGTTAATTAACATATCTATTAAAATATTAGGCGATGTTCCGTTCGGATCCGATATTTAATTCCCCAAAATTATTTTAATTGATTGAAGTAATGATATATTTAGATAGGGGTGTGGGGAGCATTTTGTTAGAATTGGGTTTTTCACCCTTGGCTTACTAGTAGGGGAAAATACCATTATAAGAACCATTTCTCATCACTTTCCTTCCATTCAAATACCAACCCTAAACAAGAGCAAGAGAGGGAGCTAGTAAGAAAACAAGTTATAAAAACCATTTTTCTTTTCCTTTTCCTTCCATTGTGAACACAAAACCAAAATAGAAACTTGAGAGGAAAAAGAAGGGGGTTTGGGAGAAGAAGAACAAGAGGAGAAGATGAGGAAGATCTTGACCAAGAGCTTGAGGTTAGGTTGTTGGATCATCAAGAATCATTCAAGCTAGAGGTAAGGGGTTTGATTCTCCATCTCATATTGTTAGGTTTTGATGTTTATATTTTGAATTTAGGGGAAAAAGTTGAGAGTGGATTTATAGGGTTTTGTTGGTTGATTGTTGGAATGGTTTAGAAAATTTGGATTAGGAGTAGGGATTATGGTTGTGTTGTTGGTAGTGTGGTAGTGTATGAGGTTGCGGAATGGAAATGGAGAAGAAAAAGTATAACAGTGAAAAACCAGAAAATATAAAATACAGTCTGATGAAAACGCAGGGAGAAGGAAAATGGTTGGAAAATGATTAATGGGGGAGGCGCCCACCTCCATGTGTGGGGCGGCCACCCCCTTACCTGAGGCCCTCGCCTCCAATGGTATGTGTTGTTGGGGACGTGCGTCCCCTTAAGCCAGCAAGGAATGGGATTTTCGTGTTATGCTGTTTTGCTGTTTGCCTGTTTTCCATTTTCTGTTTTCTGTCAACAATTATTTCCTGCATAATTGTGTGGAAATAGTTTCTATTTCTTACCATAATGACAATTTCACCTAGTAGCAATTGATACCCATAAAATATAATTAGGGTATAAGATAGCCGATTAAATTTAGGACCCGATTATGTCCCGATTTTCCAATTCCGGTAAATTCGACGACGGAGCAAGTTGCTCCGAATTCAACGAAAATTGACGTGCTAGCTAAGTTCGACGTGTAGAACGTAGTGGTGAGGTTAGCTTTTAGAAATTATGAGTTTTTACGAGACGACCCGAAATAAGCCAATTTACGGTAAAATTGAATCGGATTGTGTTTTAGTAGATTTAAGGCACGTATGGACAATCCGTTTTCGACGTTGACGATTATGATTAATGCCGGTTATTAGGAATGACTTTTGCGACGGTTATTGATGTTTGACTATTTTTCCGTTTTTGGAATTTGGTGAATTAATTGATAATGATGCGGTGTGAATAAATATAATGCTTGCCACGGTGTATTTATTAATGAATACTTGTTGATATGCAATGCATGATTGTGATGGTGATGAATTATTAGTGATGTTTTGCATAATACAAATATGATGCGATGATATATTTATCTTGATGTGGATAAATTATAGCGATGTGGGCTTTATGCCAATTTTGACGAGCGATGATGGTGTGTTTGTGTTGTGTTATTTTATTATTGAGTCACATACATTGCATAAGCGAAGAGGGCTTTCATGCCAAGCGATGATGGCTTTTATGCCGAGCGATGATGGCTTTTATGCCGAGCGAAGATGGGCTTTATGCCTTGTGTCCCTAATTATGGACAAAGCGATGGGTACCACATGCATAACATAGTCGTGTCTCGTGGAGTCGGTTATGTTTATGTTTGAGTTGTTTGGCGTTGAGTTTTTGTTGATTGATGGATGATATTGAATTGCGATGAATTAACTTGATGAAATGCTTAAATGCAAATATGATGTGATGATGTTTGTGACGATGGGCTTTTATGCCAAAAGCGATGATGGGCTTTAGCCAATTGGTGATGATATTATTTATGTTGATTAAGTTATTAGTATGATTTAATGTTGTTGTTTGATGTTGTTGCTTATAATTGTCGTGTTGATTAGTGAGGTAATAACTTGTGATGATTTTGTGGTGATGGAAGTTTATGTGTTGTTGTAATGATTTATGCCGATGAGGTTATAGTGTAGATTATACACATTAGAATAACGATCAAAGTAAGTGAAGTTTGGATACGTGTTGGAATGCACTTATTAACTTATATCCCTTATGATTCTAATATATATATATATATATATATATATATATATATATATATATATATATATATATATATATTTTATCATGCCTTTAATTATATGTTTTGGAGTATCTCCTCTTTACTTGTTTCGTTACCTATATATTGGTAACATGCGTTATGAAGACGGAGTCTATAGCGTTAGTCGAGTCGGTGTCGCCTCGATACGTAGCACTGGGGAAACATTTATGTCGCCTTGTTGTTGTTGTTTTATTATTATTCCTTTTGTGAATAAGAACCATAATTCATAAAAACATGATTTTGATGAGGAAGTTTAAAAAACGAGATGTTCTATTTTTATGAATCAATTTATGTCTTCCGGCGATGCTATGTATCTGAGATTTATACTTTAAAACAAATTGTTTAAAGTGAGTTATTTTTGAAGGTGTGATGCCTCAGTATTTAATTAATGAAATTTTTAAATTACTCTGATTTTTGCATATTAAACTTTGGGTAATATTGGGGTGTTACATTAGTGGTATCAGAGCAGGTCGGTCTGCCGACCAAGTTATTAGTGTGTTTAAATCCTGTTGTATGCGACATGTGTGTGAAACACTGTCGGTACTTGTTTGTTTCAAATTGTTTGTCTGCAGAGATGAGTTTGAAACAAGTGAGGGAGAAGTTTTACTTCTTGGTGGCGCTTGTGGCTTAGGATGGAGCCTCAAGCAGTGTTATGCTTTGGTAACTTATAGTGTAAGTTGAAGACGCTGTTGTAGTTTGGTAGAGATGGTTTATGTCACCATCATGATTGTCGACTGTCTATTGATAAATTGAGGGACTGATCATCCTTAATCTCTTGTTGATAGTAGTCGGGAATTGTGTTGGTTGGGATAGACTTGTCTTGCCAACTTAATAGTGTATGAAGCTGATGTGTTGGCACAAGGTGGTGCATGGTTACTTGAGTTGTGGGCGAATTTGGATTTTTGGTGAGAAATAAGATTTTGGAAAGCGAGCTTCTTGTTGTGATTCTTCCGAGGCATATTGTGAAGATGTGAGTGAATTGCCGCAGTGGTGCGAAGTGAAGTTTTGATGGATTTAGTTTCTAGAACTAGTCGTGATTCGAGGTATCCTTAAGGGATGTTTGCTTCTGAATTAGAGTTGAAGAGTCAACTTGAGGATTGGTTGAGCAGAGTTGTTTATTCGAGCGGGTCACCGTGGAGAGCTACCGTTGTGTTGTTCGAGAAGAGCAAAGGTTACCCGAGTTGGTGTGTCGTTTGTAGTCAAGGAACTAATGGATGTTGAGGACGAGTGCCTGCTTCTGGGGATTGATATTCAAGTGAAGCAGTTATTTGGAGTTTAAGTATTTAGTGGGATCGATGTGAAGTCTGGCTGTCTACGGGTTAGTGTGAGAACGGAAGATGTTTAGACAACGCTTTTCAAGATAGTGTATGGTTCTGGTGAGCATTTGTTGATGTCATTAGTGTGACTAAAGCGTCAGGTATGATTTTGGAATGTTCGGGCAGTACTCTCATGAGTAGCTGTAAGAGTTATTTCGTGTTGATAGATACTATTTGGTTCACATCAAGTTAAGGAATTGTGGCAAGCATCCGAGTGTTGCGTTATCAGTAGTGAAGTTAGACCAGTGCATGTCAAGTATTCTAAAGATAGAGTTTCGAACTATTGGACGTAAGTGCCTTAAGTAAGCAACTTAGACGGTGGTATTTTGGACAATTCCGCGAAGATTATTTTGTATCATGTAGAAGCCCTCAAGAAGTATTTCAGAGTTAGAAGTTCTTTTGTTTTGGATGGTTAGCTTTGTGAGTTTGATGGAAGATCTTTTTACAAGTTAGTATTACTCGTGGGTATTTTGACTCGAGATGGTTGAGTCGCTATTTGGACTTTGCGATGGTGAGCGAATTTGTTTGAGCCAGTGGAGAGTTTAGCGAATGCTTCGAATTTGGTCTTGTTTTATACTGAAGAACCTTGTGGGGCGTATTGTGATATTTCATTTTGGATTTAAGATGTATTTCGACATAGAATTGGAAAAGTGTATTACTACCTTGGAACGATTTGAATTTCATAAGGAAAATGGTCGGACTTGTGAGTTAGAGGTTGATGCTGTTGTGATCATTTGGAACCTTATAAGTGCAGATGTTAACGATGAGTAGATTGGAATTGTTGAAGACAATTCAAGTTGGGTACGATCTATAAAGAGACTTCGTCTATTGTTGAGTTTAGTGTGTTGATATTGCGGATAAACCAAGAATGTCTGATTTGGGATTTATTACTTTAAGGAATGTCGCATGTTTGCTTTGAGTCACTTGTTGAGATTAAGCTCAGAAGGTTATTAGGGATTTGTTCACTACTAACTTATGGATTTCGTCGGATACTAATGGTTGTGGTGGATTATTAGATTACGACCAAGATAAGTCTTGACGGTAAGGAATTTTGTGATGGTTTGGTAGCCACGGGTACCTTAAGATAATTGATGTTTTATGAGGAAGGTGTTCTATTGTGACTAAAGTCGATCGCGATGGTGTTCGTGTTGGATTCCATAAAGTTTATATTATGGTTCTAAGTTCAACCTGTTTTGTAATTTCGGTAGTATGAGACGACGTTGATGGGTTGAGTTCTTGAGAGAGTGTTTTGGTTTGGATTACCACTTTGGAAGATTGAAAGTTGTGAAAGGTGCTTCGAAGACGAAGCCTGTGTATTGATCGTTGCGACGATGCGAAGATGATGATTACTCAATTCAACTTTGGGAATTGAATTGTTATAAGGGAAGACTTCGTTGAAGCCAAGTGTATACGTCGAAGTTTCACAAGTGAAATATTTGGACAGTATTTGAAAAGGTCAAACTATGTCGTATATTTAGAGGAACAATGGACGTTGATCAATCGAGAATGAAAGAGTGATTCTTCGAGTCGATGAAGCTGATGTTGCGAGGTATCTTGATGGGTGTACGCTTTGAACATATCCATTTTGAGTAATTGTGAAGTTGAGGAATTAACCAAGTTGTTTATGGTTAGCATCTTATGCATAAGAGTGACGCAGCATAGTTTAGATATCGAGCTTTTAGTTGTAGCGAGTATGAAGGGTTGTTGGATTTGAGCTAGTGAGTTATAGTCGCAAGTCGTCTGTATATGCCCTAAGATGAGTGGTGTATCACAATTCTTTTACGTTTGTGTAACTTGTTATTGTTCAAGGGTTGTACGTTGGTAATCTACAAGGACGATGTGACCTTGTGATTGGCTGATATGAGAGCGGTAACTGCAAGTGTGATTTTTGAATTCGTACTTATGCGTGAGTGAAGGCATCTTTTTCGTGGTTGTGTAGCACGCGTGGTTCTATCATTTTCTGATTGTTTGAGTTTTGGTTTGTACAACCATTTTGTTGTTTTCGTTTTAGCGATGATGTCGGTGTTGTGTCGTAGGACTTTATGTTTCCATCTTTGGTGACTCGTTTCCGAGGTGTCGGTTCGAGTGTGTGACTAATTCCATGGTTGAGATGTTAGGATAGTAGTGATCTTGTTTGTTTGGTTCTCGAGTGAACCGGTGTGTCTGCGACTTGTTTAGTTGTTGGGTGTTAGTTGGTTGTCGAGTGCATTGTATGGGCTTTGCATCTCGGCATGGTTGTTTTTTACGGGACGATGTAATTAGGGATATTTCCTTGTGATAGGTGTATTTTTGTATGTTGCTTAATTGACGCGAGGATTAAGTAGACGATTGTGTAAGCATGTCCCGATTTGTTCATTTTGGTCGAAATTTCGAGGACGAAAAGTTTATAAGTGGGGGAGAGTTGTAACGCCCGTTTTTAATTAATATTAAATTATATTAATATTTTCGAGTTACCGATCGATGTTTATTTTGCGACGAGAATAATTGTGTTAATTAACATATCTATTAAAATATTAGGCGACGTTCCATTCCGATCCGATATTTAATTCTCCAAAATTATTTTAATTGATTGAAGTAATGATATATTTAGATAGGGGTGTGGGGAGCATTTTGTTAGAATTGGGTTTTTCACCCTTGGCTTACTAGTAGGGGAAAATACCATTATAAGAACCATTTCTCGTCACTTTCCTTCCATTCAAATACCAAAGCTAAACAAGAGCAAGAGAGGGAGCTAGTAAGAAAACAAGTTATAAAAACCATTTTTCTTTTCCTTTTCCTTCCATTGTGAACACAAAACCAAAATAGAAACTTGAGAGGAAAAAGAAGGGGGTTTGGGAGAAGAAGAACAAGAGGAGAAGATGAGGAAGATCTTGAGCAAGAGCTTGAGGTTGGGTTGTTGGATCATCAAGAATCATCCAAGCTAGAGGTAAGGGGTTTGATTCTCCATCTCATATTGTTAGGTTTTGATGTTTATATTTTGAATTTGGGGGAAAAAGTTGAGAGTTGATTTATAGGGTTTTGTTGGTTGATTGTTGGAATGGTTTAGAAAAGTTGGATTAGGAGTAGGGATTATGGTTGTCTTGTTTCTAGTGTGGTAGTGTATGAGGTTGTGGAATGGAAATGGAGAAGAAAAAGTATAACAGTGAAAAACCAGAAAATATAAAATACAGTCTGATGAAAACGCAGGGAGAAGGAAAATGGTTGGAAAATGATTAATGGGGGAGGCGCCCACCTCCATGTGTGGGGCGGCCACCCCCTTACCTGAGGCCCTCGCCTCCAATGGTATGTGTTGGTGGGGACGTGCGTCCCCTTAAGCCAGCAAGGAATGGGATTTTCTTGTTATGTTGTTTGCCTGTTTTCCATTTTCTGTTTTCTGTCAACAATTATTTCCTGCATAATTGTGTGGAAATAGTTTCTATTTCTTACCATAATGCCAATTTCACCTAGTAGCAATTGATACCCATAAAATATAATTAGGGGATAAGATAGCCGATTAAATTTAGGACCCGATTATGTCCCGATTTTCCAATTCTGGTAAATTCGATGACGGAGCAAGTTGCTCCGAATTCAACGAAAATTGACGTGCTAGCTAAGTTCGACGTGTAGAACGTAGTGGTGAGGTTAGTTTTCAGAAATTACGAGTTTTTACGAGACGACCCGAAATAAGCCAATTTACGGTAAAATTGAATCGGGTTGTGTTTTAGTAGATTTAAGGCACGTATGGACAATCCGTTTTCGACGTTGACGATTATGATTAATGCCGGTTATTAGGAATGACTTTTGCGATAGTTATTGATGTTTGACTATTTTTCCGTTTTTGGAATTTGGTGAATTAATTGATAATGATGCGGTGTGAATAAATATAATGCTTGCGACAGTGTATTTATTAATGAATACTTGTTGATATGCAATGCATGATTGTGATGGTGATGAATTATTAGTGATGTTTTGCATAATACAAATATGATGCGATGATATATTTATCTTGATGTGGATAAATTATAGCGATGTGGGCTTTATGCCAAATTTGACGAGCGATGATGGTGTGTTTGTGTTGTGTTGTTTTATTGTTGAGTCACATACATTGCATAAGCGAAGAGGGCTTTCATGCCAAGCGATGATGGCTTTTATGCCGAGCGAAGATGGGCTTTATGCCTTGTGTCCCTAATTATGGACAAAGCGATGGGTACCATATGCATAACATAGCCGTGTCTCATGGAGTCGGTTATGTTTATGTTTGAGTTGTTTGGCGTTGAGTTTTTGTTGATTGATGGATGATATTGAATTGCGATGAATTAACTTGATGAAATGCTTAAATGCAAATATGATGTGATGATGTTTGTGACGATGGGCTTTTATGCCAAAAGCGATGATGGGCTTTAGCCAATTGGTGATGATATTATTTATGTTGATTAAGTTATTAGTATGATTTAATGTTGTTGCTTATAATTGTCGTGTTGATTAGTGAGGTAATAACTTGTGATGATTTCGTGGTGATGGAAGTTTATGTGTTATTGTAATGATTTATGCCGATGAGGTTATAGTGTAGATTATACACATTAGAATAACGATCAAAGTAAGTGAAGTTTGGATACCTGTTGGAATGCACTTATTAACTTATATCCCTTATGATTCCAAATATATATATATATATATATATATATATATATATATATATATATATATATATATATATTTTATCATGCCTTTAATTATATGTTTTGGAGTATCTCACCTTTACTTGTTTTGCGTTACCTATATATTGGTAACGTAGTTATGAAGACGGAGTCTATAGCTGCTGTTAGTCGAGTCGGTGTCGCTCTAATACGTAGCACTCGGGGGGAAATATTTATGTCGTCTTGTTGTTGTTGTTTTATTATTATTTCTTTTGTGAATAAGAACCATAATTCATAAAAACATGATTTTGATGAGGAAGTTTAATAAATGAGATGTTCTATTTTTATGAATCAATTTATGTCTTCCGGCGATGCTATGTATATGAGATTTATACTTTAAAACAAATTGTTTAAAGTGAGTTATTTTTGAAGGTGTGATGCCTCAGTATTTAATTTATGAAAATTTTAAATTACTCTGATTTTTGCATATTAAACTTTGGGTAATATTGGGGTGTTACAATATGTAGCATGATATTGAAGGCATCTGTGGAGGTCCAAGAGCTAAGGAGAAAGATCAGCAGGGACCTTGATTGTAGCAGAAGTTATTTGCGTATTTAATTCTGTAAAGTTTGTTAATGCAGAAGTTTGTTACAACTTCAAAGCTGTTATTTGAAGGCTCAAATCCAGTTGGGTAACAGGTTATAAATAAGCAGTTGTAACCTAGTTTTAGTAAGCTAGTCATTTTTAGAAAGATGTAGTCTTTAGGGTTAGTCATGTAGGTGAATCACTCGGATTGTGGGATGGTCATTGATTTGTGCCTTGAAGACTGTAGGCAAGAGGTTTATTTTACTCACTTAGAAGCTGTGAAGCAATGAGTGCAGTTGTGTCCTTGGAAGAAACTGTGAAGTAATTCCAAGTTTGTTTATGTCACAAGTTTGACATTGTTTTTTTGGAGTGAGGTATCTTCAAACTGTTACGGGTTATAGGAGCCAAGTCGTTGATGCAGTTGTTGGGATGTGACTGCTAGACATCACTGAGGTGATTGGAAGTGAGCAGAGGTTCTCATGTCTATGTGTGGTATCTTAGATAGAAGGGAAATTGGGTATGGTTTAAGTGAGGAGTGTAAATAGGGAGGTTTACCTATGAATTAAGACTACTAATAATGGACTTCATTCCTGGCTTGGTATGCCCCCAGGTGTAGGTTGGTTAGAACTAAATTGGGTGAACAATTCTCTGTGTTTTTATTGTTTTCTGCATTGTTAATTGTATGTTATACCTTGTCTGTTTTATAATGTCAGATCAAATGTCATGATATCTTGAGTCTGTTGTCACCATAATTTCATACGCGATAAGTGTGTGAAACACTGTTGGTACTTGTTGTGTTTTTTATCTGTTGTTTGTAGGAATTGAGTTAAATCTAAGTGGGGGAAAGCGTTGCTTCTTGGATGTGTTCGGTGGTAAGATGTTAGTTTAGTATGTTGTTGATGGAAACAGTGCAAGTGTGGTTGAAGCTTTGTTATTTTCCGAATTTAAAGGTAATACGGATTTAAGATTCTGTTTATTTAACAAGTTGGAACATCTTGGGAAAAGAATAATTGTTATAATACGTAATCTAGTAAGTTGTTATGTTCAGCGTTGTTAGTGGACTGCGAAGTAATCAGTTGAGTAGCCTTTGTGTAAGATGTCGATGTTGGATCAGTGATTAAGTGACGGATTGTGGTAGGTCATGTTGTGGAATTATTGGTGATTGATTATAAAATTTGTAGAAGTGGTTGGAGTTGTTGGGATCTTTTGAACCATGAGTGCAAGTTGGAAAAAGAACACTATTATAGTTTAGTAACGATGGTTTGTACTCCGTTATGGTTGTCGGCTATCTATTGATAAATTGAGGACTTGATCACCCTAAATCTCTTATTGATAGTAGACAGAATCTTATTGGATGGTATAGAATGTCTTGTCATCTTAATGTGAGTGAAGTGATGGACGTTATATAGAGGATGTTGTAGAGATGAGGATCAGGGAGTTGGAAGCAAGTTGAGGATGGTTGTGTAGGATGGATTTTCGAGGACGAAAATATCCTAAGTGGTGGAGAGTTGTAATGCCCCGAATTTAATTAATTATTTAATTAAATTATTTAAGGATTTATTTATTGGAGTTAGTCGAAATTGGATTTGTCGGTATTATTTTAAGAGGCATAATTGGATTGATATGTCGATCGGAGTTGTTAAGTTTAAAGTCAGATTATTTAGTCAGTTTAATCGGAGGAATAATATTATTATTATTGGAATATTTGATTGATTAAGTGGATTGGATTTTTGTGTGGTAAATAGCCATGTGGGAGGTGTTAATAATTGGCCCAATAAGACAATATGGGAATTATATTATTATTTGGATTAATTGGAATAAAGAGGTAGTAGTGTTATCAGAAAGAAAATATTAAGTTATAAGAGATATCAGGAAACAAAACCCTAAAGCATACATAGCAATTAGAAGAGGCAAGAACAAGGGTTTGGTGCTGCAACGCTGAAACACAATCATGCTGTAGAATTTCTATAGGAAGAAATAAAGATTAGAAGCATAAAGTCTGGAAGAAGAGGATAAGAGGAATGCACAAGTTGGGACTGGAAATTAGGATTCGATCGGGAAATTCGAGCTGCCGTGAAAATCCATGTAAGGGTGGGGTTCGAACTATGTAACCAAGAATATGATGATTGATATGCGGGATTGGGGTTATATGAATCTATACCGTCTGTGTTGAAATTGTGGTGTTTGATTTTGATAAGTAGTGTTGTTGATGAAAACGTGTTGAATATAGATTGTAATCATTTTGTTGTTGTGTTGATGTAGAAGTGATTCTCGTACATGGTGTAAATGGAGTTATTAAATTGAAGGAAATTCTGAAAAAGAATAGAAACGCATTATATTGTGTGGAAGGTTATGTACAGGTAGAAGAAGAAGAAAGTAAAATATATATATAAGTTGAATGGAGGGTGGACGCCCCACCAAGGAGGTTGGGGCCCCCACCTAGCCTTTATGAACTTCCTTTGTTCCTGTGACGTGTGTGTTATTGTTTTCTAAGATTCTGTTCTTTTGATTTTGGCAAGTTTGGATCCTTAATACAAAGTATAAGCTATGCTTAAGAAGAAAACAAATATAATATATATATATATATATATATATATATATATATATATATATATATATATATATATATAAAGTAGAGGGAGGACGCCCCACTAGGTAAGGGTGGGCGCCTCACACCCATTCCATCCGCATAATTTTGATTAATTTGTGTTTACTGATACGTGGGGTAGGTATATTAGTATTCTGACTAATTAATTCTATAGTAACCTAGCTTATAAACATGTTTAGATATAGCAATGGTTTTATGGGAATTAGTCAATGGAAATCATAAAAGTAATTAGTAAATAGAAGTATCAAAATTGGTTTGGCAAGAATTTAGGTTATAGAAGCAATTTAGAAGATATAGCAGATTGTTATTATTAAGAACAGTTAGCAGAAATTATCGCTAGTATTGAATATAGGGGATGATAATTTAGAATTGATAAATTTAAATTATGAAATACTCCGTAGCACTAAATTAGCAGGATTGTAATCAAAACTCAGTTTAGTAGGGAAACAGAAGGTAATAGAAGATAACAGATAGGTTAACAAATGCTTTGTTTGTGTAACAGAAAAATTGGTTTCGCATAACAGTAGTGCTTTTAACCTGTAGTAGTTAATTACAGTAGTGGAAATAATTAACAGGAGGCTTAGATCTATATCAGTGATAGCATAATGTTGAAAATAGTGCCGGAATTAGCCGAATTAGTAAAATAGGCAATAAATTTAGTTGCTCGAAATTGATTGGAAATGTTCGAGGTAGTTTGTATACATTGATAGGTAATTGTGGTTGTTTAGCTTTGTCGGAACAATATTGAATAAGTTGTTTTGCAGGTACAGCCGAATGAGTTGAATTATCTGATTCGTGGGCATGTTTAAGTTGTAGGTCGAATGACCATTATTGATTAAGTTGATGCAATTGATGCATGTCTAAGTTGTTGTCATTGTTATTGAACTTGTTGTTATTGTTGTTGATGATGTTGTTGTATGTCATTCATAATTTCGCATACATTGCATGATTATGTTGGCCTTGATGGCACCACGTTGAAGTTGAAGGCTTATGCCTTGTTGAAATGCCTCGATAACCTGACATATGTTTAAGTTGGGAGTTATGCTCCAAATGGTACCACATGCATATGCATAGTTTATTCACATTCGATTTATATATTGAATTTGTTGTTCTGATTATGTTGTTTGTTGATTGTCATTGTGTTTTTTAATATAAGTTGTTGTACGATATAAGTTGTCGTTGCTGTTTGATATAAGTTGTTGTTGTTGTTGTTTGATATAAGTTGTTGATGTTGTTTGATAAGTTGTTGTTTGAGAAAAGTTGTTGTTGCCGTTGTTATTAAGTTGTGATGCTTCAAGTTGTTATGTTGATCGAATAAAATGTCTTGTAGCTGCTATTAAGTTTTTTATTAGTTGTTGTATGATTGTTGTATGAAGCTGTGAAATTTGTATGATTCTAGTCTAATATATTGATTATCATAATTTTATTTATATTATTCGATATCTCACTCCTTCTATTGTGATGTTGCCTCTACGTGGATAACGTGCAGGTAATCAGGAAGATAAGCTGATGCTTAGTAGCTGTTTCAGTTGTTAGTTCAAGTTGGTGTCAATTGCTCTGATACGTAGCACTCGGGGGATGAACGATTGTTGTTTCTTTGTTGTGTATGTTGTTGCTATTTCTTTTAGTTGTTGGCATTCCAGTTGAACTTATGAAATATCATGTTGTTATCGAAGATGTTTTAGTTGAATAAAAATATTAGGAAATTGTAGTTGATTAAAAGTTAATTTAATTGATTATAGGTTCATCTAGATTTCGAAGTGTTATGTATCTGAGTGAAATTGATTAATAAATGTTGTTCTTATGTGAAGTAAATGTGGCATCCCTTGTATGATAAAATTTTGCACTCTGATTTTTATGAATATTCGATGGGTAGATTTGGGGTGTTACACTATATGCATACGATTTGCTGATTACAGGCAGTGATGAGAAAAGTATTTTTAAGTTCAATAGTGAACTTATGAAAGAATTCAGTATGAGATACCTTGGTATTATGACACTTTCTTGGTATAGAGTTTCACAAGTCCAAAAGAGGTCTGCTTATGCATCAAAGAAGATATTCTCTTGAGATTTTAAAGAAGTGAAAATGGAGCATTGTAATATTGTCATTAAACCAATTGAACCAAGGTTGCAGCTGTCAAAGAATGAAAAGAAGAAGAACTTAGATCTAACATAATATAGAAGGTTGATTGGATCCTTATGTTACTTGTGCAATACACGACCAATTTTGACGTTTAGTGTCACTATTGCAAGTAGATTCATGTAGAGATTGAAGGTGTTTCACTTGGGAGTTGTCAAGAAGATTCTAAGATACATCAAAGAATCTATTGGTTGGAGAATTCTCTTTCCTGCAGCGGATACGGGAAGAAAATAAAATTTGTTCAATTTTACCGTTTCCAATTTATGCGGAGATAAAGATGATTGAAAGTCTTCTGTTGGAAACATCTTTACATTCGATGGAATACCAATATCATGGTGTTCGAAGAAGGAACCGGCAATTGCACTCTTGTCTTATGAAATCGAGTATATTGTTGCTTCATTATGTGGGTGCCAAGCCGTGTGGCTAGGACCGTCTCCGTGATTTTGAGTGTCCTGTCGAAATTATGAATTTTAATACTATAATAAAATTACGACAAAAGTAGTTATAGCGTATTTATCAATTTGAACACGTATCAGTCGCATTCCAATTTTCACACAAGTTGTAACCTCAGGTTATTAATCTTTGAATATCACCCTCCTGATATTTTTTATGTGCAAAATCACCAATAATCTGATCATAATCAAAATTATTTAAAAAATCATCTTCAATTGAAATTAAAGCAAGACTATTTAATCTAATCTGCGACATTGTTGATCGCAAATAAGATTTAACAAATTTAATAAAAAAATAAACTAATTAACTAAACTACCAAACATAGCCGATAAAGGATCTCCACAAATGTAAATAGAAAAGAGAACAGAAGAGGCGTGTAGTGCAAGGGATTTTTCTGTCAGAATGTAAAAAGTCTAATTTTCACTAATTTTAAATTTTGTATTTTTATAATAAATCACATTTATGTGAAGATTTTTTTACACAACTTATGAGATTTTTTTTAGTATAGAATAAGAATGATTTTAATATATTAATAATTATTTTTATTATTATTATTATATATGATATGTCATATGTGATTCAATATAAGATTAATTTTATATTAGATTTTAAGCTTATAAAAAATATAAATATTAATAATTAGTTAGACTAACGCAATAACCAGTTGTATCAGTTGTAACCGATTTGTATTTATTGGTTATAATTTCGATAAATTGTATTTTCTAATTTTTGCCTTGACGTTTTTATAAATGATTGAATTATATTGAATAAAATCAATAATTTTCACTTATAGATATCTCTCTTTCTCTACTCTCTATTATTTATTTATGATTGAATGTACTATCATTATGTTGGTATAGAACAAAATATTATTAGTAAATCGGGGAAGTTCATTAAAAAAAAAGTAAAATTGAAAGTTGAAAATATATATAATATTTTCATTAAAGTAAGTAAATATTATAAAATCATAAAAAGAATTCCAACTTGGAGAATTCCAATTTTAACACTGTCAGCCCAAGGAAATACTGAATTCAGGGGGAGTATATGTGGTAATGGTTCTAAAAAAGATTTCCCCAAGTAAAAAAACACACGTTATCAATTTAAAATTGGTTTAGATTACATAATTGTAAATTTAGTTTTAAAAATATCTTGATAGTTAATATAATGCATTTTTCTTTGGCTTTTCCCCCAAAGTCAACTTAAATGTGCACCACTAAAAAACTGATTAATGATGAGTATAAAGAAATGGAAGAAAACTTTAGTTGCACTTTATTTGTTTTTCTGTAGATTATTGGTTCATGCATAGCATGTAGTCCCTCCCTTTATTAGTAAAAGAGAGTAGTATTGTTGTTGTCTTTTTGTGTCCTATGGAGATGCGTTGTGATCTATCTGGATCTCTGCCAATGTCAACTTAGCTTCA
Source organism: Vicia sativa (assembly GCA_021764765.1). Classification (NCBI taxonomy): domain Eukaryota; kingdom Viridiplantae; phylum Streptophyta; class Magnoliopsida; order Fabales; family Fabaceae; genus Vicia; species Vicia sativa. The sequence goes on from CM038795.1 coordinate 77,342,416, forward strand.
ACCTTACAGTGCCTACTTGTATTTATAAAGTATTTTTTTTATATGATGTTTCAATCCTTTTTATTCATTTATTTATTAATGTGTTGTCTTGTACAAGATACAGTGTGCTGCTTTTGTTATTCTTTTTTAACTTTTGCTGTCAACAACAATATGATCATATGATGCTATAGTAAGAAAATAATTTGATGTTATTTGATCATGAGAAATAACTATGCCACTTTACAATATTTTTAAGGATTAATATTTTTTATCCCATAAACATTAATTTGTGATTTAATCCTTCAAAATATCTCTTTTAAAGTTTTTTATTTATAATTTTGATTACTTCTATTAAAAATTTATTGACGGAGAATGAAATGACACACCACATATTTGAAAGCGTGATAAAAATGTTGATTTAATATATTATATTGGAGTTCAGATTCTTTTATATTTATAAATTAATGATATGACATAAATTCAAAATCTGTCACATGATATAAAAGAATTCACAAAATCTAAGGTGCATATAAAAGATTTATGAAAATTATTATTTAAAAAAAAATTTAAGGGAGTAAAACCGAAAAATGAGATATTTATAAGGACCACAAACATATTTAATCATAAATTTAAATACAATATAATATTTAAAAATTCTAAAATTATAATTGCATCTCAACAAAAATAATTTGATCAAATCATAATCCAATAAAATCAAACAAATTTATTTGTAATATATATATATATATATATATATATATATATATATATATATATATATATATATATATATATATATATATATTAAAACTGTAAATTGCTTATAAATGTTGTAATTAAATAAATAGATATCTTGAAACTCATGTCAAGTTTAAACAAACTTTGTGATATATGGAGTATACATATTCTTTGGTTTGTTAATGTATGTGTTTCGAGGGATGATGTCGGTAGTAATTTTTGTTCTATGTTAATAATCCATTTTGTTGATGTTGGTATTTGTGTTTGAAGTCAGTATTTGTGATATATGAAGTACACATATTCTTTGGTTTGTTAATTTTTGTGTTTTGTGGGATGATGTCAGTAGTAATTTTTGTTTCATGTCAACGATCCATTTTGTTCATGTTGGTATTTGTGTTTGAAGTCAGTATTTGTGTTGTTGGAGTTTGTTTGAAATCTCAAATTGCTTAGATTTTCGTGTTGTTTAATGTATAAATATGTGAGGGTAACCTCTCCCTTAAAACTAACTTTTGAGATATGAGATTCAAACATATTTAACATTGTATCAGAGTCGGGTTAAGGACTGTAATGCGGAGGCATTTGACCCAAGATCATGGTAGGCGTGATGATGGATGTTAAAGTTGGTATTTGGATTATTGGAGATTGTTTGAAGTCTCTCATTGCTTAGGTTTCCATACTTTTGAATGTATAAATATGTGAGGGCAATCTCTCCTTTAGAACTAATTTTTGAGGGATCAAATTCAAGCATATTTAACATGGTATCAGAGTTAGGTTAATGACTACAATATGGACATTTGACTCAGGCCCACGCTAGGTGTGAGGGTGGGTGTTGAAGTTGATAATTGTGTTGTTGGAGTTTGTTTGAAGTCTCATATTCCTTAGGTTCATGGGTTGTTAAATGTATAAACATGTGAGGGCAACTTCATCCTTTGAACTAGATTTTGAGGGATGAGATCCAAACATGTTTAACACATTTTTGTCGAGAAGTGCACACTTAATCTTCTATGTGTTAGGTTGTGTCATCCATTATTATATTTAATAAAGTATATATAAGTTAATGTAATTGTGATTTTTCTAAATTAGTTTTTGAATTTTATTATATTAAAAAATAATATTATATTGTTGAAAATAATTATTTGAAAAATGGAAATTTTCAATATTTATAATTTGAATTTTTTTTTTGTTTTGTTGACAAATTTTAAGTTTTATTGATGGATGCTAAGTTTTAGTGAAGGATTATGGGTTTTGGTGATGAATTATATGGTTATGTCTTCATCATTTGCGATGGTTTTAGTGATTAATTTTTTGTTTTAGTTATAGTTTCTGGATTTTTGCCAAAAATTTTCATCTTCTGCGTCAGTTTTATTGACTGGTTATGGGTTTTAGTGACAAATTATATGTTTTTACCATGAATCTTCATCTTTTGCGCCAATTTTAGTGACGAATTCGGGGTTTTTAACATGAAATTTCATCTTTTACATTGATTTTAATGACAAATTCTAGATTTTTTTATCTTGAATCTTCATATTTTGTGACATACTTATCATCCAATCTTTTTGTTTTTATTTAATTTATTTATATAAAGGGCTAGAATTGCGATGTGGCACACTATTTCAGCATCTTTGCCACGTTGTCATGCCACGGGGTATGCCACATCAAGAGACGTTAACAAAACAAATATATAAAAAGTTGATGAAAAACTTTACGAGGACCACTGTTTAAAGGAAATATTTTGAGGAACTGTACGCGAAGATATGGTAGAGTCTATAAATATAAAATTACAACATGTTCTATATCATTGTGAAGTTTTTTTAATTCAAAAGAGTTATATTATGGATCTTGTGCGAGGTACTAATTGGCTATCCATACTTATGGTGCCCGCAAGTATATTTATGTTCATTATTCTCAAATACTACTTTTAATGTCAAAGTTCACATCAAAATTTGACTTTTGTGCTAATATATTTATGTATATGCATAAACTTTGTATAGAAATAAATACAAAAGTGTATTGATTTTTGGAACTCTACAATATTCAATATTTTAGATCGTCCATCTTTTGAGATCCAAAGTTACATTCACAATAAGTTGATTCAATAAAAAATATATTGTTAACTAGCATCATTTTTTGTTACCTAGCATCATTTATCAATTCGTAAGTATATATGAATTTGTGTTTTCTCTTATTTAATATTCAATTTTCCTTCTATTATTAATTACTTTGTATGTTCATGCAGTTGACATTGAAAATTAATAATTATTTGTCATAAGCATAATAGCGTAATTTTGTTTTGCTCATTAGGCAAACAACTTGATTCAAAGATAAAAGATATAACTACCGTGTAAGCGATATTATTTGTAATACTAAAATGTTAACTTTATTTTTTTTATTATTTATGTTTAATTTTGTAACATGTAAATGGAGGGATACAATATGTGTCAGAGTTTTAGAAATAGAAAGCTTAAATTTATTTTCTCTAAAATAAGTGGTATTATTTGTGACATTTTTTTTATTTTCGCTAAAATAGTACTTGTGCTTTTTGTGTGTATTAATAGCTATATAAAAATTATTTGTAGATGATGCTACAACCAAAAAGATACGTCCGTGGATATTATGTTATAAAACATATATTGAATATTGTCTATGAAGCATTGTTGATTCATGGAAAGAGCTAATCACTTTATGATCATATGCATGTAACTTATTTATGTTAGTTATTAAGTAAAAGGATTAAGTTTGTTGTTTTGTTATTGTAAGTAAATATAATGTTGTCGTTAAATAGTAAAAGGCTTATGTTGTTATTGTTGTGGAGATTGATGATTTAATGTTATTCTTGTTGTGTTATCCTACTTTAAATGTTGCTCAAATTATATGTATTTAACGAATGGACATTGTTAAAACAAAAAGATATAAATGATGCAAGTTCACATTGAGCCGCTTGCTTCCTAGATTATTTTAATCTACAAACACACTAATTTCTCTTGGTTGTTGCCTTGTTGGTTAACAATTTATATATTCATATACAATATTCATATATTCACCTTGGTTATTAAAATCAACCGAGAGTAAAAAAGGGGTTTCCTTCTCAAGTATCACATCCAACCAAGGGGAAAAGTAGTGCGATATCATCTTTTCACCTCAGCCAAATGGATCGAGGGGAAAAGTTGTGCATTTTTCATTATATTCTATGTTACCTCGCCCACCCGGCCAAAGTAAATCCTTATTTCAATTGAGGTAAAAGCCTATTTCCGTAATAGTGATAGTTTTTTTACTATGAAAGTTGTGATGATAAAGCTATGAGAGGATTAGCACGGGAAGAACACATGTAAATCTGACAGAAATTACAAGAGAAAATTAATTAATAGCAACACCCATTCTAAACATAGATCAAACTTCAATAGTCAAACTGACGTGTTCATATGTCAGCGGTGTAGCCTCAACTTTATGTCGAATTCCAAAATATAGAAAAACAAAATATCACAATGTACCTTCAAGCATTGCGACACAATGCTTACGACACCAAAGTTGCATGCCTGATTAATTACAAAATAGCGGCGCAGTTCAAATAAACAGTGACTTGTTGGTTTTAGTTTTGTGCAGTATTTTGATTATATCTAGAGTTTTGTAGCTCTGATTGGGGTGAGACTGGAGGAAAAAAGAAATTTAATTTCTATGGCTACAACTTTCATGAATAAATAAAAATTTAATTTAGACTTTAAGTTGACGGAAAATAGAGAGTAAAAATCTGATGATGTTACAAGAGTTAATGGATAAACCTAGACGTCTCTCTAAACTCTAAAAGCACATTACAATGGTTATGTAATGAGAAGCAATGTAAATGTTTCATGAGTCAAATTATGTAAATTATTTTGAATCTTGTTTTATATTGTCTACGACGAATTTTTGAGTGAGAGGAGATTGAAAACGAAGGTCATCAAGAGGGTTCTGTTCTCCATAAGTGTAATATAAATTGTTTGCTTCCTAATTGTAAAAGTTAAACCCTCCAATGATGAGTGGATAGTCTCCTCAGACTAGGTTCCCTATAAAGAATTTTCCTTAAACATGTGATTCAATATAATCTTCTATAATTTATATAGTTATATTTGAGTTTAGTGCTTTCTCTCGTTTACGGAATTGAGATAATTAATTTACAAGGAAATATGAGTAAATAGGTAATATTTCTATTCGATAGATAGGACATTGAGATTGTAATGATCGTTTGTATTACGAAGGGAACAATATTAGCCAATTAAACAATTTGTTTAATTTATGCACTATTATAATTGGTATGTTTGTTATTAGTGGTATAGAGATATCTTCCTCTCAAGACTTGGAAGGTCACTGCTAACGAATGCATGATATACAGTTACGAGGTCACCTATCTCTCATTACTTGTGAGGAGAGTAATGGTCATGATAAATAACAATTGTTATAGGAGTGGTTATATAAATTCTCACATCTAGAGGTAAATGATTTGAAAAGGAAACTTAGTCACTTTTACTCATTCGGTTAAGTCCGTAGAATAGTTTGCTAGATTAATAACTAGTTTTTTTTTGTTCTAGTACCATGTGTTGATTGTGACATGAACAAAGATCTTGTGGCGGCTAAAATTAATTGTGAATATATGCTCTAAGTTTTTTTGTTTTACAATTTTTTTAATTGTGTTAGAAGAGTTCCAAATATTGTTAATCATCGCCCAATGTCTAAATATTGTTCATTGTTAGTGTGATGTTGGTATCTGATTTTTCTAGGAGTTTGGGTGTAATTGTGTTGGGTCAGTTTTATGTTGCTTAACTTTTTTAGTTTTTGAGGTCTGGTTGCTTTAATCTCTTATTTTAGGCATGTAGTTTTTTTTTGTGTTAACAGGGATTTAGTTGGGTCGGGGAGAGCTGTCTCTTTTTTCAGCTAGCGAAGATCTTAAAATTATAGAGTTTTTTTAAAAAAAATCTTGGTATCCAGTCTTGTGATCGACTAATCTAAGAGGGATCAATCCCACTGTCCACCTGCGAGGCAGGTGGATCCCATTTAAAGCCAAAACAAAATTCTATATGGACTAGCTCAACAAGAATTGTTAGCCCCTAGCAGGATTCGAACTCAGGGCCTTGATAGGAGCACACTTTCAATTAACAAGTATAGAGTTAATTGATCTAGTTGGTTCATCAGTTCGAAAAGGTTGGAGCTCTTTAGGAAGTTGGTTCATTAATTCGAATGAGTTGGAGCTTTTTATCTAGTTACTTTAGCAATTCAAGGGGGTTTGAGCAAGTTTTTTTAATTATTTTTGATTGGTGTGCAACTCCTAGTGTGCCTATGATTGGTTTATTCATATCTAAGTAGCAATCAAGTGGGTGAGGCTTCAATAACTACGTGTGTGATAGATAGATAATATAGGAGAGAGAGAGAGAGAGAGAGAGAGAGAGAGAGAGAGAGAGAGTGGAAATGAGGCTATTTCGTACTAGAATAGAGAATGAATGAAAGGTTGGAGAAGATCACTGGATAAATTTCTAGTATGGAAGTTGAGGTATCTAATCATCGTGGATTGAATACCTATAAGATTAGTATTTCATCGATAAAGTCGATTTTTGAGAGAGATGTAACTTAGGAAGTGTGAATGGATAAAATACACCGGCATGTCTCTCAGTCACTCTTATATATAAGATATGGTTATAACCATTCCTGATTTATTTAGTGTAGAATGCAGAATATCGTTGCATGTACATCAACGATAAAAGTAAACATGAGAAGTGTGCTCCGATGTGATGCTCCATAGTGGATGTCCACCCATACGTTAACAATTAAAAGATTTTACTTGAATTGTACCGTTGTGTTGAATTTCTCAATTGTATAGAAAATGAAAACAAACATAATAGAATAGAGAGATAAGACATAAGAAAGATGAGATGAACCAAATAATATTTTTTAGTAGAAAAAATTATTGATATTTTTAAAAGTTTATGCAGAAAATAAATCACTATTTCATAAACGTAGAACGGATAAAATTTTCTTATGATTATTTTATCTCTAATTTATCACTACAAGAAAAAGCAATATTTGCCAGGGGAATATCCCCTCACAAATGTCAAAACCCCCTCACAAATAGGTAATTTGCGAGGGGACAGCTCCCCTAGCAAAACAGGGGGTCGCAACACAATTTGCGAGGAGCTTTTATCCACGCCATTTACCTAGGGGATAATCCCCTCGCCATTTGTCATTTATAAAATAATGCCCTTCTGCACAGAGTCAGATGGTGCAGGCTAGTGTGCAGGGTAGTCTAAAATACGTCAGCATTTTCCCATGGGACAAGCCCCTCGCAAATTGCAAGGATGGGACAAGTTGCCAGGAGTTTATCCCCTGGCAAATTGCTATGATGTTGACATGTTCACAGGAGATAATCCCCTGGCAAATTGCAGAAAAATTTTCAAAAAAAAAAAATATTAAAATTATATATAAATTTGAAAAGTATAATAATAGAACAATTATATATAATTAAAATTTATATAATAATTAAAATTCATTAAAATTAAAATAAAACATTTAAGTTCAAAATACTTAAAATAAAATATCATACAAATTTTAAAAAAAAACTCCAAATATTCAACATAATTATATAATTACTCTTCATTTTCATCTTCTTGATCTTCTTCTTCAACAACCCCTTCATTAACATTACTTCCCCCAAATCCACCACCAGAATTTTGTGAAGCAAAAAATTGATCAAATCTTAGAGCCCGCTCATTTGCAATCCGCATTGCTTCTTGATACTCTTGTGCTTGCCTCCTCATTTCTTCCATGACTCAATTTCCTTCTTTGCATTTCTCGTTCCATCTCTAATTGTTTTTCTTCATCTCTTCAATTTCATTTCTTCTGCAACTTGTTGTCTGCCTCGATGTTAGCCAAATTCTCACAGTTTCAAGCATTTGGTTAAGATAGGTTGGTGATGTTCCTTCACCATCAAGTCTCATTCAAACACCTATCACGCCTCTTTATAGTTTTGGCGTAACCTCCAAGACCATACACTCTCCCATTTTTCTTCTTTCCACTGCAGATCATACCATGTAGTAAAAGCCAAACTAGGATCAACTGGATATCCGATTGTGGTTCACTAATTCGGGTGATTTGATAACTTTATGGCAAGTTGTCTATCAAACTCCTCCTATAAAAATAAATAAAATTTATAATTATTAGAATAAGTTAGATACATATAAAAGAAATAAATAAAATATTTTTAATATAAGAAAACTTACTTGAGTGTTTCTTGAGCGGTCGTCAATAAACTCTCCATTTCTCTTGAGATGAGTCTCCAAATGGAGCTCATTAAGTGGATTTCTACCCAACTCCTCACGCTTATTAAAAAGTGAAAATAATTAATTATTTATAGAATAAAATGATAAATTAATTAAAAATAAATAAACTTATGTACCATCCTTCGTGCAACTTCAGCAACACTTATACTTCCGCCTGCGTAATTGCAGCCACCAACTTGGATGCTCTATTTTCTTTGCCTTTTCGGATATTTCCTTAAATTTTTCGAATTCCAATGGGCAATAAGTTGCTCAAATATATCTTGACTTATCCAACGTGGACGTTGCTGTTTTTTCTCCCATTTCAGTCTGACATTTCTCATGGTGTCAGAAAATCGGGCACCACATTTTCAGAAAACCGGGCACCACATCAAAGAAGCTCGCATATTGAAGTTTTGCTTACGAGACACATCATAAGTCCACGCTCCCACCCATAACCTCTTGAGATCGTCAATTAAAGGTTACAAATAAACATCTATTTCTGCCTTTGGACTCAACGGTCCTGGAATTATGCATGTCAAAAACATGTAAGGTTTCGTCATGCACATCTCAGGAGGGAGATTGTACGGGGTAACAATAACTGGCCAACAAGAATATGCATTTGCTGACAAATTATAAGGAGTGAAACCATCAGAGCATAATCCAAGTCTTACATTCCTGGGTTCTGCTGCAAAATCAGGATGGACTCTATCAAAGTGTTTCCATGCCTCGCCATCGGATGGATGTCGCATCATGCCAGAACTAGTTTTGTTTGTATAGTGCCATGTCATTTGGCTTGCGCTGTGCATTGATGCAAACATTCTCTGCAACCTAGGTATTATTGGCAAATAGAACATGGACTTCACTGCAACTCGTTTTTTCTTACGATCAACTCCTTTACTGGGAACTAAATACCTCGGACTATTGCAAAACTTACATTGCTCTAATTCCCCATCATTAGTTCCGAACTCATTGTCATAAAATAACATGCAACCTCCAATGCAACAATCAATCCTTTTTACTTCTAGTCCCAACTTCGACACCATCCTCTTTGCATCGTAATAACTTGTAGGCATGTTTTCCTTAACAGGAGTCGCGTCTAGCATCATTCTGGCAAAGAAATCCAAACATTGATCTGGAACATTCCAATTTGACTTCGCTGCCAACAGCCTCACACACATTGATAGCACGGAGTCAAGATCCTCAAACAACGGTATATTTATTTCTTTCAGCAACTGGTAAAACCTTTGCGCTTTCTCATTCGGGAGCTCTTCTGCGTCAAAGTCTTCAGTCAGGTTCATCATAACCCACATTCACCCCTAATGCGTCGCTGACCATATCCTCGACTAAATTAAATTGTTCCTGATATTGCACGTGTGGTGGACTACTTGGAGCATCTCTATTTGTATCCGATCCAACACATGTTTGATGAAGCCTCTTTATTTATCTCCTGCATTTTCTCCCATTAGATGTCCAAACCCAATAATTTGGTCTAAAACCCACTCTCCAAGTGACGTTTCACTTCACTAGGGTCACTAATTATATTTTGCAACCACACTTTAAACACGGACATCGATCCCTCGCCCGCTCGACGGTCTTGAGCGACACGCGAAACGCATCAACTCCTTCCTTAAAATGCGGTTTAAGCCCGCCTTCAGAAATGTTCTATCGTACATCCAACTACGATAGAATTGATAATATTCCATCGCACATGTTCATATTTAATTTTATTAAAATAAAATGAGGAGTGTTCTATCGACAAATTTATAAAAATTTGTCAATACCATCATGTTTACTCTAAAAATAAATCATATTTATTTTTTTAAATAAACATATTTTTACATGATTGTTTCCTAAAATACTATGATGTTTTTATATACATCTATTTTTTAGTCATAAACATATATTTTTAATCCTAAACATAAATTGTCTTCTTTTAACATTAAAAAAAATTATCCATCATATAATGTCCAACTAAAAAATATTATGCATACACTATTATACATCATATAATGTATATTTATCTCCTTATTAAAAGCAAATTAGTCCCATAATTTTTAAACATGATACATATTTCAAAAAAATTTATTTACCCAATTATTCATAAACATTAACAAATTCCAAATATATATACTATTTATCATAAAAATTTAAATTTTTTAAATATTATTTATATATTATACATATTATTTTTAAAAATTAATTATAAATACTTTAAATATAAAATATATATACAGTTTTTTAAATATATTTTAAATTTTTCTATATATATATATATATATATATATATATATATATATATATATATATATATATACTATAAATATTATTTTTCCAGTTTTAAATATATACATTGTTTCAAATATAAATACTGTTTAAATATATACTATTTTACATATTATTTTTAAATATATATATATATATATATATATATATATATATATATATATATATATATATATATATATATATATATATATATATATATATATATATATATATACTTAAAATATATATATATTTTAAATTAAATATATAATAATAATAATTTCAAATTTTTTGTATATATTAATATTTTTCTAAAATATATATATATTTTTATTTTTACTTTTTTTTTCTTCTGTTTTACTGTTTTTATAAAATATATATATAAAAATTGCATACTATTTTTATAAGATACTATTACATACTGTTTTACTGTTTTTTACTATATATTACATACTATTTTTAAAAAATTACATACTGTTTTAAAAATATTTATAACATAATATTTACATTATATATATATATATATATATATATATATATATATATATATATATATATATATATATATATATATATATATATATATATAATTCGATTTTTAAACATTTATAAAAAAATACCCATATTAAACATCTAATATTACAAAAAATCAGAAAAAAAAATATAACATATTAAACATATTAAACATCTAATATTATATACCCATATTAAACATTTATATCCAAAAAATCAGAAAAATAAATAAATTTGTGTACCTTTGATTGGAGCTTTTTTTTAAGGTTTGCCACTAATTAATACCTACAAAATAAAAAAATATTATAACATATATATAGTTAGATATATAATGAACAGAAAATAAATTTAAAAAAATAAATAAAATAAAGTAGATATATACCTTGAAAAATTATTAATAATGGATGTGGATGAAAATAACTTAAGTTGCATGAAAATGGAGGAATGGATAGAATTGGAAAAGAGAGAAAGTAGGCTGTGGAGTGGTGTTGTGAGGAAGATGAAGAATCAATTTTTGTGAGTGTTGTTGTGAGGAAGATGAAGATGAAGAATCATATAATATAACTTTGAAACTGAAGCGAAACGCGTGCGTGCATTTAATGGGGGCAGCTGGCGAGGGGCTCCCCCTCGGAAATGGACCGGACATATTTAGCGAGGGGAGCCTCCTCGGAATTGTACACTTTAATTATTACAACCTGCACGCGCAGTCTGCGCAGCAGGTGATGTTGTCCCTTTTGCTAGGGGTACACCCTCGGAAATTACCAACTACTATTTGCTTGGGGTGTCCCCTCGCAAAAGTACTTATTTTTTGGCGGTATTTTTTGTTTCTGATGGGTAGCCCCTCGCAACGTATGTTTTTAAATTTCAAAAATGACATGTTGCCTCTTTGCGAGAGTACACCCACGTAACGATTTTTTTTTATTTTTTAAATGGAATTTCTCCTTTGCGAGGGGGACTACCCCAAGCAATGTTATTTTGTTTGTTTGGGGTTTAACCCCTGACTAAATCCCCTAGCAAACTAAGGCTTTTCTTGTAGTGTATATGACGAATTTATAAATTAAATAATATATATATATATATATATATATATATATATATATATATATATATATATATATATATATATATATATATATATATATATATATATATATATATATATATATATATATATATATATATATATATATATATATATATATAATGTACCACATACTATAATGATGTGTGCCTTACGATCGTCAATAAAAAAAGATGTGTGCCTTCAAGTATTTTTTGTTTTGTTTTGTGTTACATTGTTCCAAATTAACGGCACCCATAGTTGCGTGTAAGAATATATTAATTGAGAAATGTCCAACTCAATAAAACATCATGTGCGGGTAGGGAGAAGCCATTGACTATGTGCTTTTCCCATGTTCAACATTCAACTAGTTGAAGAAATTGTTCTGCTGGATTTCACACTTACACGTGCGTACGTATTCATGAATTAATTTAATCTCTTCAGTCGGTGTTTTGCTGGATTTCAACTAGTCGGTGTTTTTATTTTTGTTGATAAACAAAATAGCAGCAAATTGGCACTTTATTATTTAATTGAAATGATATTTAAAAGTTGGATGCATGATTTATTTGTCTTAATCTTGTTGTGAGTAAGCACACCTTATATGGGTAAGTATTAGAGAACTCTTGATTAGACCGTATATTGGGTTGTTGAGATGTGAGGGTTGAAAGGACAAATGTTACCTCCTCTCTAAAATATATTAATATATATGGAATATGCCTCAAGAAAACTTAATAACATTTTATTTGTCTTAATCTTGTTGTGAGTAAGCACACCTTATATGGGTAAGTATTAGAGAACACTTGATTAGACCGTATATTGTGGGTTGTTGAGATGTGAGGGTTGACAGGAAAAATTACCTCCTCTCTAAAATATATTAATATATATGGAATATGCCTCAAGAAAATTTAATAAAATTATGAATTTGTCTCATTTAATTCTCCCATGAACTGTGTGCTTCTTTTGTTGATATGTGAGATACTTCATTTGTTTTTTATTATAACTGCCGAGAAACCCAAATTAATTTATTATAGAAATTCAAATAAATTAGAAAACATCAAAATATTATTATTAAAAAAAAATAAAAAAATGAATTTAAAAGATGATTGTATCATTTTTTAAAATAATTATTGTTAAAAAAAATTATTAAACACATATTTTGTAAAATACAATTGTGTAAAATTGGAAAAAAAAAATGTTTTTTAGTACAACAGACATGTTTTTCAGTTATTTCCTTTGATTTTATAAAAATATTTAAAAAACTGTGTGGTGACAAGAATTTTAGTATGATTATTTGTGCGTTGATACGATAGTGGTGTGTTACCCGTGCGTTCGCACGAATACAGTTGTGGACCGTAAAATTGTCATCAATTTATCATATAGAAATTCAAATAAAGTAGAAAAATATCAAAATATTTTTAAGAAAAAGAAAAAAATAGATTGCAGAATAATAATATAAGTTTTTTAAAGTTACTATTGTTAAGAAAAACTATTAAACACATTTATTGAAAAAACAACTACGATTCAAAATAGTACTGGTGTTTCACTCGTACATTTACACATATTTTATCCTGGTTACTCGTGCATTACCACGGTACTGATGTGTTACTTGTAGATTCACATAGGAATTCGGTCTGATTATCCGTGCGTCCGCACTGATATTGCATTAGATCGTGGAATTGTCATCAATTTAGTTTTAAAATTTAAATAAAATAGATGATATTTAAATTTAATTGTAAAAAAAGAAAAAAATAGTCAAAAATAAATATGTAAATAAAAGACATTTTTAAAATAAAAATAAAATTGTACCAAATTTTCAATTTTTAAAAGAAAGGCATCAATAATATTTATTTCAATTATATATTATCTTAAAAAATAGGATATTTCAAATATAAAATAATGTTCAAATAAAAAATTAGATAAAAAATAATGAAAGGTCACCCGTGCAACCGCACAGATTGTGGTGTGAACGTGGAGTTATAATCAGTTTGATTTTGAAATTCAAATAAAATAAAAAAATATTTAAATTTAATTGTAAGAAAAAATAAAATAAAATAGTAGTCAAAAAAATATATAAATTAATAAAAGATAAATATGTAAATAAAAGACATATTTTTAAAATAAAAACAAAATTGTATCAATTTTTCAATTTCTAAAAAAAAGACTTCAATAATATATATTTCAATTATTTATATATTATGATAAAAATTATTGTATTTTAAATTAAAAATAATTTTAAAATATAAATATTAGATATATAAATAATTAAAAGCCAATACATTTTTATCGTGTTTGAGTTCATATATTATTTTAAATATTTTTATTTTTATTTTTATTTTTATTTTTTTTTAATTATAAAAAAATATAATAACACGTACCTTCACAAGGATTTTGATATGATTATTCGTGTTTACATGGTATTGGTGTGTTACCCGTGCGTTCACACAATGTTTGACCTGATTACCCGTACGTTCAAACACATACTGATTATGGATATATATATATATATATATATATATATATATATATATATATATGGGAATAAGCAAGTTTACATGATTTGACTCCATTGACAAGATTGCCAAATAAATTATTGTTGGGCAAGTGTTCCCTTGTGGAAAACTAAGTATAAGCTAAACTTTGGAGAGTATGTGTTTGCCCGGAACCATGAAGCATATTGATTCTTTTGCAGTAAAGTTACCTATAAATTTTCCATGCTTATCAACTGGAATAATTTTGAATCAACATCCTGAAGTTTTGCATCCTCAAAAATTCCAAACAAAAAGGCTGGGCCTATGACCCTTAATAAGAAACTATTTTAGGGGACACATGTCCCAAATATTGTGGTAAAACATCAAGGTTAATCGGCTGGTGGAACTTCTTCTCAAGTTTCCAAGGCCATAAGAAATGAGTTACTACTTGAGCTAATGGAAGTACCAAAGACTATGCAGGAGATAATTACTACAAGTACCATCACAAAGTGAAATATGGATGGCCTAATCAGAATGGTTATGGGAAGTTAAGAATAAAGAAAAGGCTAATAATGAAGAGGAAAAGAAACAAGCTAATGGAGATTATGGCAGCTCGGAATCCTCAAGAAAAGAAGAAGAATATTATAGTAAACAAGAGAGTTTGGAAGTGGAGAAGAAGAGGACAATCCTGATTTGATGGATGTATGTGCTAACATACTGACATATGTGTTGACTGATTGTGCTAATTGTGCAAACTATAAGCTTTGCCAAGTTAGGGTAAAAGGAGTGTAATGGTGTGTATTAGGGTAGTGCACTATGATTTGACTAAAGCAGATTTTAAATATTTGTGTGTCCTTATTTATGTTGTGCATTTGATATAAATCTCTATAAAACTGTACTTTGTATCCCCACTTTTATACATGTACCCCTATCATAATATTTTTTGGACAAAAATGTCCTATATAAATAGTTTAAGATTTTAAAAAAATCATTTCTCATATTTCGTTACAAAAGTGTTCCGAAATTCGCTCTCACTCTCCATCATTCCGGAACACTTGGCAAAAGTCTTTCGGTTTTGTAAAAGACACACCGAAATAATTTAGGTGAGTGTTCTGGAAAAAACTCTGAACTGGAACACTTTTCACAAGTGTTCCGGTTTAAGTGATTTTTTGAAACTTTTTCGGAACTATTTTAAAAAGTGTTTTGGTTTGAGAAAAACGCACCGGAACACTTTGTTAAAGTGTTCCGATTTGAACCAAACACATCGAAACACTTTTAAAATCTGTTCCGGTTTTGAAAATTACATTCCGAAAACACTTTTGCAAAGTGTTCCGGTTTATATTCCAAAATTCCGGAACTCTTTCCGTATGTGTTCCGGTTTGTTTTACAATTTGTCTTTTATACCAGAACACTTATACAAACTGTTCCGGAATGTTTTTTGTTATTTCCGGAATACATCATTAAACTGTTCCGGTTTGTATTTAAACAAACTGTAATACTTATCCAAAGTGTTCCGAAATGTGTTCCGTATCAGTTTTTTGGACAATAAATTTTTGATTTTTTTATGAATAGTAAAAATGAAAAGATAAAATAATTAAATTATATTAAAGATAAAAATGATATTTTTGCAAAATTGTAGGAGTATAGGACTAATTATGGAGGTACAAAGTAAATTTTCAAATCTCTATGGACCTTACCCATACTGATCCAAAGACTCACTTCTTTAGTTCCTTCGAAAATTTTATCTCATACCATTATAAATTTATTTTCACCTTACAAAATATTAAAAATTTAAATTCTATTTTATTTGGTTGTGTAGCTTCATTCTCACAAAAAAATTGTTACGAAAAGTTTTTTGAAAACGTTAAAGCTCTGTTTTTTAATAAGAAAATGTACATTGAAATTTTTGTAAAATATAGTGTAGAAATTTATTTATAATTTAACCGTAGATAAATTTTTGATTTTTTTGGTAAAATTGTGTCTAGAGTACTTTAAAAATATTTTTTGGAGATTTACCTACAACTTCGCTTTGGATAAATTTTAGTTTTCCTATATAAATTGTTTATCAGAATACTTTAAATATGATTGATGGATTACCCATGATTTTGTTGAAAGTAATTTCTTGTCTTAAAAATATTTGATTTGATTTAATTTAGGAGTGTGAAAACAGTTTGTTACACACATATTTGATTTTAGATTTAGATAGATTTGATTTAAATCTAAAATAGAATAGATTTGATTTAGCTCCAAAATAAGTATTTTGGGCATTTATAATTTTGGGCATTAGCTAACCTAAATCTATAAATAGAGGGAGTAACCCCTATTTTTTTTTGTTGTAATAAAGTCATTCACAGAATTTTACAGTTGCAAAGTGAATAATAAAGTTTTCCACAGTTTGTGGGTAGAGAGAAACTCTGTAGAAAATAATTATTTCTTCTTTTTTTCTTTAACTATTCATTGTTATTGTGTGGTGATAACAATCTTGTTCATCAAGATTGATAGAAATTTATCATAGTTTTTGGTGGATTTCTAACATCTGGCATCAAGAGCTCCGGTTAATCGATTCAAGGGAAAAACAATCAAGAACGATCGTGGAAGAAAATTCACGATGGCATTGAGTTATGGGAATGCGAACTATCCAAAAAGTTTATCAATTCTGAAAGTAGACAACTATGACAATTGGTGCAAGCAAATGAAGGTTTTATTTCGTTGTCAAGGTCTTTGGGATCTTGTGAATGATGGATTATAAGCGCTTGAAGAAGACGCTTTAGAAGAAGACAACAAGAAACACACAAA
Organism: Vicia sativa; assembly: GCA_021764765.1. NCBI lineage: Eukaryota > Viridiplantae > Streptophyta > Magnoliopsida > Fabales > Fabaceae > Vicia > Vicia sativa. The sequence goes on from CM038795.1 coordinate 77,359,515, forward strand.
ATTATAGAAGCTAGGTTATAAAGCACTCTTCATAATTCAGCAATGTTTGAGTCCAGAAAATTTCGAGAAAGTAAGTGATTCAGAATCTGCAAAAGAAGCTTGGTAGGTTCTTGCAAAGTCCTTTGGTGGTGCAGAAAAGGTTAAAAAGGTGAGGTTACAAACTCACAAAAGAACGTATGAATTACTCCATATGGAAGATAGTGAAAGCATATCTGATTTCTTCACTAGGGTTACAAAACTAGTGAATCAAATCAAGACATGTGGAGAAGCATTAACAGCAAGAGTTGTTGTTTCAAAGATTTTGAGATCTTTGGCTCCTAAGTTCGACCACGTGGTGGTGGCTATAGAAGAGGGGAAAGACTTGTCGAAATTGACAAAGGAAGAGCTTCAAGGGACGCTTGAATCTCATGAACAAAGGATGAATGAAAGAGTTGCAGGAAAGTCAAAGAGTGATGTGGCTTTGCAGACACATTCAGCAAAAGAAACCAAAGACAAAGGAAAGTGGTTCGACAGAGGAAGAGGTGGCTACAACAATTCGACTGGCAGAGGAAATAAGAACGAAGGAAACATGTCGAATCATAAAAGACCATACCAAGGCAACTAAAGAGGTGGTGTTGCAAATAGAGGATGATGTGGTGGTAGAAAGCCTGACAAGAGTCACATTCAATGTTACAATTGTCAGAAGTATGGTCAGTATTCGAGTGATTGTCTAGAAAAACGAAATAATCAAGAAAGTGATTTAAAGTTCGCTAAGTATGAAGAAGAAGAGATGTTATTGATGGTTACAACAAGAGAAGAAGAAAAATTCAAGGCTCAATGGTACTTAGATTCAGGATGTTCATCACACATGTATGGAAGGAACGATTGATTTATCAATCTAAAGCCCTCAATGAAGAACATGGTGAAATTTGCAAATGACACTACTCTAGCAGGTGAAGGTATTAGAGATCTTATGATCATGAGGAAAGATGGCAAAAGGTCAATAATTTTGATTGTGTTATACATTCAAAGCATGAAGAGCAACTTACTTAGTATAGGGAAGGTGGTCGAAAAGAATTACAAAGTGACTGTCGAAGACAAGACGCTAGTGGAAGATTAATCTTGAAGGCTTCTATGTCCCAAAATAGAACCTTCAAGATCGAACTTAATATGATGGAACACAAGTTCCTTTCGACTGCAGCTAGCAGAGAAAATGGATATGGCACTATCGGCCAGGCCATCTCAACTTCAGAGACATCCAAGATTTAAAGAGAAATAATGTGGTTTCAGGATTACCAGAAATTGACATTCCAAACGAAGTGTGTGCGAGCGAAGCAGCACGAGAATAACTTCAGTAAGGATGCGGGAAGTAAGTTGAAGATTATTCTTGAAGTCATATACTCTGATGTATGTGGACGAATCCAGGTGAATTCGTTTGGAGGTAATAAATACTTTGTCACATTCATAGGTAATTTTAGTCAAAAACTATGGACTTACCTGATCAAGAATAAAAGTGAAGTGATTGAGGTATTTACCAAGTTTAAATTTATGGTCGAAAGACAAAGTGGTCCAAAGTTCAAAGTTTTGAGAACTGATGGTGGTGAGGAGTATGTGTCGAAAGACTTCGACAAGTTATGTGAAAAAGAAGAGATTGTGCATGAGGTGGTGCTACCCTATACTCCACAATAGAATGGTATTGCAGAAAAGAAGAATAGAACCATCATGAATATGGTTCGAAGTATGTTGAAAGGAAAGAATTTACCTAAAGAGTTTTGGGGCGAAGTTGTGTCTACTGTAACTTATATTTTGAACATATGTCCAACGAAGAAACTAGAAGGGATTACTCTAGAAGAATGTTGGTATGGTGTAAAACCTAGTTTGAGTCATCTGAAGGTATTTGGATATATTGCACATAGACATGTGCCAAATCAATTGAGAAGAAAACTTGATGACAAGTCGAGTCAAATGATTCTAGTAGGATATCATTCGATAAGAGGTTACAAGTTGTTCGACCCATTGAACATGCACATTGTGATCAGCAGGGACATGATCATAGATGAGCTGAAAGAATGGGATTAGAATCAAAATGTCAAGAAAATTTAGTGAGAATCTTACTTGAAGAACCAGAAACTCAATTCGAAAGAGAAGTTCGGCAAGAGCAACCTGCAGTTATAGATCCACCAAGTACAATTACAAGCAGACATCAGAGAATAAGACACATGCTTGCAAGATTGTATGGTTACATCAGATCATGTGGTTGATAACAAAGGTGAGCTGGTACATTATGCTTTCTATGCAGATGTTCAACCTGTCAATGTATATGAAGCATTAAAAGATTCGAAGTGGGTGAAAGCAATGAACGAAGAAGTGAAATCCATCGAAGACAACAACACTTGGTCACTTGTCGAATTGCCTCAAGGCAAGAAGGAAATTAATGTCAAGTGGGTATACAAAGTGAAGATGAATCCCAAAGGTGAAGTAACTTGGCACAAAGTAAGGCTAGTGGCGAAAGGATTTTTCCAGAAAGAAGGAATTGACTTCGATGAGGTTTTTCCACCTGTGGCTAGGAACGAAACAATTAGGTTGGTTGTTGGTTTAGCAGAAATAAACAGTTGGCACATATGCCAAATGGACGTAAAGTGTGCATTCCTGAATGGACCCTTAAATGATGAAGTTTATGCTAAATAACCAATTGGTTTTGTGAAACATAATAAAGAGATAAAGGTGTACAAACTTCATAAAGCCCTATATGGATTGAAACAAGCTCCAAGAGCTTGGAACAAGAAGATTGATAGTTTTCTAAGGAAGAAGGAATTTGTGAAGTGCACAACTGAACATGGAGTATATGTAAGAAGAATCAATAGTGAATTGCTTATACTATGTCTCTATGTAGATGACTTGTTGATAACAGGTAGCTGCAAGAAGGAGATCGGAGACTTCAAAGGTGATCTCAGCAAGGAATTCAAGATGTCTGATTTGGGTGATATTTCATATTTCCTTGGCATCGAATTCTACAAGACTAGTAGATGTTTGATGATGCATCAAAGAAGATATGTAGGAGAAATTCTCAAGAGATTTGAGATGGAAGAATGCAATTCAACTTCAACACCTGCAGAACTAAGACTGCAACTGTCGAAAGAATCAGAAGAAGATGATGTTGACCGAAATCGATATAGAAGACTTATGGGGTCCTTAATATACCTTTGTCATACGATGCCTGACTTAGCATACAGTGTGGGTATGGTAAGTAGATTCATGCAGAAGCCAAAGGTATCACACTTAGCAGCAACAAAGAGGATATTGAGGTATTTGAAAAGTGACTCTTGACTATGGCATTTTATTTCCAATAGCTGATAAAGGAAAAGAATGCAAGGTAGTGGGTACACAAATTCGAGCTACTGTAGTGATGTTGAGGATCGAAAATCAACACCAAGATATGTGTTTATGTTAGATGGTGCGCCAGTTGCCTGGAGTTCGAGAAAGGAGCTAGTTGTGGCATTATCATCACGTGAAGCAGAATACATAGTTGTTTCTCTTTGTGCATATCAAGCAACTGGGATGGGGAACTTAGTTGAAGAGATTACAGGTAAAGATCATGGAGCAATTATCATAAAGATCGACAACATGTCAGCTGTTAACCTGGCGAAGAACCCGATAGCACATGGTCAAAGCAAGTACATCGAAATGAGGTTCCACTATCTTCGAGAGCAGGTAGCTGATGGGAAGATGAACTTGGAACAGTGCAGAACTGAAAATCAGATTGCATATATCATCACGAAGGGTGTGCAGGTCGAAGTATTTCAAAGGCTAAGAGTTATGATGAATGTAGATAACTTAGGCATAATGAATTATGTGGTGTGTTGAAAGTAATTCCTTGTGTTGAAAAGATTTGATTTGATTTGATTTAGGAGTGTGGAAACAGTTTGTTACACACAGATTTGATTTTAGATTTAGATAGATTTGATTTAAATCTAAAATAGAATAGATTTGATTTAGATCCAAAATAGGTATTTTGGGCTTTTATAGTTTTGGGCATTAGCTAACCTAAATCTATAAATAGAGGGAGTAACCCCTACTTTTTATAATAAAGTCATTCACAGAATTTTGCAGTTGCAAAGTGAATAATAAAGTTTTTCACAATTTGTGGGCAGAGAGAAACTTTGTAGAAAATAATTCTTTCTTCTTCTTCTTCTTTTCTTTAACTATTCATCGTTATTGTGTGGTGATAACAATCTTGTTCATCATAATTGATAGAAATTCATCATAGTTTTTGGTGGTTTTCCAACAAATTTAACCATAGTTAAATTTTAGTTTTTTTTTAGAAAAATTGTGAAAATTTTTAAAAACTTATGCATTACTTAATCGTAGATAATTTGTGAAATCTTTTAATTTAAAATTTACTCAACTTATAATTGAAATCACGAAAAAAGTTGTTTGTAAATTATAAATAAATGTTAAAGTGATAAAGGATTGTCATATTCATGACTATTGATACAACAATATCTGAAAGATATGTTTGAACATCCTCTTAAATGTCCATGAATGTATGTCTAAGAGTCTGTTACTTTGTAGGCTTACTCTAATGGCTAGTTTTGTTGGCAAACTCTATGGAAGAGCTCTATTGAGAGAGCTTTGTGGGCGAGTTATGTTAGGAGATCTATGTGGGTGATCTCTATGGAGTGAGTTGTGCTTGCTAGCTCTGTGGGAGAGCTCTGCGGGCGAGCTCTACTCTAACCTACTTAATTGTACTTTCAAGGTCAAGTTCTTCTTTAGGTCCTCTGTTCTAGACTAACATCCCGAATAGCAATATTATTGGAATGTACTTAAGTTCTCGAATACAAAGCTGGTAAAGGTGAAGAGTTTGAACCAATATCTCAGATACAATTATCCCAGAATGTACAAAATTAACTATGTGTTAAACTAGTTTTAGATTAAAAAAGTTATCAATAAATTTCTAAATCAAGGATCTAGGCAATTGTTTTCATGTTCGGTCATCCTTGCATATTGAAGAACTAATCAAATTAGTGATTATTTCATAAAAGTTTGATTTTGCTATTCGTAATAATAGTGTTTGATCTCACTCAGTGACGGTTCCAAGGTCCAACGAGCCCAGGCACGTGCTCGGGCTCAACCCCTATTCTCTTTGTATTCTCTCTAATTTAATAACTAATTTTTAGACAAAATCAAGGACAAAATTAGTAAAATCATTGGCAAAATTAGTAAAAATAGAGTTTGAAAACTAAAATTTTTGCGGTTAAATTTTTTGTCCAGTTTAAGACAAAATCAAGGACAAAATTAATAAAAATAGAGTGTGAAAATTAAACTTTTTGCGGTTAAAATTTTTGCTCAAACTGTTTAAAATTACTAGCTCCGCCACTCATCTCACTTTTAGTTGAATCGTCTAGTTTTGCTTCTGAATGCTCTAGGAAGTAGGAACTCCATTCATAGCATAAGAGAAAATTGATGACTATTGATTAATTTTGTACCCTTACTTGTCTAAGGTTTATGACTACGCCTGCATAGCGTTATCTATTCATAGATGATTCAGAACAGATCTGTATCACTTTACTGCATAATCAGTTTTCATTTCACAACACATACTGAAAATAAAAAGCAAACACTCTTACATCATTACATAAACTCATAACAAATATTACACTACTCATCTCACAAGAGAATACTTATTTCAACAATCACAACGAAACTCAAACATCAAACACTTCTACTAAAATTACATAGCTGAAACACCACGATCTTGCAGCTTCGGAACCCAGATGAAATTATCAGCAGGAAAAAAGTGACACACATTAGAACTTCCCGGCGCAACACCGAGAACCTGAAATGAAACATGACCATGCCCCCAATGAGAAGTATCCATATGACAAATAACCATAGCTTCAACGTTATCACCATTATCGCCAACAAGCGAAACTCTATATAACCTATTCTCACTTTCTTGACTATGACAGTAGAAAACAGCATAAGGGTAAGGCATAGTGTGACATGCCACCATCTTCGGAGCTGAAATCCGAATAATATTGTCTACTATAGTGTAGTTTTGGAATGTCACACTTGATTTGGTTAAATGCGAAGTTGCATAAACTCGAAGATCATTGGTAAAACCAAGAGTTCTTTGAGTAAAATCTAGCATAGATTCCAAGGAAGTCGCGCAGAATTTGACCTCTCCTTTGATTGGTTTACTCTCGCATTCCTTGAGTGTATCTACCATTGCTTTGGCTTGTGGAGAATCTTGAGAGAAAGAGAAGATTTTTAGAAGGGTTTGAAGTTTGTTTAACGAAAAGGGAAGTGAATCGGTTGTGTCTCTTGGCCAAAACTTGGGGGAAGTTGAAGGGTTTCTTTTGGGAAAATAGATTTGCATTCTTTTTCCAACTTTTAAATCTTGTAAGGTGAAGAACACCATAACAGAAGGGTCCATGTGGTTATGACTATGTTCATGATGTTTGTGTTCTTTTTGTGATATTTCCAAGAGTTTGTTTTCTGTTTCAACCAATTCTCTTGCTCTGGTTTCATAAAAACTCTGCACACAAAAAAAAAAAAAAGGTTATATGAAAGAACATTGTAGTATATTCAGAATTAGAATAAGCAAATAGAAGAGAAAGAAAGTTAAAATACCGTGATTAGTAGAAGATGAAGAAGGAGGACTCCAGATATGAATTTTGGACTCATGTTTATGCTAGCTTGTATTGAATGATTTTGTTTTTGTGTAGAAAAACAGATACATAAATCCAACACCTGAAAAATTTTATGAAAATAAGTTATGAGATTTTATATAAATTGTTTTTAATTTATTTTTTATAACTTCTCAATGATATATTATAAAAATAACTTATAGTATCTATCCAAAAATTTAATTTAACTTTTATTTTTTATATTAATATTTAATCTCATGTAAGTTTTCATACACAAACACTTATCATTATAAGTGCTTGTATTATAAAATGCAAATAAATTGACACTTATATTATAAGTGCTTGTATTATAAAATGCAAATAAATTGTTTATTTAAACACGACTTTCATAAAAAAAAAATTTAAAATTTTAATAGCTAGTATAGAATTTCATTAGTATGAACTATTTTGGGCTGGTCAGAGGGCGCAATAATTATGGCTCACAATGCTAAATGCTAAATGATATATTGCGTCATATGTTTTGCATATATGTTATCCTAGTTAAGATTGTACGTGATGCATATATGTTATCCTACTTAAGATTGTATGTGATTTTAATTCAAGATCAATCTAATAAATTTATGCACATCGCACCAATAAATTAGCAAGTGGTTGTTACCACTCTACTATATAAGCGGGAGTCACGCCATTTCTCAAGTGCATTTGGAATTCATATATCGTTAACTTCATCTTACTCTCACACTGACTTGGAGGTTGAAGTGCTAACCTTATGGGTCGTCTCTTCTTCCGCCGCATCAGAAGCTTAAGTCTACCATTGTAATCCACATCCATCAATCACTGATCAACTATGGTTCCCTTGCACAATAGTGGCGATGTGTGTAAATCGACATTTGATTCCCGTGTTTTCCACGTTTGAAAATTCCTTTCTCGATTCACTAAACCAAAGATTCCTCAACCTAGAAATTTAGATTTCATGATTCTGAACCATATATCTTTGTCTGTGATCCTTCCCAATCAAAGATTAACATCGCTCCTTAGATCTCCATTAAATCCACTAACTATGGTGGGCTCTAGAGCTACTTGCTCTGATACATAATGCGAGGTAGTCGTAACTGCTTGAGCTGCAAGAGATCCACCACTTACTCCTTAAAATGGTAACAATCAAGTCCTCGTGAATTCTTCATCTGCATTACCGCATCAAGATCATATTCACCCTAAAATGTCTCATGAAGTTTTTCAACCTCTCTCGTTCTCAGGATATTATCCATAATTTCAGCAAGGTGAATCATAACTTAGGCCTCCAACAATCTCACTAGAACCTAGATCAGAGGCATTACTTGGTTTTCAACTGTTGCAAGTGAACCTCGACTTGCAAGACACTAACAAACTACTAAACAACCGACAACAGAATTTGCAAGCAGTTGAGAATAGGTTGATCTTTCTCAATGAAAGCTTGCATAATTTAAATCTGAAAGAAAACCTAGTCCATGAGGTCGTTTTCAGAAGGATTAATCATGTTGTATACGAATTGGCTGTTTCCCGTTAGGATGCAACTCGAAGATCTCTAAACCATCGAAAAATCTAGAGACACAAGACTTCTCCTCCAAGTTCTGAAGGAGGCATAGGCATTCACACCCCTTAAGGCCCGTCGTCCTTAGAAGGAGGAGATATAAATGGAGAAGCATTTGGGTAAATACCAAGAGAAGCATCTTATTTCTGCTCGTATCCTGGACAGTCGAATACTAAAATTAGTGGAAAAGGCTCCAAACCTTAACAAATGCTGCTCTAAAAAGTAAAGTTTCTAAGTTAGAAGAAAAGATCATTTCTAACATATTTGTTTCTGATGAAGTAATCATATATGATAGGGATTTTCACCACTTCCTTGTTAAAAGCATAGGTAAACGCAAAATGGCTTCAATGATCTATGGACTTAGTAGAAATGGAAGTAGGGGTTTGCGATATTCAGGACCATCAAAGCCGATTGATGAGACTCTGAGTGTCAAACCAAAACCTCTGTCTGAACATTTCGTGCTTGCTGACGTTGAACTAAAATGTTCAGAACAAGAAGGTTCTTATTCTGTTGCACCACGATCACAGACACAGAAGGAAACTTCTAAACCTAAGTATCATGCACAAATTCCTCATGATTATCCTGTTTCACAAAAATCCAAAAGTGTAAGAACCTCTGGAAAGACTGACAAGAAAGGACCCAAAAAGTGGGTACCTAAGGATCAGATTATTTATATTGCAGATATCCTTGATGGCGCCACTGAGACACTAGTCATGGTACCTAGACAATGGATGCTCGCGACACATGACGGACGAAAGACATATGTTCCAAGATTTGGAACTTAAGCCTGGAGGTGTCGTTAGTTTCAGAGGTAACCAGAAGGGAAAGATCATCAGCTTTGGAAATGTTGGCAATGGTAAACTTCCTTCCATTAATAACGTTCTGTTAGTTTAGGTTATGATGTATAACTAGTTGTCAATTATCCAACTTAGTGACAACGGTTATGACATCCTCTTTAATAAAATGTCCTGTAAGGCTATTAGTCAGAAAGATGGATCAATTATGTTCAATGGAAAGATGAAGAACAATATTTACAAAATTAGAATGTCAAATTTGAAAAATTATAATGTAAAGTATCTTGTGTCTATTAATGAGGAGCAATGGGTCTGGCACATTCGTCTAGGCCATGTTAGCTTGAGAAGAATATCTCAGTTGAATAAAACTAGGACTTGTTAGAGGCTTACCCAATCTGAAGTATTCTTCAGATGCTATTGGTGAGGCATATCAGAAAGACAAATTTTCTAAAAGCTCTTTTAAATCTAAAAAGATTATTTCTCTCGTCCATTAGAACTTCTGCACATTGACTTATTTGGACCAGTGAAAATTGATAATGTCAAAGGAAAGAAATATGGACTAGTCATTGTTGATGATTACAGTCGTTGGACATGGGTAAAGTTCTTAAGACACAAGGATGAATCTCATTCTATGTTTGCTTCTTTCTGCTCCCAAGTGAAAAATGAAAAGAATTGCAAAATAGTCGAAGTCAGAAGCGATCACGGTGGAGATTTTGAAAACAAAGATTTTGAAAAACCTTTTGACTCTTATGGCATATATAATGATTTCTCTTGTCCTATAACTCTACAACTGAATGGGGTTGTATAAAGGAAGAATAGGACATTGCAAGAAATGGCTCGTACCATGATCCAAGAAATTGACATGGCTAAGCAATTTTGGGCAGAGGCAGTAAATACAATATGTTATATTCAGAATAGAATCTCAATAACACTTGTTTTGGGTAAGACTCCCTATGAATTATGGAAGAACTAAAAGCCCAACATTTCTTATTTTCATCCATTTGGATGTGTTTGTTTTATGTTGAACACTATAGAGAATATGTGAAAGTTTAATTCCAAAGCACAAAAGTGTGTGGTGTTAGGATACTATGAACGCTCAAAAGGCTACCAAATCTATAACACAGAATCACGAATTATGTAAGAATCAATTCATATCTGATTCAATGATAAGCTTGACCATGAAATGTCAAAGCTAGTTAAAAAGTTTGCAGATTTGGAGATCACCTTTTCAGAAGAAGACAGAGAATCAGAAGCTCCCACTTCTAATGTTGTTGTTATTCCTTCTGATCCCCCTCAGAAGAAAAGAAGAGTTGCAACTTCACATCCTGAAGACTTGATTTTGGGAAACAATGATGCTCCTGTCAGAACCAAATCAGCTTTCAAACCTTCTGAAGAAACACTTTTGAGTTTGGTGTCTATGATCGAGCCAATATCAATTGATGAAGCTCTTCTGGAAAAAGATTGGGTTCTAGTTATGGAAGAAGAACTTAACCAGTTTTCAAAGAACGACGTTTGGGATCTTGTTCAAAAACCTAAAGGTGTACATGTCATCGGAACCTGATGGGTTTTCTGAAATAAGCTTAGTGAGAAAGGTGAGGTTACCAGAAAAAATTCACGACTGGTTGCACAATGTTATAGTCAACAAGAAGGGATAGACTATACAGAAACCTTTGCTCTAGTCGCCAGGTTAGAAGCTACACGTTTATTAAGAGTGCATTTTTGAATGGCTATATTTCTGAAGAAGTATATGTCAAACATCCTCCTGGTTTTGAAAACTCTAAGAAATCATATTTTGTTTTAAAACTTAAGAAATCTTTCTATGGTATGAAGCAAGCTCCCAGAGCCTGGTACGACAGATTGAGCAATTTTCTTTTAGAAAATAATTTTACTAGAGGCAAAGTTGAAATATCACTCTTTTGTAAATCTATAAAAAATGATATACTCATAGTTCAAATTTATGTTGATGATATTATTTTTGGTTCTTCTAATCCCTCCCTTTGTGAGAAATTTTCTAAGTTAATGCAGGTTCAGTTTTAGATGAGTCTGATGGGAGAACTAAAGTTCTTTATAGGAATTCAGATTGATCAAAAGTCAGAAGGTACTTACATTCATCAAAGTAAGTACACCAAAGAACTTTTGAAGAAATTCAACATGATGGACTATACACCAGCGACGACTCTGATGTAAAGAAGAGGTAAGTGGAAAGGTTTGTCAGAAGCTTTATCTTAGTATGATAGGTGTGCGCGGTAAAAAATTGAAGAACGAGGGAACCAAATCAGAATTCAGTTCTCTGGCTCAAAAATAATTTATTTTTAAAAAGATGCCGCCGGCACCAAACTTTATGGTTTAAAAAAAAAGGAAAAGGGGAAAGCTAAAATACCCTTAAAAGGTATGCAATGCGATTAGTATGAAACTAAACGCAAAGCATGGGGGAGACAAAGATTTTTTGGGTCCGGGGTTAGGTTATACAAAGGGGAGGTATTAACATCCTATGTATCTATAGTACTCTATAGGATCTTTTGTGTGTTTGTGTTTTATTCACTATGTTATTTGAGAAAGTTTCTCCTTTGGGATTAAGAAGGTAAGTTAGGTAGGAACCTAAGTTTGTTTATTATGATTATGCTTGCAAAGATCATTGCAATCTTCTGCATACATATCCCGTAGAGCGAATCAGAGTAATTGTAGCTCGGGATCTAAGGGTAACTAAGGTTTGGGTGGTTTGAGAGAGAAAGAAGTATGCTCGCCAAGGGTGAGACCTTGTGCCTATGTATTCTCAAAAGGAGGTTGAGAAAGTCAGAGCAATCGTAGTTCCCACTTATGTGCTAGTGAAAGCAATGATTTTAAGAGACAACAACAAGTGTCATCTTAATGAAAAATGTATCTAATCTATTTCGTCACATACATTTTGAAAATTGATGGTTTGAATCTTTCATTGTAAGAAATGGGTGTTTAACTTGCGTGTACAAGTATACCGCTTATAGTTCTTAGAATGAGAAGATGTTTTTGTTTGAAAAATGTTAAATATTTCATTGTAAGCATTGGGCGTTTAACTTGAGTATACAAGCGTGCCACTTACAGTTAAGAAAGATGTTTTGTTTTAAGAAAAATGTTTGATTTGAATGTGATGCTATAGATAAGATACTTCTTCCATAGAGATGATTCATGTCTCATATCTGAGGAGAAATTTTTTGTTTTTTTTGGGGGATTCTTTTAAGAAGCTCGTGGGTCCTTGTATTGGAAGCCCAAGAGGATGCTATTCGAGGGACATCGAGGGTCCTTGTATTGTGAGTCCAAAAGGAGGCTTCCCGAGGGTCATCGAGGATCCTTGTATTGGGAGCCCAAGAGGAGGCTATAGGATATGGCTGGCTTGGTTTTAAGAGTTATTTCACTGGGAAACCATACTCTTTGGGTTCTATCATAGCTAAGGGGATTCTTTGTACGAAGCCCAATAGGAGGCTGTTTGAGATTTCCAGATCTCTTTCTTGTATGAGGCCCAAGAGGATGCCAACTTAAAGAGGGAGTTCTTTTGTATGAAGCCCAAGAGGAGGATAACTCAACGAGGGAGTTCTTTTGTATGAAGCCCAAGAGGAGGCTATAGGGAACCTAATTTTTATACTAGTTCTAATGACATATATAAACATGAACAAGTATATGAACAAGTATATATAACAAAGTGTGTGTGCATTCATAGGAGTTCATGAAGGAAATATATAAACAAGTGTATAAAACAAGCAAATAAGCTAGTGATACTTGGATATATACAAGGGAGTGAGAATTACACCTTAAGGGAGGCCCACTGGAATAAGAACAGTTTTATCGAGAATAATGCTCCTTTTAATACCAGAGGAATTGGTGAAAGAAATGTATAAACAAGTAGATAAAACAAGCGAACAAAGCTAGTTATACTTGAATATGTACAAAGGGGGTTGAATATGTACAAAGATGGTTGGGACTTACACCTTAAGGGAGGTCTATGATCAATTTGATTTTGAGTTCGAAATATTTTCAAGAAAGAAACCTAGCTCGGTTTATATTTTCAAGGAATAAATCAAATCAATCATGGAGTAGGAGGTGCGTAAGTCAATAAAAATATTTTTTAAATATTTTGAAAAGACTTTAAGAGTTAAAGTTTATTCACATGAATGTTTTGAAAAAGATCAAATTAAAGAAAATCAAGAAGAAAACATTTTTGAAAGTACTTTAAAAGTCTTACTTTTTAATCTAATAAAAATATATCAAAAGAAATTATTTTTTGGGTTTTTTTGGCATAATCATAAAATAGGTATACTAAATGACAAGTGTGCAAATAATCATCTCAAAATGAGATGTTTTGATTGGTTTTTGAAAATGTTGAAGTTTGTTAAAAAACATGAAAAAAACAAGTGATAAAAATTTGTTTTGGCCTTGGTGAGTGTTGAACTCAGAACATTGGCTTGAAAGGTGTAGAAATTAACCACTAGGCCACATGCGTGGCTTGTTATATATACACATTGAATAGATTATATGGAAAAACAAGTTATGAAAATGTTTTGAAAAATAGTTCGAAAAAAAGAAAAGAATGAAAAAGGTCTGGGACGAGGGGGATTCGAACCCAGACATGAGGGCAAGAAGTGACTTAAGGGCGCGCGCTCTAACACGTGGGTGGCTATACATCCTTTCATTAATCAATATTCAATTAATTATATTATAAAACGAAAATTTGAATTTTTTGAAAATGCGCCATGTTCATCATCTTCAACCTCAAGCTTCTCTGATCCATAACTTCCTTGTTCTTTAATGAAATGGAAAGATGTAAAAATGAAACTTGCTTGTTTTTTCCTCACGAACACGATGGTAGCCTTTAATTGTATTAATTTTAAGTGCAAGACCATCAAAATCACGAAATACACAGATGAACCCTAATTTTAATTTTAACCTCATGAAATCGTGTAGGTGCAAGATAAATGACAATTGATTGAGGGTTACCATTCAGTATGAGTGCAAAAACAAGATAACATTGCAATTTTTAATCTGTGATGCATGAATGATAAGTTCCAAAATGTAGTTATTTTGTATATATGATTTGTGGCACTTATTCGTTCTTGTTTATTAATAATTGTTGAATAACCCCATTTTTTGTTGTAAATACGTTTTATTGTGTTTTGTGTACATAATATACCATTTGATTAGTTTTAATGCTTTTTTGTACGTATTTGTGCGTATTGGAGCATCGAGGAATAAAGTGTCAAAGACACAACTTCGAAGATGCAGTTTTGATGAATAAAAGACCAGTTTTGCTCAGGAGAGGCCGTTGAGCGCGGTGAGGCCGATGAGCGCGAGTCCGCTCAGCGTGTTTTGGAGTGCGTTGAGTGCTTTGGTACTGTTCCGGCAGAGAGAAATCTAGTTTTAGAGGCCACTCAGAGTGCCCTCGCCGCTGAGCGACATTAAGGCGGTTTAACACGTAAATATCTGAGCGCGCCCTTGCCGCTGAGCGTGGTCGTCTAAGATTTGTTTTATAACTTCATTTTTTCCACTTTTTAGGTTATGGTTTTGAGGTGGATTTTGATCCCCATTTCCATCAACCTTTATTTTTGATAGTTTAGCTTAGAAAACAACATTAGGCTTTGCTTATGGATGATTGGAGGTGGATTGCTCTTCGATAAGCGTTGACAAACCAATGTAGATATGTGGTTTATCTCTTCTTCTCTCTATGTATTTCTCTATTTGTTGGTTATGTTTGTATATTTACCTTGAACTCATGTATATTTGTCGCCCTTGGAGTTGTATAAAGTTTGCTTTATGAATTTGTGTTGGTGATTGTCTTAGGTTTTTACCTTGTGTTAGAGATTTGAGCTTTGCTAGACATAGATTGCTTAGATTCTTACCTTGGATGATCATTTGTTAGTTTTTGAATGCTAGAAATGAGTTTAGAGCTGACATTTACTTAGAGTATCTGATCTTAATGCCTATGTGTTGGTTGCTTCGAGCTAGAGATAGTCGTTACGAGTGACACGATTGACTTATGTATTGTTGAGGCAGGCCAAACATGGCTATCGAGGTGATGCGGTTGAATTCTTAATTTAGGTTAGAAATAGCTTGGGTTGTGAGAGGTATGTGATGAAACAGACAAGTATCATAGACTGAGTATAACTAGACTGTAGATTTAAGTCAGTGACGGGTAATGTGCATTCGTTCCAGACAAGCTGTCTATCCTTTATAGTTTTTGTTCATTTACTTTTTATCTTTTCTTTACAACCATTTAACCCCAAACTCATTAGCGATAGAATTATCGAATGACGAATCAATAACCAATTTATGTGGAAACGATACGATATGACCTAACCGGTATATATCACCTAGTAAAAATAAATACTTTACTTTTTGCTTGCCTGCTATACCTGTATCCGAACAAAATGGCGCCATTGTCGAGGATTGGTTTTATTGTTTCTGTATTGCGATAATTTCGTTGTTTTTGAGTTTTGTAATTAATGCATATGTTTTTTAGACTTTGTATATGAACTTGTATATTGTTACTTGTACATGTTATGTGTTTACTTTCCATACGTGTGCATATTTGAGATTTTCTTCGTTTTCACGTGTTGTTGTGAATTGTCTCGTTTTTGTAACGTTTGTTGTGTGGTTGTTAGGACACTTTATTTAGGTTTGTACGGTGTGATAATACCATGGTATGACGAGATGAGGTTTCTAGCTCGCACAATGAAGGTGTCGAGCTTACGACATAAAACAAGCATGCTTTATTTATGTATGCGGTGACTTGTGTTTTAACAAGTTGAAACAAGGACATGTTCTTAATTTCAAATATTCACTTTTCAACTTGTTAATTCACTTTCACCCATTTGTTTTGTTGTGTCAAATTGTTATTTCTGCAAGCTCGTCGTGTTTAGCTTGAGGATTTGTTGGATGTAAATGTTATAAATTTTGTTTTTCTAACTCTTTGCTATTGTTTGGACTCAAATTTTTGTCCGGTAGCTTGAGATTTCATTTTGTGATTTTTCGAGTTTGATCGTTTCAACTCGTGGATGTATGGTAATTATAGTTTTCAAAGTTGATACACGCCAGGTACTCGTTTATCGCTTTTTATAGCATAACATGTTTAGGAAATTTATCATTTGTATAATTAGCATGCCATTCATTATTTTTGCATTACTTGCTCATGAATTGAATCACTTTAGTTCCCTTTTATCCATAAATATGAGGAAGATTTCCATTGTTCACATATACTTGAGGCCATAATTCTTGTTTTAACTAGATTTTATTATGCTTAATCTTTTATTTTGTGTTGATTGTATGAATGCATGAAAATGATCATGGCATTTTGTTTCATTTTGAGCACAACTACCTTGGCCAAATATTCAATTCACCTTGTGAGTGTGTGAACCTTTGTTATCCCCTTTGAATTTTCATCAATATTCATGTTTATTTGAACTTGATGCTTGTCTATGAGTGTTGAATTCACCTTTTTTGTATGGATGTTGATTTCTTTGTTTCTTGAACCCTCAATTATATGTTGTTGTATGAATTTTTATCTTGCCTTAGAAAGTAGGGAGTATTCCCATAATGATGTTGGTTGGATTCAAGTTGGGGTGAGGGGTGTTTATGTACTTATATTGTGGTTGGTATGAGGTTAAGAGAAAAGAAAGATTAGAAAAAGAAAGAAAAAAGAGAAAAAGCTTTGAAAAAAAATGAAAAAAAAGAGTACGAATAATGTTGTGTTAATAAGTGAGGTGTTGTGGTTTGACAATTTGTGATGAAGAAGAAGTTTGATTGGAATTGTATTGTTTGGAACTTTGTGAGTTGATCACTCCCTTAGGTTTAGGCAAGTTTTTGTTTCGATTAGCTTTAGGACTTATCACTTGTTTGTTAACCAAGCCACATTACAACCTTGAAAAGCCCTAGTGATTCTTGCATTTGTATTTTCAATACGTTTTTGGGATGAAAGCATAATTTAGTCTATTGTTTGCAAGATTGCAGATGAGTGTTTTTTATCCCTCACCTTTGTGTATTCTTCATCTACCGATGAATTTTTGCTAGGTGTGATTCATGATTGAGCTTGTTTTGTTTTAGAATATTTTGCATGATTTTTGTACTTAGGATTTGTTTCGGTTATATGTTATTGTTGTAGGATTGTGGTAAGTATGTATTTGTCGTGTACGTTTTCGTTTCAACCATACATTTGTTTTCCGTTTTAAAACTTGTTGATTCGTGATTATTTGATTATCATTCTTTGCTTCATTGAGTTATTTGATTTTGTTTGAGGAAAAACAATGTGTCAAGTTGAGGACAGTTGATAAGTGCCAAAATGTAGTTATTTTGTATATATGTTTTTTGGCACTTATCCATTCTTGTTTGTTAATAATTGTTGAATAACCCCATTTTTTGTTGTAAATACGTTTTATTGTGTTTTGTGTATATAATGTACCGTTTGAGTAGTTTTAATGTATTTTTGTAGGTATTTGTGTGTGTTGGAGCATCGAGGAATACAGTGTCAAAGACACGGCTCCGAAGACGCGGTTTTGATGAATAAAAGACCAGTTTTGCTCAGGAGAGGCCGCTGAGCACAGTGAGGCCGCTGAGCGCGAGTTTGCTGAGCACGTTTTGGAGCGTGTTGAGAGCTTTGGTACTGTTCCGGCAGAGAGAAACTTAGCTTTAGAGTCCGCTTAGCGCGCCCTCGCTGTTGAGCGGCATTAAGGTAGTTTAACGTGTAAATATTTGAGCCCACTTAGCGCGCCCCCGCCGTTGAGCCCGGTCGTCTGAGATTTGTTTTATAACTTCATTTTTCTCATTTTTTAGGTTATGGTTTTGGGTTGAATTTTGATCCCCATTTCCATCAACCTTTATTTTTGATAGTTTAACTTAGAAAACAACGTTAGGCTTTGCTTATGGATGATTGAAGGTGGATTGCTCTTCGATAGGCGTTGATAAACCATTGTAGATATGTGGTTTATCTCTTCTCCCCTCTATGTATTTCTCTATTTGTTGGTTATGTTTGTATATTTACCTTGAACTCATGTATATTTTTAGCCCTTAGCATTGTATAAAGTTTGCTTTACGAATTTTTGTTGGTGATTTTCTTAGGTTTTTAACTTGTGTTAGGGATTTGAGCTTTGCTAGACATAGATTACTTAGATTCTTACCTAGGATGATCATCTGTTAGTTTCTGAAAGCTAGAAATGGGTTTAGAGCTGACATTTACTTAGAGTATCTGATCTTAATGCCTCTATGTTGGTTGTTTCGAGCTAGAGATAGTCGTTACGAGTGACACGGTTGACTTTTGTGTTATTGAGGTAGGCCGGACATGGCTATCAAGGTGATGCGGTTGAATTCTAGGGTTTAGCTTGCTAAATATTTCTTGGAAGTTGAACCACTCAAGTATTTAGCCTTTTTAGCTTAGTAGGATAACGTTTCTGTAGTAGTTTTTGTCTCTTAGAAGATAACGTACATATTGATAATGATCTTCTGTTGGTGCTTCTATCAGAAGTTTACTCTTGCCTGCTTCTATCAGAAGTTACGTTGTGCTTGCTTCTATCAGAATTTGCGTTGTGCTTGCTTCTATCAGAAGTTGCGCTGTGTTTGCTTCTATCAGAAGTTTTGTCTTTGTTAGAACTTCTAATACTTCATGATCTTCTGTTAGCCTTGTTAACATCTTTTATTCAGAACATATTTTTGGTGCTTCTTATCAGAGGTTGCGCTTTGCTAGCTTCCATCAGAAGTTATATTTTATTCTTTACTTCAGAAGCTTTCTTTTTCGCATGTCTTCCAGAAGTTCTCGCTAAGAACTTCTAAAGCGTGTTTCTATCACTAGTTGCTTTGAGCGTGCTTTATCCAGAAGTTCTGTCTCATTCGAACTTCTAAGGCGTGTTTCTTTCAACAATTGCTTTGAGCGTGCTTTGTCCATAAGTTCTATTCTCATTAGAACTTCTAACTTCATCTTCTACTCAGCAAGATATATTCTCCATTTTTGCCCTAGAGTCAGAACATCTTCTGAATGAAACATGTACACGTCAGAGTATCATATTTATTCATACAAAATTTATTATGCTTGTTATCATCAAAACTTTAATATATATTATTAGAAACAAAATTGGTTCTAACATATATCACACAACCTCCAGGGTTTGTGATTCCAAAGGAAGCGAGTAAAGTATATAAGTTGCACAAAGTGCTATATGACCTCAAGCAGACACCTAAGATATTGAACAAGAAAATCGACTCATACTTAGTTGAATGGGAATTTGTAAAATGCAAATCTGAGTATGGTGTCCATGTTCAGGTTGTGACTTAAGATACAAAAATAATTTTCTTATATGTCGATGACTTGCTCGTAACTATAAATAGCTTGGAGAACTTGTCGAAGTCCAAATAGCCGATGAAAAGGGAATTTGAAATGTCGGATATGGGAAAATTGTATTATTTCTTAGGCATGGAATTTCAAATGTTGAATCAATGTATGGTGCTACATCAAAGGAAGTATATCAAAGAGATACTCAAGATATTCAGGATGGATGATTTGAATCTCACATCCTCACTTATCGAACCAAATGTGAAGTTGGAGAAGAATGAAGAGGAAGACAAAGTTGACGTAACTTTGTTCATGCAAATTGTGGTATCTTTGAGGTATGCGTGCAATACTCGGCCTAATATAGGTTTCGCAGTCGGATTGGTGAGCACATACATGAGTGAACAAAGAGTGTCGCACGTGAAGGCTACAAGAATAATCATGAGATACTTAAAAGGATCGATAGACTATGGAATTTTATTTCAACAAGATTATGAAGGAGATAAGGAATATCAAAGAAGCACAACTGGATATTTCTTTCAAGTCTTTGGTGCCCCAATCTCATGGTGCTCGAAAAAAATAACTTGTGGTGGCATTATCATCGTGTGAAGCTGAATATATAGCAGGACCCTATGTTGTATGTCAAACAATTTGGATCAGATCGGTGCTTGAAGAAATGAACGTCGAAGTGAAGAAACCACTTGTATTGTAAATCAACAACAAGTCAACCATAAATCTGACGAAGAATCCAGATCAACATCGAAGAAATAAGCATATTGAAGCTAGATTTCACTTCTTGAGGAAAAAGGTAAATCGAGGTGAACTTGAAGTTAGGCATTGCTCAAGTGAAACACAGTTGGCCGACATTTTCACCAAAGGATTGAAGATCGACAAATTCTTGAATTTAAGAAAGAAATTAGGAATAGCTCAGATTAACTATTTTTAGAGTATGTTCGACAACTTGGATTATGGAGGGTATGTTAAAATATTTGATATTATAATAGGTATAATTCAAATTGTGTAACTTACGCCCAAACTCAATTAGGGTTTGTTAGCCTACTTAGTATATAAGTTAGGTATATATAAATAGTCATAGGTCGTATCATTATTTGTACAAACAATTCATAATAATTCTTATTTTCTTTATTCTCTATTTTTTTCTCACTAAAAATGTCTCTCCCAACAAATGGTATCACGGATCTTTGATTTCGAGAAAGAGTACAATTTTTTTGAAAAAACATTATGAATAAATGTGTTATTTAAATAAATGTCTCTCTCATAAAAATGTATAATCTTCATCTTTATATTAATGTTCTTAATAACTCCCCAAATCTATTTACCTTTATATTAATATATTAATGCTCTTAGCAACTCCCCAAAACTATTTACTTGATCATCAACGCATTTTATCTGTGTTTGTATTCACAGTTTGGTCTCTTTGATATTTTGTTTCGTGGAACATGACTATCACATGGGATCCCATACTTGATTCACCAAATATTTAGTGAGGAATATTTTATCACTAAATGACAAAGCAACCTCAATCAAATTACCTCAATCGAAGACACACTAGATTTTCTTTCACAAAAATTTATTTGTTTTTTGGTTTTTTATTGTAATTATGACAATGAAAAGAGCTTTCATAAAAAGGCGGGTCAGATAAATTTTAATAATATTTATCATCTATCTATAAAAACAAAAACATTAGCAATTAGTTGAAGATAATCCTTAACCACTGCCCATTAGGTTGTGGAATATGTGAATTATTGCATCCTATATTATGTCATCTTGGCCTATATTGTCATCTTGGCCAATATGTCACCCAAAAAACAATGAACTGCCTATACATGATTTAATTCGATTATTTTTGTGTGTTGATATTGTTTGTTTAATTTACTCTTTTTCTTTATCATTCATACTATTGTGTGTGTCTTTTTCTAATGGTTGTATGTTTCTTTTGACGAGTTATTTAATTTTGTTTTGAATCTTAAAATTGAGTTTTGATGAAATATTTTAAGGAGAGAAAATTATTTTTAAAAAATTTAAAGTAATTTAATCAAAATTTATATTTTAAATAAAAATATAAAGAATTGCTAAAATAATAGATTCTATGAAATATTTTGTTCAAATTAAATTTAAGAAATTTTAAATAATATTAAAAATAAAGAATTTAAAATTGCTTATTTACTCTATATAATATGTTAATATTAAATTGTTTATTATTAATCTTTTAAATGTTAGAATATGGTTCAAAATTAACCTCCAAAACTTTTAAAAATTATAAATAAATCTAATAATTTTCCAAATTTTATAAATATATCAATCTCTTCAAATTTTCAAAAATTGCAAACTGGCTCCTATTTTTTAACTTTTAAATTAAATTAATTTTTTAAAATTTATAAAAATAACCCAATTTTACCAATAAATAATCAAATATTCTATTCATATAAAAAACTTAAAATTGATTGTATTTTAATTAAATCATTTAAATTGTTTAAAATTTTAAATTTTCTAAAATATTTCAACTATCCTCGTCCAAACACACCATAAAAATAAAAAAAATTAACAACAGATTTTATATTTTCAAACACTATATTTTCTAGTGCTTCCTTAAGTTGATGTGTTTATGGGGGATTATGATGTGTTTACGGGTAATTATGAGTGTGAAATGGGTTTCAATTTTAAGGGAGCGTTTGTTCGATCGATTCAAATCTTACTCTAGAAAATGTGAAGTTGGAAATCCCACTTCTCAATGTTTATTTCAATTTAACATATAAGTATTTATTTTTGTAATATAATTTACTTATAAAAATTTAAATTTAAATATAAATTTTAAAGGGTGGAATCTTACATTTATATAAAAATAAAAATGATTTAAATAGTATTTTCGTTTCAGTAAGCTAATGAGATTTTAGTTTTCGTCTCTATATCTTTTCTTTTTTTTTTAAGTTCTAATATGTTCAATTCTCTTTGGCATTAGACCCTGTTGTTCGTGATTCGTTAAAAAAATATTGAGGTGGCAGAAGTTGTGACATGACTTATGTTTTAACATTTGTTTTATTCTTTTCATTAACACATGTGGATTTATTGTTGAAAATTGTTGTTGAAATTAATTGTTGAATTGTGATGTTTGAATGGTGAATTGATGAGGAAACTTTTCTTTTGATGTTAGGAATAAAACCCCAATTGATAGTTATGATTATTAGGTGTTTGATAGAAGAATTATGCTCTTTGATGTTTGAAAATTTGAGTTTTGTAGGTTTTTGAATGGGGAAAATCGCAACATGAATGTTGTAGAATTTTCTAACAAATAGTAGGGATAACCGGTTACCGCGTGTAAAAATCTAGTTTTTGGGGATTTTTGTGAAGGGTAACCTGTTCCCATATATGGGTAACTGGGTTCCCCGATTCTGTTGGCAGAATGAGTGTTTTTTTTTAAAAAATTAGTAGTAACCGGTTCCCATCAGGGGGTAACCAGTTACCGCTGAGTGAAAATGAAAAATTTGAAAATCTTTAAAAACTCATAACTTTTCACTCGGGTGTCCGTTTGACGCGTCGTTCAAACATATAGGAAGCTAAAAATATGTTCTATATTATGAAACTTGTTTTTATAACAGTAGATTGATATTTAATAGAAATAATTACAACGAAGTGTATGTTGTGTGTATGGTGATCCATATACGTTGCAAATAATTGTGTCGTTGTTGTATTTATGATGTGCAGTACTAAGAAGGTGATGTTGGCCTGAAATTGGCATGATGTTGACGATGATGTTTATGATTTCATAATCGTTGTTGCATGTTGCATTTCATGAATCGTTGAAGGCTTATGCTCTGGCCTGTATTGGCAATCGTTGAGGGCTTATGCTCTGGCCTAAATGGCAATTTGTTGAGGGCTTATGCCCTAGCCTTATATGACAATTGTTGGATAGGGCTTATGTTTTGATGGTACCACATGCATCTTGCATCAGTGTTAGTCGCATTGCATAATGTAGCAGCAAAAAATACTACGAGTTTAAGCCATTGAATTGACTCAACTCGAAAAAATAAAAACAGAGTCGTCGCCGTGCTTTTATTTTATCCAAAGGACTAGGAAAAAGAGCGAATAAAATCCTAAAAAAAGATCAGAGATCTGGGACCGGGGGTTAGTTATGCAAAGGGAAGGTGTTAGGCACCCAAAGCATCTACGGTACTCCGTAGAAACCTTTTTGAAAATTTGTATATGTGTGCTAAAAAAGAGTATGTGTACAAAATGGATGGTGGGGGAAGAAAATAAGTATTTTTTACAATTTTTGATTTGATGGATCTTCCAATGAGTTTCAGACCTACATACCAATAATGTGCACTCTGTAAATAAAAACCCAATGTAGTTCGGATAAAAAAGACTAAAATTGTGTGTTGGTTGATTTTAAGAAAATGATTTTTTTTAGAAAAGCCACAAAGGGCTCAAAAAGTTTGAATGAGGTTAGATGTTTTTTTAGTCTTGTGAAAAATGGTCAAAGTATTATTAAATGGATTCAAAATTTATTAAGAAAAGAATTTTGAAAATGCATGGACCTAAGTCCAAGTTTTTTGTGAAAGCGGTTCGAGTTTTAAAAATAAGAATCCTTTGAAAAAGAGGGAAGATTTTGAAAATTAAAGAATATGGGAAGAGATGAAAAGGCTAACCTAAATGCATAAATTAAAAGGTAAGGGTAAAGCAAGATCTAACAGAGTGAGAAAACTAGTACTTGACATCAAGAGGCAATACCATATCCGATATTTTGGATTAACACACAAGCAACAGATAACCGAACAAAAAAACCAAGCTTCAGATAAATCAATGCCTCAGATGAATTCATGTCTCAAGAAAAACGGGCAGAGTAACGACTGTATTTGGAGGAAATCCACTCTTAATCGAGTATAAACAGAATAACCTGCATACAAAGATAATAAACAAGCAAGACAGAATAACACCAAGATCACAGAAATCTCTAAGCCGGGGTAGGGGTCTTAATCCTAAGTCCAAAGGTCAAACTCCGAGCATAAGTGAGCAAATTTACCCTTACCTTTATTGTCATTTTTACTTTGTTCACTTGAGTACTTTATTTTCTTGTCATTTGAATTTTCTCACTTGAGCTTTATTTTCCAATTGAACTATTAGGTATTTTGGAAAAGGAAAATAAAGCTCAAGTGAGCAAATTCAAATGACAAGAAAATAAAGTACTCAAGTGAGCAAAGAAAAAATGACATGAAATGTAAATGCTAAAAGTAAAGTGCATAAAATAAAGAGCAGAAAAATAAAGCTGAAAAATAAAGGTATAAAATAAAAGCATAAAGTAAAGTCAATTATTAGCAATTAGTCGTTAGCAAGGTGATCATCTTGAAGCTTGCGCATGAATACTTGCCAGAAGTTTGATATAATCAACGCGATCACACGACAAGTTTCAATTGCTTTTTGTCATGTATATCACCGAAAGGTTAGCAAGGTGACCATCTTTAAACTTGTCAAGTATATCACCGATTTTGGAACAATCACCACTTGATCAAAGATGTTTGAGATTTTCAATTGGACAAGGTTAGTGACAACTTGCCAGAAGCTTGATTAAAAAATCATAATGACCACATGACAAGCGTCACGGGTGTTGAACCAAAATCAAAGCTCAAGTCATTTGTGGGGCTTATATTTGAATATTAAATCTCATGCCACCAATTGATCATTTCTCTAATTCGGGACAAAAAAATAAGATGGAGAAGAAGGAAAAAAAAGCTTCAGAGTTAACAATGCGTCAAATGAACTTATTTGGTCTAACTTCGTCAAAATCAACCAACTATCTTGGTGGATTTGGCCAAGTGGCCTATCAACACACAAGTTTCGTTAATGTTGAAGAAATCTATGACTCAAAATAAGTTCAAAAATCAGCAAAGTAAAAAAAAGGAAAATAAGGCAATTAAAATACAAATAAAACATGGTTTGAAATTAGATTATTTAATTGGATTTTATTGACGAAATACACAAATAGTATTCATACATAAAAGTAAAATTCCAAGCAAATTATCTAAGGTCAAACAAAGGTCAACAAGTGTTGACAAAATTTTCCAGAATTTTTAAATGTCAGAAACTATTTTTTAAAATAAAATAAAATAAAATGTAAAACAAACCAAAAATTGCCACAAAAAAATAGCAAAATCATAAATAAAAATAAAATGAGGTCACCAATATTTGTCAAATGACCATTGGGTCCTTCCATAATTTATTCAAAAATTTTAAATGTCAAAAAGTATTTTAAAACAATAAAAACACTAAATAAAAGATCAAAATCATAAAACATATCAAATCTGAAAATAAAATTATGAAAAAATAAAAATCAGAAAGATAATATTTCAAAATATTTTTTTGAATTTTTTCATAATTTTTGAGTCAAAAATGAATTTTCTATGATTTTTTGAAGTTTAAAACATTTAAAATATAAAATCAAAAAATAAAATAAAAGCCAAAAAAATATGGACCATCAGATCACAGTCAAAACGCGTTAGTAATCTAATCCAATGGATCTAACGCACTGTGCTTGATATGGACCTCCTTGGTTTTCACACCAGATCACAAATAAAAATTAAAATAAAACAAAAATATGTGGCGCGTTGGATCAAGTCTGACTCACAAAAGTAATCAGATCCAAGGGCTCAGGGAACACACATATGGTAGAACGTTATCACCGAATCCATTTCAGAAAAATAACGTGGCTCAATTTCATTGGTTGACACGAGACATGTCATCGTCTTCAACCTCCAACCACTCTGAAATTGGAGTTCCTCAAACTGTGAAATAAATTTCCTAGACCGGTACCATTTGTTTTCAAGACGATTCTAATGGTACCATCGCAAAAAATTTATTTCACCTGTACCGTGATCTATTTGAGAAAAAATAGGAAAATAACGAGTACTTGTTTTCAGAAATTCAGAGTCAATTCTCGATGAAAATGCAAACGGTGAAGATCACAAGGATCAGGGAGATAAGGAGAATGCAATAACACTTGATTTGAAACGATTTGGTCACGAATCCTACTTGAACAAAGTTCACTTTCAGAGCTCTGAGACTTGACTTGGATAGCACGATTCAGAGAGCTTCTAGGCACGATTCTTGTTCTGTTAGCCTCAGTGAAGTTCAAGGAAGAAGAATGAATGGTTAATTTCGAACTGGAATGGTTTTAAGAGTGAAAACGAAGTTGCAGAAATGTGAGGTTTGAAGTGAGTTTGGCAGCGATTTTTTGGCTCTCAAAGCTTGAGGAAATGAGTGAGGAATGATCCTCTATTTATAGGAGAGTGAATGGTGATGAAAATTAGAAGGAATTATGGTGAAATCGTGCAAACCAAGTTAACCGGTGTAATGTGAAATGTGTGACTTGCACATGATCAAAACTCAGCCAAATCGTGCGTTTCAACCCTCTAATCAAGCTTTGCAACTTTGTTAATCATTTTTAAATCAAAAACACGCATCAATTTGGTCATTAGAAGCCTTATGATGTAAAACAAAATCTAACTTCAAGCAAAAATTCAGTTTCATGATGCCCTATTTGCAGCCATGGTTCTCATTACTCAGGGACCTTTATGGTGTAACATCATCATAGTCCCTTCGGTATAAAGATCATAGTCCCTCGATGACCCTCGATGTTGCCTACGAGTACATGATCTTGTCCTTCGATTGTTGCCTACAAAAATGATGATATTCCCTTCGATACAATTGCTAAAGGTATCCTTACAATGTTGCCTTCAATGACCATACACTGACCCTGCGCCTGTCCCTTCACATCCAATGGATGAGGCTAGCTACCAACTAATGGTATGGATATAACTATCCTAAAGGAGAAGTAAAATAACAAGAACAAACTTTTATTGGGTAGATTACTCTTAATTTCTTGCTCAAAACAAATACTTTTCACACCTCACATTTTCAACCAAATATTTTCAAACAACTTTGTACGCATTCTTGAGGACTGATACAAGAATCATTTTACGAAGTCAAATCAAAATATTTTTAAACAAATCACACACACACAAAAGCAAGTTTAAAAGTGAGTTAAGCAATTAAGACCCCATAGATAAATACGGATGAAAAGGGTGTTAACACCTTCCCTTTTCATAATTTACCCCCAAACTCAGAATCGATAAAAGGTCTTTCCTGTTCTTTTCACCTTTCCTTGTTGGATAAAAGAAAAGTCAGTGGAGACTCTTGCTAACCGCAACATTTGCAATAAAAATCAAAATAACCAAGTCAATTCTCCCACCGTATTACAATAATTATTCCTTAACCTTCTTATTTATGTTTACTTTTTATGTTTTATACAAAATTGTATCATCAAAATACATTGTTTTGTCATCATCAAAACGGGGGAGATTGTTAGAACAAGATTTGATTCTGCAATAATACCTCAGAGTTTTGATGATAACAAATAATTAAGTTTGTATGAACAATTTTGGTATTCTAATGTTTATTATATTTGAGAATGTAACAAACAGGTTCTGCCTCTAATAAATAGCATGGCTAAGTTATTAGAAGTGAATTGTGCAGATTTTGTGCAACATTTATTCTGCTGAACAGTAGAAAAAGCTTCAGAAGACTCTGAAGTTTTGAGACTCTGATATGCTGTCTAAAGAAAACAAGTTCTCAAGATCTGAAGACAGAAGTTCTGATGAACAAAGTACAGATGCTGAATACTTATGCTTCTTAGACAATGGGCTCTGAAACACTAAGTGTTGAAGACTCTGAAGACGCAGTACTAAAGACTCTAAAGACTTGAAGTTCTGAAGACCCAAGTAACGTTGTCATGCTTCTTACTCATGCTCTCAGAAGCCTCTAAAGTCACGAAGTTTAGAAGATTAAGTAACGTGGTACATAGTACATCAGTACAATCAATATGCTTCCTTCCACTTCAAAAAAAGCAGAAGCTAGCTGTACTATTTATTCTCCATGTTATTTTCAAACCGCCATATTTTGATTATTCCATATGTACCCCTTAAACGGTCACATCTTGTTCATGGCTATATAGAGGCTTGAAGACTTCAAACTGAGCTACTAATTTACAGTTCATACTCTGTATACATTGTTCATAGCTCACTATTCTTACGTCATTTTGTTCTTAAATTTGTTTACATCTCAGCTTGTGTAGAAGCATTTTATTGTAAATAAACTCTTATTCAAACAGTTGTTTGATTTCCTTGAGAGATTAGTATGGTCAAATTTCTTGAGAAGTTTAGGGCTTGTGTGTCTTAGAGATTATTGTTAGTCACCTGCAATTTGGCTTGTGCATTGTATAATCAGTTTGATTATTGGATTAACACCTCTCTTAAGAGAGGAAAAATCACCTTGACGGATGGACTAGAGTAGCTTAATGTTTTCAAGTGAACTAGTATAACCATATTGTGTCTTTCTTTCTTGCATCTTTTATCTTATTCTCAAAAGTGAAGAAGTTTCTTAAAGGGGATTTATTTTTAAAGGAAAATATTTTGATTTAAAACCCAATTCAACCCCTCTTTCTTGTGTTTTTCACACCTTCAGAAGAGCTAGGTAAAGCTTTCTAATAATAGTTCATTGCAAGGCAAAGGTACTAGCAAACATAGTTTTTCAAATGAGTAATTAAGGGAAATATATGATCACAGATTTACTCTACGTACCTGGAATGAAATGCAACCTGCTAAGTGTTGGCAAACTAGTCAAAAAAAGTTTTTCAGTTGTTATGAAAAATGAAGCATTAAAATAGTTCGACACCCAGAACAATTCGGTCTTAAAATATCCTCTATCAAAGAATATGACGTTTAAGACTATGATCAGTTCGATAGAAGTTCAATGTTTGAAAATAGTTGTCAATCACACGGGTAGTTGGTTGTGGCATTTGAGGTTTGGACATTTGAACTTGAGATCACTCAATTAACTGATTGCTCAAGATATGGTTACTGGTATCCAAAGTCTTGTGATGCCCAGAAAACCTTGTGAAGGTAGTTTAGTAGGAAAGGAATCCATAAATTATTTTGTTTCGACTATGCCAATGAGATCATCTTGCATACTCGAAGTGGTATATTTAGATGTATGTGGCCCATTCGAAGAACATACCATTGGTGGAAATAGATATTTTGTTTTCCTTGTGGATGAGTTTAGTTAAAATTTATGGATCTATATGATCAAAAGAAAGGACGAATTATTTGAAATCTTTCAAGATATTTGTAAAAAACAGAGTGAGAAAAGATCAAAGTTATGCGAACAGAATGAGATTGTGAATACAAAACCAAAGTGTTTCAAGACTTCTATGAAGAACATGGTGTTTATAGTGAGTTAACTTCTCCTTATATGCCTCAACATAATGGAATTACATAACGAAAAAATAGAGCTATATTGGATATAGAGAAATGCATATTGAAGTAGAAGAATTTGCCAAAATCCTTTTGGGGTGAAGTTGTTTCGACTGCAGTTTATATTCTGAACATGTTCCCTAACAATAAATTGAAGAACAAGGTTCCTGAAGATGTGTGGAATGGAAAACGAACATCAGTAAGTCATTTGAAGGAATTTGGCTCTATATGTTACAAGCATGTTATCGATGTGAGAAGAAGTAAGCTTGATGACAAGAGTGAACCTATGATTCCGGTAGGATATCACATGGCTGGTGCATATTGGCTATTTAATCCAATTAATGAGAAGATGGTGTTAAGTCTAGATATTATGATTGATGAAAAGTCTTCTTGGGATTGGAATTATAGTGATGCAATCAACAAGCCATTAATGAGATATGGTTTTAAGAAGAAAATAATGAAGTCGAAGTCGAAGAAATTGTTGATATTCTAGTCGAAGTAGAAGCAATTGCTGACACTCCCGACATTATTGAAGTCGAAGAGGGAGTGGCTAGAACAAGCCAAAGACCTCAAATAACTAGAGTTCGTCCAATATTAAGATTTCAAGACCATGAAGTGACTAGTGATGATGAAGTAACTCCAGATGGAAAATTAGTGCATTTTGCTTTACTTACAGGTGTTTAACCAACCAACTATAGCGATACTTTGAAGATTAAATGGTGGAAGTATGTTATGGTCGAAGATTGCAATAGAAATAAACAGCACATGGGAGTTAGTCGAATTTCCAGCACATACAAAAGATATGGAAGTAAAGTGGTTGTTTAAGTTGAAACACAATGCTGATGGGTCGATAGCAAGACATAAAGTGAGATTAGTAGCTTAAGGTTTTCTTCAATGAGCAGGACTCGACTACTCTGAAGTATTTTCTCCAGTAGGAATATTGGATATTTTTTGACTAGTGGTAGCATTGGCATCCATGCAACCAAGGTTGGTAGACATTTCATTTAGATTTGAAATCAATATTTTTGAATGGTCCTTTAGACGAATATGTCTATATCACGCAACCTCCAGGGTTTTTGATTCCAAAGGAAGTGAGTAAAGTATATAAGTTGCACAAAGCGCTATATGGCCTCAAGCAGGCACCTAAGGTATGGAACAAGAAAATCGACTGTTATTTAGTTGAATTGAGATTTGTAAAATGCAAATCTGAATATGGTGTCTATGTTCAGGTTGTGACTCAAGATACAAAAATCATTTTCTTATATGTTGATGACTTGCTAGTAACTATAAATAGCTTGGAGAACTTGTCAAAGTCCAAAGAGCTGATGAAAAGGGAATTTGAAATGTCAGATATAGGAAAATTGTATTATTTCTTAGGCATGTAATTTCAAATGTTGAATCAATGTATGGTGCTACATCAAAGGAAGTATGTCAAAGAGATACTCAAGAGATTCAGAATGAATGATTTGAATCTCACATCCTCACCTATCAAACCAAATGTGAAGTTGGAGAAGAATGAAGAGGAAGACAAAGTTGATGTAACTTTGTTCAAGCAAATTGTGGTATCTTTGAGGTATGTGTGCAATACTCGGCCTAATATAGATTTTGCAGTCGGATTAGTGAGCACATACATGAGTGAACCAAGAGTTTCGCACATGAAGGCTACAAGAATAATTATGAGATATTTAAAAGGATCGATAGGCTATGGAATTTTAATTCAACAAGATTATGAAGGAAAAGAAGTAATTGTTTATTGTGTTTCATATGCTGATTGGTGTGGAGATAAGGAATATCGAAGAAGCACAACTGGATATTTCTTTCAAGTCTTTGGTGCCCCAATCTCATGGTGCTCGAAAAATAACTTGTGGTGGCATTATCATCGTGTGAAGCTGAATATTTAACAGGATCCTATGTTGTATGTCAAACAATTTGGATCAGATCGGTGCTTGAAGAAATGGAGGTCGAAGTGAAGAAATCTCTTGTATTGTAAATCAACAACAAGTCAACCATAAATCTGGCGAAGAATACAGATCAACATTGAAGAAGTAATCATATTGAAGCTAGATTTCACTTCTTGAGGAAAAAGGTAAATCGAGGTGAACTTGAAGTTAGACATTGCTCAAGTGAAACACAGTTGGCCGACATTTTCACCAAAGGATTGAAGATCGACAGATTCTTGAATTTAAGAAAGAAATTAGGAATAGCTCAGATTAACTATTTTTAGAGTATGTTCGACAACTTGGATTATGGAGGGTATGTTAAAATATTTGATATAATAATAGGTATAACGTAAGCCCAAACTCAATTAGGGTTTGTTAGCCTACTTAGTACATAAGTTTTATATATATATATATATATATATATATATATATATATATATATATATATATATATATATATATATATATATATATATATATATATATATATAGTCATAAATTGTATCATTATTTGTACAATCAATTCATAATAATTCTGGTTTTCTTTATTCTCTCTTTTTTTACCTCACTAAAAATGTCTCCCTCAATAAATGGTATCACAAATCTTTGATTTCGAGAAAGAGTACAATTTTTTAAAAAAAACATTGTGAATAAGTGTGTTAGGTAAATAAACGTGTCTAATCTTCATCTTTAAGTTAATGCTCGTCCCAAACTTATTTACTTGATTTCATAACGCATTATATATAAAATGTATTTTATCTCTGTTTGTATTGACAGTTTGGTCTCTTTGATATTTTGTTGCGTGGAACATGACTATCACATGGGATCCCATACTTGATTCACCAAATATTTAGTGAGGAATATTTTATCACTATATGACAAAGCAACCTCAATCAAATTACCTCAATCGAAGACACACTAGATTTTCTTCCATAGAAATTGATTTGTTTTTTGGTTTTTTATTGTCATTATGACAATGAAAAGAGCTTTCATATTAAGACGGTAAGATAAATTTTAATAGTACTTATCATCTATCTAAAAAACAAAAACATTAGCAATTAGTTGAAGATAATCCTTAACCACTGCCGATTAGGTTGTGGAATATGTGAATTATTGCATCCTATATTATGTCATCTTGGCCTATATTATCATCTTGGCCAATATGTCACCCAAAAAACAATGAACTGCCTATACATGATTTAATTCGATTATTTTTGTGTGTGTTGATATTGTTTGTTTAATTTACTCTTTTTCTTTATCATTCATACTATTGTGTGTGTCTTTTTCTAATGGTTGTATGTTTCTTATGATGAGTTATTTAATTTTGTTTTGAATCTTAAAATTGTGTTTTGATGAAATATTTTAATGAGCGAAAATAATTTTAAAAAATTTAAAATAATTTAATTAAAATTTATTTTTTAAATAAAAATATGAAGAATTGTTAAAACAATAGATTTTATGAAATATTTTGTTCAAATTAAATTTAAATTTTGTTAAATAATATTAAAAATAAAGAATTTAAAATTTCTTATGTACTCTATATAATATGTAATATGTGAATGTTAAATTGTTTATTATAAATTTTTAAATTTTAGAATATGGTTCTCGTATTTTTGAAAATTTCAAATTAACCTCCAAAACTTTTAAAAATTATATAAATCTAATAATTTTCAAAATTTTATAAATCAATCTCTTCAAATTTTCAAAAATTGCAAACTGACTCCTATTTTTTAAATTTATAAAAATAACTCAAAATTTTACCAATAAATAATCAAATATTCTATTTATATAAAATAAGCTTAAAATTGATTGTATTTTTAAATTGTTTAAAATTTTAAAATTTCTAAAATATTTCAACTACCCTCATCCAAACACACCATAAAAAAAATAATTTAACAACAGCTTTTATATTTTCAAACACTATATTTTCTAGTGCTTCCTTAAGTTGATGTGTTTATGGGGGATTATGATGTGTTTATGGGTAATTATGAGTGTCAAATGGGTTTCAATTTTAAGGGAGCGTTTGTTTGATCGATTCAAATCTTGTTATAGAAAATGTGAACTTGGAAATCCAACTTCTCAATGTTTATATTAAATTAAATATAAGTATTTATTTTTGTAATATAATTTACTTATGAAAATTTAAATTTAAAATTTTAAAGGATGGAATCTTACATTTATATAAAAATAAAAATGATTTAAATAGTGTTTTCGTCTTTGTAAGTTAGTGAGAGTTTAGTTTTCGTCTCTAAATTTTTTTTTGTCCAAGTTCTAATATGTCCAATTCTCTTTGACGTTAGTCACAGTTGTTCGTGACCCGTTAAAAAAATGTTGAGGTGGCAGACGTTGATGACATGACATATATTTTAGCATTTGTTTTATTATTTTCATTTACACATGTGGATTTATTGTCCCCATCCCCCTCCCAAAAAAATATTTCATCAAAACGCATTTCCCTTTTTTGATTTAGTCCCTATAAATTAGGGTTTCATGATTAGAATTGATTTTAGTCAGAGCTTGGAGAAGGAGAATGTTACTGATACGAACGCATGTGTGGGTGAGGCAAGTGTGGGTGACGAAGTTACAATCGTGATTGAACGAGCAAATCCAATCTTACAAGTGTGACATTTACGATGAATACTCATTATAGTCGAAAGTTTGTTAGGGACAATGTCGTATACTACTCAGTTGGGGATGAACATGCATTAGACATTGACCTTGATAGGTGGAGTTTCTTTGAAGCAACTGGTAGACATGTCCAACTCTGTAAATCTCCTTGGTATTTGTATGATTCTCTATGGCCTCTGAATTTGTTCAGAATCTTCTTAAGATGTTGGAATAATGTTAGATGTTGGACCACCTTTAGAAGCATCATTACCATCAGAGTCTGGATCATCATCATAATTTGGATCAAAATCATATTCACCTTCGAAGTCAAACTCGTCTTCAGAGTCACTACAACAAATAATGCTTTTCATGACGAAGCTTTCAACTCCAACATGTTTAAAACCGAGAGGATATGTCCTGAGAGCATAATGTTTTATTTTTTTAATAAGATAAAGATCATGTTACATCGACGTTATAAAAAACCACGGTAGAACATCTATAAATTATCACCTTTTTCCATAAAAAATTAATAAACATGTTATCTAAGTTTTCTTGATAACCGAGGTAATATAGCTATAGGAATCTTGCATCTAATCCTAATTACTGCATTTAAAACTTTTTTCAATGATTTATCTCTTGGCGTCTTTTCCCGAAGCCATTTTTTGTTACGAAGTAATTCTCAAAAACTTTGTTTAACAAGAATATGCAATAATAGAAAAAGGAAATAT
Organism: Vicia sativa; assembly: GCA_021764765.1. Classification (NCBI taxonomy): domain Eukaryota; kingdom Viridiplantae; phylum Streptophyta; class Magnoliopsida; order Fabales; family Fabaceae; genus Vicia; species Vicia sativa. The sequence goes on from CM038795.1 coordinate 77,394,381, forward strand.
TTCATTAATAATTAAAAAACAACACAACAAACAAAACTACTAAAAAAATTCAAACTTCTTAGTCCACTCAACTTCAACATCACCCCCTAACTATCTCTAACTTATAGAAAAGTTAAGATAAAACTCTTCCATAAGGTATGAGGAAATTTGTTTCCTCCCGAGAAATATTTATCATTTCCTTCAAGAAATTGAAAATGATAAGAGGAAGATTAACTCTCATGTTGTAGGTGATGAATAACAAGATATGTTTCTCATACCAAGTAAGCGTTTTCAGGTCTTTCTCTATTGGACAGAGATTTTCCACTAGAAGTTGAAAGCAAATTTTTGCAATTGGGATTAGAGAAGCAGAACTTGAGAGATTATTTTTGTTGGCATAAAGTCGATAAAGGTGGGTTGCATAAATACTGCTGAATTCATAATTTTCAACACAACTACCAAATGATTCAAAGCAATCAATGATGGAGTAATGCAAAGACGACTTATAAAAAATAAATGACTGTAAATATGGTGATTCATACATACATATTACTCAGAAACTCATTTTCAATATACACCTAGGCTTCTAACTTCTGAGAATCACCAAGTCTCTTCTTGGCTTCTGACCAAGACTGCTTCTGACTCTTCTTACTAGAAGACGCCTTCAGAGCCTGCTTTATCTCTCTTTCATAGGTTCTCTCAGTCAGACATAACTTTCGTGCCTCTATAATGCTCTGCAACTCTTTAATTCTTATGGTGTTGAGATTCTTAGAATGTTCAATTTCAATAAAAATGTAATCAAACTGAGAAGTAAGAGATTTAAGTACATTGTCAATAATAACTTGTTCAAAGAGCGTTTCTCCACAAGCCTTCATCCCATTTGTGATCAAAATCACTCTAAAGATGCAATCAGGTATCTTCTAATTGTTCTTCATGTTGATGTTCTCATTTACGTAAAGACCGAAGCTTCACCTTTTTCACTAATGCATCAATGTCGTAGCACTGTACCAGTGTGTCCCATATAATCTTAGTCGTCATCAAATTAACAATTTTCTCAAACACATTTGCATATACACACTAATGGATGTAGAAAAAAATCCTTTTGATCATTCTTCATCATTTTTCTTTGTGTGTTTCTGTGTTCCGCCATCACATCTGTTGCCACTGGAACGTAATCGTCATTGACATGAACAAGAATACCTTGAGCATTGAATAACACACGCACATGAATCATCCACCAATGTCAATTATTTTCATCAAACATTGGAAGCTTTGTATTCAATCTATTTTCTCCATTCATCTTCATTCTTGTGCAAAGAAACTCACTCAAATCTCACCAAACACTCGTGTTTTCTGATCCTGCAAAATCAAGAAATGCAATTTTGTTACAATTTTGATAGAGAATTCAACGCTAATTCAAGAAACTAAATTAATCATAAACGCCTCATGTACACTTGTGTTTCCCTATGAATTAAACCAGAGCACTAGAAACTAATTGTTAGAGAACAAGGTTGTGTTATCTGGAATTTTGACGCCATGGAGAATTTGAGATGTCAAGTGAAGCTGAAGGAAGTATTTTGAATAAGGATAGTTGACTTCGACTAGGAAGTTTAGGTAAAAACTTCATGTATTTTTTATAAGTCGTCTTTGCATTACTTTTAAGATTCCTAGTAGTGTTGAATAACTCATTATCAATAAATCGTAACAAAACTATGCACTTATGTCCTGATATCAATCTAGTTAATCCTGTAAGTAACCAGAGTATCAATCTGTAAAGACTAACGGTTGTTTATCAAAACATAAGGTGAAAAAATTGGCACGCCCAATGGGACCCTTGTGCTCAGTTATTTTGAAAATTTTGTTCCATTTAGTTCTTCATACATAGATTCTCAAACTTCGTTGCATGAGATTGAGGAGTAATAGGATATCCATAAATAATGAAACATTACTAAAACGAAAATACATTAGGAGGATGGTTAATCCAAAAAATTACAATAGATGATAACCCCCTCATTTGATAGGGGAGAATACGGTCGCAACGACTGTGACTGAAGTGATACCATCTATGATGAGTACGATGATCATACTATTTGTGATAACTAGTTTTTTCAAAAAAAAATTTAAAACAATAAAGTCTCCATCTAATTTTATTTGTTCATAAAGAACGGGAAAACATAGATAAAACCCACGAAGTCGGATAAGACGGTCTACGAGACAAAAAGATATGGATTCGGGAGTCGGTTATGCAAGGGGAAGGTATTAAAACCCCTCACATCCATCGTACTCGATGGGAACCGTTTAGTTTGTGTGTGTTTACGTGTGTTTATTGCAAAAAAAATTTAGAGGAAAAAAATGGGTTTGTTTATTATTATTTTGAGTTTGCCGTGGTTTCAAAACCTTGTGCCTACGTATTCCCTCGTGCAATAGGAAAGTCAAAACTCCGTAGTTCTTCTTAAAAAATTTTAAGTTGGCTGTGCTGATTTTAGAAGAAATGTTTTATGCATTTAGACATTTCAAATGCTTTAACTTTAACTTGTTTAGTTTGTTTGAAAAGCTAAGACTTTGTTCGTATTTGAAATGACTATTGCACACTCTTTGTAAGAAAAGAGTTTGATGATCGCATATGAGCGAAAAAAGATTTGAGTGAATTGAGTTGATTTTAAGTGGGTGAAAAGTACCGAACAATAGGACTAGTGTCCTACGATTCAAATACTAGAAACCAGAGGAGCTCAATGCTCAACGAGTCGTCTATCATCCCAAAAAGTTTTCTTATGAAAAAACGTGAAGTGAAACAAAGTTCACGTTATTAAGAGTCTTTAAACAATTGGTCTAGCATCCAACGATTTAAAGACTCGAAGTTCATTTGGCACAAATTTTTAAACAATTGGCCTAGCGACCAATGATTTAAATACTCGAAGTTTATTGTGAAAAAAAGAATTTTTGAAAAGGCACTCGACGTTGGATCGAGGTTTGTAACTTTTTAATTATGAAAGTGTTTTGATGTTGGTTTATGGACCAAGATAAGTTGAATATGGTTATGATTAATTAAGTATATGGACTTAATTAATCTCATGAAGATAGGTGCTTCTATCTTCAACTATGAAACTCTTGTGCATGGATAATTGGTATATGGATCAATGTTTATTTAGGTTATGATTGATCGATGCAAGGGCTTCGATTAATCTTGTGAGAATGGCCATGCCCATTCTCAACTATGAGACCCTTAAGGAATTTGGCGTATGAGCCAAGCTAATGAAAAATGGAATTATTTGTATCAAGTGTGTGGAGTGTACAATTGTGAATAATCCATTTAGGCATAGAAGGAAGCAAATAAATAATTAAGCACACAATACACGTCCAAAACATTGAATAATTATTGGAATTTAAACTTTTTCTATTGAATAAAATTAATTAATAATTTAATTAATAATATCAAATAAAAATTATTTTAAAACTAATAATTATTTAAAACATATTGATATGTTTTTTGCATTTTTATATTATAGTTAAATTAAATTAATAAGCAAAATATAGAATAAATAGTAAAAGACTAATTGAAAAAAATAGAATAAATAGAAAGAGTTTAGAAATAGGCCTGCTATACCAGAAATGGGGTGTCGGAAACAGGAACATCCAAGGCCCAATTTGGTGAAGCCCAACGAGATCCAGTGCAAGCAGCTAGTTGAGGGTGTACCGTGAGGAACTTCATCTTGCACATTTGATGGTGATGATGGGGATCCTGGGATGATCTGACAGTTATATAGTGAAAGACCATTGCGGCTATAGTGAAACATCTATACAAAAATCCATAAATAACCATTGGGGAAGTGACAAGTGTCACCACTAGATTAATCATCTGAATAAAAATTACTTTGTTTAATTTTTTTCCAACTTAAACAGAAAATTTAATTAAAATTAAAATGTATAACAAAAGAGAATTGTAATCTCTCTCTCTCTCTCTCTCTCTCTCTCTCTCTCTCTCTCTCTCTCTCTCTCTCTTGTGCTTCTTTGTAACCCTCATCCTCTCATCTTCTTCTTGCTCTCGCCGCCGTTATGTTTTTTGCACAATCTCGCCGCCGTTATGTTTTCTTCCACCTTCTCGCCGCCGTTCATGAAACTCTCTTCATCTCTTTCCGCTTGCATGCCTCTGATTTTCTTTCTATGATGCATGTTCCTTCGACCGAGCTTAGTGCCTAGATCTTGCCGGAAATCACCCTCATTCTCTTCCTTCTCTATCTCGCTAGAAATCGATCTCTCATCCTCTTCTGTCTCGATCTCGCAAAAAATAAAGAATGGGTGATGGTTATTTGAAGATTGACGGTGGAAAACAATGTCACAATCGCGCTGGAAATTGCCTCAAGGCGGTGGCGGCGGCGGACTTGCTCCGATTTGTGATTTTGTTACATATTCTAGTTTATCTCCTTCTTCTGATGCCGATTTTATTGTTCGATTTTGTAGGTATTGGCCGGAATTGAGTAGATCTGAAAGGGGGTGAACGAAACCCTAGGGTTTCGATTTGGCCTCTTTCATCGCTATTTTTCGGGTGAGTTCGCTCTATCTGAATCTTTTCCTCTTCATCTTTCTGAGTTTCTGAAGGGTTAGAGTTTTGGAAAATGATGACGAAACAAGTTTAGGGGGCGGGGAAGGATGCATTGGAGAATCCCGTCTGCTGCGGGGGGACGATGTAGAAGGAGTAGCAGTAGGCTCACCGGAGGCTGGAGTAGTAGAAGATGCATCAGGCATGGCCTGTCCAAATGTAGTAGGAGGCTAGGTTGCCTGACTCCTCTCTCTCTGCACATAAGCATGTTGTGCAACCCTGCCGTGTCTCAAACGTGATTGTCTCGCATCTATATCTCCTATAGAAGTAAGAAAGAAATGTTAGCAAAAGGTCTAAAATGCAAAACATGGATAAAAACATGTGCAGGTAGAAATCGGAAGTATAATTCCAGTTTTGTTCTTATCAAAATTGGAATTATATTTTCGATTTTCTCTGCAAAAACAGAACAACACACCTCAGCATCCCAATACCCCAACTGTGTCAAAAAAAATCATTGATCGTCAAATAAACTACTCAAAGTGTTTTGTAATGAGTCTTAATGATGTAAACTAGATATAATAACATATTTAGAACTCTATTTCAATAATTTGAGTAGAAATCACATAAACTTCAAAACTAGCTTGATAGATTCTCAGTGATTGTTGCTTGCTTGATTACATTAGAATGTTATATGTATCCAATGCTTTATGATTTGTGTTTATTTTTTGAAAGAAAAAAAATGATTTTGGTGAAAAGGGTTTTAGAGAGTTTGAGAGTGTTATTGTTTTGTTTTTTCAAAATGATGTGATGGGAGGGGAAGAGACATGGCGCTTTTAACTGCGTTCAGGAACCAGAAGTATACTTACGGTTTGGAATCAGAAATATATTTTCGATTTACACTCAACCCTTTCAAAGTATTTTACATAAGATAGAGTGCGAACCAGAAGTATACTTCCGATTTTGATGAGCATTTATGAAATTTCACATGATGCCTAAAAAAATATGGAGTGGGTTAAGAAATTTCTATTTTTTTATCTCTCTCCTACTTTTTTAATATACATTTACATCATATACTATTACATTTAAAAATTACATTAAACAATTTTTTGACATTTAAATTTGAATATCAAAATATTATTTCTCCTTCTTTTAAAGGTAGTATGTTTCTAATGTTACTCTATGTTTATGTAATTATAGGTAAAATTTGGAGTGTGTAGTACTCTTTGGATATGAATCACACATCATTTTCGCTTATGATAATAAGTTGGTTAGGCATAGTAGTCTAATCAATTTGAATCAACCTATAATTGATTCGTCTATGTCTTTTATATAGAATCATGCACTATTTTGTAATTTTTTAAATTAAAAATGCCAAACTAATATTATTCCATTATATATTAATATTTTAATAAATAATTTATTGGTTGAAAGGAGGGGTGTGAGGAGTAAAAGCCTCTAAGCTTATTATTTTGTTATTATTATTATAGAATAATAATAACATAAAAGAAAAGAGGAAAAAGAGATGGGAAGTCATTTGGAATTTTGATCGTACGTGAGAAGTGAGAAGTGAGAAGAGGAAGAAGGAAAGAGAAGGGCCAGGAACTCAAAGATTCAAGGAAATTCTCAAGTAAGGGGTGATTTTATCTGATTATCATGCCTTATATATTTTGGGAATGATAGGGTTGATTAAGTAGTTAGGAATCCCAATTTAGGATTTTCTAGGTTTATGGAATTTGGCCCTAAATTGTCTAATTGCATGAATTTGAATCAATCACATGTTATAGAATTGTTAGGTATGGAAGAATTGTGTTGTTGTGCATCATAATGTTGTTTGTGGGATGATTCTGGTGATAATCTTTGTTTTGGTTCGTAATTGGATGATTGAATTGAGTTGGGAAAATAAGAATGCTGTGAAATTATAATTTTTCTGCTACAGGGGTTGCATGAACCAGTTACCTTGTGGGAGGAACCGAGTTCCTGGTACTTTTTCCTGCAAGATGATAATTTTGTGTCTGGGGAACCGGTTACCTTGTGGGAGGAACCGAGTTCCCAGTTCATTTTCCAAGAAGGTTTTTTTTCATGTGTCGTGGGAACCGATTACCTTGTGGGAGGAACCGAGTTCTTGGTACAATTTCCAGTAGCGTGTTTTCACTATGATAGTGGGAACCCGTTACTCCCCAGGAGGAATCGGTTACCACTATTACTTTTTGAAAAATACTAAACTTTAAAAATTCATAACTTTCAAACTCTAAGTCCGTTTTAATCGCCGTTTTGGACATTATTTCTTAAATTAAATATTCTATTTTATGAAATGAAGAAAATAATAGTAACTTGATTTTATTTTGAAAAACATTGATTTTTTGATTATGTGGTTTATTCTTATGTGCATAATTGATGTATATTCAATGGTGTGATGATGTTGTGTGATGATGTATAAGTGCATATTGATGGTTGTATTCATATGTTGGTGATAGCATTACAAATTGATATGTAATTGCTTGTGCATGTTTATGCTGTTTGATGATGTTCATGATAAATGATGGTTATCATGTTTTGGTTGATTATGTGCATGTTTATGCTGTTTGATGATGTTCATGATAAATGATTGTATCATGTTTTGGATTGATGATGGTTTATGATGTATGATGTTATCATAACCTGTGTTGAATGTTGCATCCTTTTATGATGTGCATGCATATACATTCGGGTGGTAGCTAATGCCCATTGTGTGGAATTAGTGAGTATTTCCAATAACCGTTCCTGGGTGATTATGGATGGTGAGGCTGGATTCATGTCCGGGTGATTATGGACGAATCGATGTAACTGTATCCGGGTGATTATGGATTAGTGTGTGACTTAGTTCACTTTTTGGTACCACATGCATAGAGTCTTGCATTAAATTTTGTATGGGTTATAACATGGTAGGATGGTTTCCAGTGTTATAATTTGGTTGTTGAGTTTGATGCATGAAATTGGAAATTGTTTTATAGAATGAATGATTGAATCTGATTATGCTAAATAGGGTAAAATAATACCTTATGAAATTTTGTTGTTTTATGAATTTATAATGCATTTTAATTATGATGAAGCCTCACCCTTACTTTGATGATTTCAGATTGAAGCTATAGCGGCTTAGGAGTTGGTGAGGATGGCTCGTAGAGCTATGTTATCTAGTTATCACGTGTCGGTGTCATGCTCTGATCTTGTAACACCGGGGAACATTGTCTAGAGTTGTTATTAAACTCAGTTTTTCATTTGATGTTTAGTTGGATAATTATTTCTATGGTTTAAGGCGTTGACTTTTTGGATTGGTGTTTATTTGGTTTGAATTATCCAAATTCTGATGTTATTTTGCTGTGTTGAACATGTGTGTGTGGTAATTATTTGAATTATGGTCCTTAGTAAAGCATGACATACGTATGGAAATTTATTTTTAATAATTGTTACTCCCTTTAATTGCATGTTAACTCTGAATTATTTTATTATTCGCGGGGTATTTAGAAGGGTGTTACAATAGTGGTATCAGAGCATAGTCGGTCATTTTGACCAGTGTCTTAGTGTCATTATCCCTTTTGTATGTGACTAGTGCACGGTAACACTGTCGATACTTGTGTTCTAATGAGAATTGTTTTGTGAATTCTCAAAACAGTGGCTGGAAGAGGTAACAGAAGAGATGACGCTACATTTGCTGAGGCTTTGGGAATGCTTGCTGGTGTGCTTGGAGGAAATCAGCAGGGAGCTGGTATTGGTGTTGACCGGCAGCTGAGAAATTTTGAGAGGAACAGTCCTCTGTTGTTCAAAGGCACGCATGACCCTGATGACGCTCAAAAGTGGTTGAAGGAGATTGAAAGGATCTTCCGAGTGATTGATTGTGCTGAAGATCTGAAAGTGAGGTATGGTACTTATATGTTGGCAGAAGAAGCTGATGATTGGTGGGTTGCTACTAGAACTGAGATGGAGCAAGATGGTACTGTGCTGACTTGGGCTGTGTTCAAAAGGGCTTTTCTGAGAAGGTATTTTCTTGAAGACATTCGGGGAAAGAAAGGGATCGAATTTTTAGAGCTCAAGTAGGGTAACATGACTTTAAGTGAGTATGCTTCTAAGTTTACTGAATTGGCTAAGTATTATGCTCACTATAATAATGATAAAGAAGGAGAATTCTCTAAGTGTATCAAGTTTGAAAACGATCTCTGTGACGAGATTAAGCAAGGTATCAAGTATTAGCGTACTCGCAGGTTTCCTGATTTGGTGAATTGTAGTAGGATTCTGGAAGAGGATCTTGTTAATACTAGGTCAAACTCTCGTGGGTTTGCTGATAAGAAAGGAAAGCAATTGATGGGTCGTGGCAAACTGTACGACAGAAATAACCAGAAGTCTGGTGGGTGGAAAAGGCCTAGTGAGGGAGATTCTAGTGCTTCGATTAAGTGCTACAAGTGTGGTGAAATGGGGTATCGCATTCAGAAATGCAAGAGTACTGATAAGAAGTGCTTCAAGTGTGGGAAGCTTGGACATGTGGCTAATGATTGTAGAGTGAGAATTGTGACTTATTACAACTGTGGAGAAGAAGGTCACACTCGTCCACAGAGCACTAAACCAAAGAAGGAGCAGTCTGGTGGAAAATTGTTTGCGTTTAGCTGGGCAAGAGACTAAGCCTGATGATCGATTGATTAAAGGTACGTTTTTTAGTAATGGCACACCTTTGATTGCGATTATTGATACTGGAACGACTCACTCGTTCATTGCTTTGGATTGTGCTAAAAGATTGAATTTGGAAATATCTGTATGAATGGAAGTATGGTTATTGAAACTCATGCGTCGGGTTCAGTGATTACTTCGTTTGTGTGTAGGAATTGTCCTATTATAATTTTTAATAGGGGCTTTGGTATGGATTTAGTGTGCCTACCGTTAGAACAATTTGATATTATCCTTAGAATAAAATGGTTTGAATTCAACCAGGTTTATATCCACTATTTTGCGAAGACGGTTAGTTTTCTTGAAGTGGCTAGTGTCGAAGATTTGAGTATATCCGTTAAACAGATGAACGTAGTTGTTAATGATGGTGCGGTAGTGTTTATGTTGTGTTCTTCGATGGAAGTGAAGGGAAAGTCTAGGAGTAATGAGTTACCCGTTGTGAATGAATTTCCAGAAGTTTTTCCAAAAGATTTCAGTGAGTTGCCACCTGAGAGAAGTGGAATTTGCTAAAAATTTGATTCCTGGAACTAGTCCAGTGTCGATGGTGCCTTATCGCATGTCGGCACCTGAGTTGGCTGAATTGAAGAAGAAATTAGAGGATTTACTTGAGAATAAATTTATCCGTCCGAGTGTTTTGTCGTGGGGTGCTCCTGTGTTGTTGGTTAAGAAGAAAGAAGGTTCGATGAGACTGTGTGTTGATTACAGGCAATTGAATAAAGTTACGATCAAGAATTGGTCCATTACCGAGGATTGATGATTTGATGGATCAACTGGTTGGAGCTTGTGTATTTAGTAAGATTGATCTGAGGTCTGGATATCATCAAATTCGTGTAAAAGCAGAAGATATTCATAAGATTGCATTTAGAACGAGGTATGGACATTATGAATATTCTGTTATGCTGTTTGGAGTTACTAATGCACATGATGTTTTTATGGAGTATATGAATAGGATATTTCATCCATATCTTGATAAGTTTGTGGTAGTTTTTATCGATGACATTCTGATCTACTCAAGGAGTAATGAAGAGCATGTAGAACATCTCAGAATTATGTTGGACTTGTTGAAAGACAAGAAGCTTTATGCGAAGTTGTCTAAGTGTGAATTCTGGTTGAGTGAAGTAAGCTTTCTTGGTCATGTGATTTCCAAGAATGGTATTTATGTTGATCCTACGAAGGTAGAAGCCGTATCTCAGTGGGAAGCACCGAAGAATGCTTCTGAAATCCGTGGTTTTCTTGGTCTTGCAGGTTACTATAGAAAGTACAAGTGTTTGTATGGGTGTCATACCCCAAAATTTTCCCTCCTACTTCTCAAGACATTTCACATATCCATACTCAAGAATTTCACAAGGGTTGACCAGACAAACCCTCTCCTAAGCAATCAACCCAAACTAGGGTTTTGCAATTCTCAGATCAAGGTGGTTTCCAACATCTCCAATGGTCATCATGCCTCATCATATGCTTCAAAGAATCTCCATGTCAAGTTTCAAACCTTACAAGTCAAGTTTCCTCAGACATTTGCTCAGATGGTTGAAAATCAGTTGTATTGGACAAAAAGTCAACTGTGGTCAACATACAGTCAAACTTCATGATTTTTGGTCAACATCCATATTTTGAAGTGACATTCATCATTTGATCAAGGGTTGATCATGATTCATCAAGAAAATTCAAGATTTGATCAAAAGTCAAACTTTCCAAATTAGGGTTTTCTAAGGAAAAGTCAACAGAACTTTGACTGAGCATAACTTTCTCATACTTTATCAAAAAAAATTCCACCACCTCTCATTTTTAAGAGAATTAAATTCTCTACAACTTCATGTCTCAGAAGCATGGTCAGAAAATGTTTTATTTGGAAGATATGGATCAAAACATTACAGGTCCTTTTCAAAGTCAACAAAAAGTCAACTTTTTGTAAAGAAGTGTTATTGAGCATGGAAACTTCAATTGAGATGAAACCAAAGAGGTTGTTTAGAGGACATGTAGAGATTTCTAAAAAGTCCAAGAACAGCCAAAAATGTTAAAAATTGAGCAAGATACACTTTGCACATGTTGGGCATTTTTGAAGAGGTGCACAAAGAGAAATACTTGTCAAAAGCCAAAATTTTGCAAATGGGCCTAACTTTTCTTGGTTCAAACTTGTTCCTCAGCTAATTTTGAACCTCCAAGCCCAAGGCCACGAATTTTATCTTTTATTTTCTATTTAATTTGGATTTTAATCATTTAAAAGCCAATTAAATTAAAATAAAAGGTAGAAAATCAAAATTAAATGCAAATTGGATTTTTCTCTCATTCTTGAGGTCCAAGCAAACCTCCCAAGCTGGAAAATTCGAAATTGGCATTGATTGGAAAGAGAATTGATTGAAATTGGATCAAAAAGGCAATATTTGGTTTTATACCAAATCAAATATTTTCTCATTGATTGATACATTATTTCTTCATGATTCTTGACCTAAATCCATCTACTATATATACACAATGCATTCACATGACAAAAGGACGAATTTTTTGCCTCCAAGAACCCTAATCAAACTATAAAAAAAACGTGCCATTCAAGTAACTTGCAGCCTTGGTTTTGCTTGGATTCAGACAATTCTAAGCTTGCCAATCGATTCCTGGAGGTCCCTGGAGTCATCCCAGACCCTTACAAATCACAAAAGCATCAAGAATCGTGAATTCCAGATTTCGGTTTGTCCATTCTAATCCAATTTCGATTTTATATTTCCATGCATATTTAATATGTTTTGATGTTTGTTTTGTGTTTAGAATGGAGTTTCGAAGCTTTCTGCATTGGTTAATTGCGTTTTAGGTACAAGAATCACAAGATGCCATGGCTAGGGTTCTTAGTTTCGTTTTAGGGCTTTCTGAAATAAGTAAAATTGGACAAAACTAAGACCACCAGCGTGTTCAGTGGATCAAAACGAATCGATTCATGTATTCATAACAAATTTATATTGCTTGTATGAGATTTTTGAATTTTGCAGGGGCCTTAGCGTCGAACCAGACCGACACTATCCGTTTGAAAATTCAAACGAAGAAGATGAAGATCTTCGCGCATATTTGGGTTTCCAGAACTCAATTTCATTTAAATTGTTTTTGTTTCATTATACTAACACGAAATACAGGATGGTCCAGTGGTCAAGGCAGCGCGCGTATAACCCATGTGTCCTGGGTTCGATCCATGGCATGACAATTTCTTTTTTATCACTTTGAAAACTAACATCTTTTTCTATTTTCTTTTAATATTTTCATTCCAATTTGTTTTCTCTTCAAATATTTTTCTCATGCATTTAAAAATCACCAAAAATATTTTCCTTTTGCATTTTAATCAGAAAAATACTTATTTAATTTTTGACATTAAAATTAATATTTTTGCATGCATATTTTAATTATTTGTTAATTGACCATTAAATTGACTTTTAATTGCTTTTTATTATCAAAATCGATCCAGAAAATTCCCAAAAAATTACTCTATCATCTAATTGTCATTACTAACTTAAAACATTTTTCTTCATTCAAAAATCTTATTTTTACTAACATTTTTTTCTTACGCAAGTTTCTTATATTTTCCGATTATTATGTATCTGCTTACAGGTTGTAATAGTTAGGATTTCTTTTCTCGCATTCTTTTCCAATATTATGTAACTGCTCATGGGATGTAATAGTTTAATTAGGACTTTTACTTTCCGCACTCCTATTATGTAACTGTCCCAAAGCCATGTAATAGCGTAGGACATTTACTTTTCCGCACTTTACTTTCCGCAATTTACTTTCTACACCCTATAAACTGCTAGTAACTAGGCGTGTATGGCAAGATAAAAATGAACATAGATCACATCTAATTCCAAGATAAAATATCTGAATCTGACACACTCTTTTCACACATGTACCCCTTAGGGTAATTCTCTCTCGTTGCTTTTCGAATAAATGGTCAAGTCCCTCGAACGTAGAGGTATCCTAGCACCGTTGCCTACAAACATATCATCATAGTCCCTTCGATACAACGATCATAGACCCACGATGTCGCCTACGAAAACATGATCTCGTCCCTCGATTGTTGCCTACGAAAAGTGATGATCGTCCCTTCGAATGTGCTAGGATACTCCTACAACTTGCCTTATATGACCATCCGATGTCCCTTCGAATGTCCCTCTTACATCCAACGAATAGGGTTACCTACCAACTAATGGTACGGATAGCACTATTCTAAAGGAACGTAAAATAACACGAAAATGACCATTCTGAGTAGGTAAATAAGACTTTTAGTTGCTTGCTCTATCAAAATACTTTTCACACTACACACTTTTGTCAAAGTTCAAACTCTTTTCAAAACGAAACATTTCCGAACACTTTGTATACATTCCTACATGAATCATTACAAAGTGAAAGCGAAATTCCTTTTTCAAAACATTTTTGTCAAACACACAGAAAGCACTTTTAAAAATGAGCTAGAAGCAACTAAGAGCCCGTAGATAACTACGGATGGAAAGGGGGTGCTAATACCTTCTCTTTTCATAACCTTCTCCCTTACTCAGAATCTAACGAAGGTCTTTTCCTGTTCTTTTCAACTTCCCTTAATTGGATAAAAGAAAAGTCGGTGGCGACTCTTGCTATCTGCACATTTGCGATAAAAAGCAAAACAAATCTCAAAGTCAGTTCACCGTATTACAATGGAATTCAGAATGTGAGAAAGGTTTCCAAGAATTGAAGGAGAGATTGACTAGTGTTCCGATCTTAATTTTTCCAAATCCGGAAGAATATTTTATTGTGTACTGTGATGCTTCATTGATGGGTTTAGGTGGTGTTTTGATGCAGGTTAAGCAGGTAGTAGCTTATTCTTCAAGACAATTGAAGATTCATGAAAGAAATTATCCGACTCATGATTTGGAGTTGGCGGCCGTAGTGTTTATTTTGAAATTGTGGAGGCATTATCTGTATGGTTCTCGATTCGAGGTATTCAACGATTATAAGAGTCTAAAATATCTCTTCGATCAGAAAGAGATCAATATGAGACAACGAAGATAGTTAGAATATATGAAGGATTATGATTTTGGTTTGAATTACCATCCTGGTAAGGCAAACGTTGTTGCTGATGCATTGAGTAGGAAGTCTTTGCATATGTCTATGCTGATGGTGTGTGAATTGGATTTAGTTGAACAGTTTAGAGACTTGAGTTTAGTATGTGAGAACACTCCTAATAGTGTTAAGTTGGGTATGTTGATGTTGACTAGTGGAATTTTTGATGAGATTCTAATCGGACAGAAATACGATATTGGTTTAGTTGATAAACTAACATTGATCAGCCAAGGTCAAGGAGGTGAATTCCGAATTGACGAGAATGGTGTTATGAGGTTCGGTGATAGGGTTTGTGTTCCGGATATTCTAGAAATTAAGAAAAGTATTCTGGAGGAAGGACATCTTAGTGTATTGAGTATTCACCCTGGTGCTACTAAGATGTATCATGATTTGAAGAGGTTGTTTTGGTGTCCTGGAATGAAGAAGGAAATTGATGAGTTCGTCTATGCTTGTCTGATTTGTCAAAAGTCAAAAATCGAATATCAAAAATCGTCGGGATTGATAAAACCATTGTCTGTTCCAGATTAGAAATGGGATGACTTTTCTATGGACTTTGTGTCTGGTATACCGAGGACAGCTAAGAATTTTGATGCTATTTGGGTTATAGTGGATAGGTTGATGAAGTCTGCTCACTTTATACCGATGAGAATAGATTATCCGATGGAGAAATTGGCTCAGTTGTATGTTTGAGAGGATTGTAAGTTTGCACGGTATTCCTTCTAGTATTGTGTCAGATAGAGATCTGAGGTTTACGTCTAAGTTCTGGACATGGTTGCAAGAAGCCTTAGGTACTAAGTTGAGGTTGAGTTCTGCTTATCATCCGCAGACAGATGGTCAGACGGAGAGAACGATTCAGTCATTAGAAGACTAGTTGCGTGCTTGTGTGTTGGAGAAAGGTGGATCTTGGGATAGTTACTTACCTTTGATTAAGTTTAAATACAATAATAGTTTTTATTCGAGTATTGGTATGGCTCCGTTTGGGGCATTGTATTGTAGGAGGTGTAGAACACCGCTGTGTTGGTATGAATCTAGAGAAAGTGTTGTGATTGGACTGGAAATTGTCCAACAGGCTTCCGAGATGATTAAGATGATTCAGGAGAAGATGAGGGCTTCTTAGAGTCGTCAAAAGAGTTATCATAATAAGAGAAGGAAGGATCTCGAGTTTAGTGAAGGAGATCATGTGTTTATGCGAGTTACTCCGATGACTGGTATTGGTTGAGCTTTAAAGTCAAAGAAGTTAACTCCGCATTTTATTGGTCCATTTCAAATTATAAAGAAAGTTAGAAAGGATGCTTATCAGATTTCTTTACCACCGTCACTTGCGAATTTGCATGATGTATTTCATGTATCTTAGTTGAGGAAGTACATTACTAATCCGTCTCATGAGCTTCAGGTAGATGATATACAGGTACGAGATAATCTAACTGTTGAAACATTGCCTATGAGGATTGAGGATCAGAAGTTGAAGCAATTGCGGGGTAAAGAGATAGCTTTGGTGACAGTAGCTTGGGGAGGACCAGCAGGTGGTAATGTTACCTGGGAGTTGGAAAGTCAGATGAAGGACTCTTACCTAGAACTTTTCGTCTAAGGTATGTTTTCGAGGACGAAAACTCTTTTAGTGGGGGAGAGTTGTAACACCCCAATATTTTCAATTATTAAATAATTTAAATTTTAGTTATTTATTTAATTAAAATTGAATTATTAATATTTTTGAAAAATAAATAAAAGGAGAAAATTGGAATTTATGGTGTAAAGAGTAGAAGGAGGGGTGTGCGGAGTAAAAGCCTCTAAACTTATTATTATGTTATTATTATTATTATAGAATAATAATAAAAGAAAAGAAAGAGGAAAAAGAGATGGGAAGTCATTTGGAATTTTGATCGTACATGAGAAGTGAGAAGAGGCAGAAGGAAAGAGAAAGACCAAGAACTCAAAGATTTAAGGAAATTCTCATGTAAGGGGTGATTTTATCTGATTATCATGCCTTATAGATTTTCAGAATGATAAGGTTGATTAATTAGTTAGGAATCCCAATTTAGGATTTTCTAAGTTTATGAAATTTGGCCCTAAATTTTCTAATTGCATGAATTTGAATCAATCACATGTTATACGATTGTTAGGTATGGAAGAATTGTGTTGTTGTGCATCATAATGCTGTTTGTGGGATGATTCTGGTGATAATCTATGTTTTGGTTCGTAATTGAATGATTGAATTGAGTTGGGAAAATAAGAATGCTGTGAAATTATAATTTTTCTGCTACAGGGGTCGCAGGAACCAGTTACCTTGTGGGAGGAACCGAGTTCCTGGTACTTTTTCCTGCAAGATGATATATTTGTGTCTGGGGAACCGATTACCTTGTGAGAGGAACCGAGTTCCCAGTACATTTTCCAGGAAGGTGTTTTTTCATGTGTCGTGGGAACTGGTTACCTTGTGGGAGGAACCGAGTTCTTGGTACAATTTCCAGTAGCGTGTTTTCACTATGATAGTGGGAACCGGTTACTCCCCATGAGGAACCGATTACCACTATTACTTTTTGAAAAATACTAAACTTTAAAAATTCATAACTTTCAAACTCTAAGTCCGTTTTATTCGCCGTTTTGGATATTATTTCTTAAATTAAATATTCTATTTTATGAAATGAAGAAAATAATAGTAACTTGATTTTATTTTGAAAAACATTGATTTTCTGATTATGTGATTTATTCTTATGTGCATAATTGATGTATATGCAATGGTGTGATGATGTTGTGTGATAATGTATGAGTGTATATTGATGGTTGTATTCATATGTTGGTGATAGCATTACAAATTGATGTGTAATTGCTTGTGCATATTTCTGTTGTTTGATGATGTTCATGATAAATGATGGTTATCATGTTTAGGTTGATGATGTGCATGTTTATGCTGTTTGATGATGTTCATGATAAATGATTGTATCATGTTTTGGATTGATGATGGTTTATGATGTATGATGTTATCATAACCTGTGTTGAATGTTGCATGCTTTTATGATGTGCATGCATATACATTCGGGTGGTAGCTAATTCCCATTGTGTGGAATTAGTGAGTATTTCTAATAACCGTTCCCGGGTGATTATGGGTGGTGAGGCTGGATTCATGTCCGGGTGATTATGGACGAATCGATGTAACTGTATCCGGGTGATTATGGATCAGTGTGTGACTTAGTTCACTTTTTGGTACCACATTCATAGAGTCTTGCATTGCATTTTGTATGGGTTATAACATGGTAGGATGGTTTCCAGTGTTATAATTTGGTTGTTGAGTTTGATGCATGAAATTGGTAATTGTTTTGTGGAATGAATGATTGAATCTGATTATGCTAAATAGGGTGAAATAATAACTTATTAAATTCTGTTGTTTTATGAATTTATAATGCATTTTAATTATGATGAAGTCTCACCCTTACTTTGATGATTTCAGATTGAAGCTATAGTGGCTTAGGAGTTGGTGAGGATGGCTCGTAGAGCTATGTTATCTAGTTATCACGTGTCGGTGTCATGCTTTGATCTTGTAACACCGGGGAACGTTGTCTAGAGTTGTTATTAAACTCAGTTTTTCATTTGATGTTTAGTTGGATAATTATTTCTATGGTTTAAGGCGTTGACTTTTTGGATTGATGTTTATTTGGTTTGAATTATCCAAATTCTGATGTTATTCCGCTGTGTTAAACATGTGTATGTGATAATTATTTGAATTATGTTCCTTAATAAAGCATGACATACGTATGGAAATTAATTTTTAATAATTGTGACGCCCTTTAATTTCATGTTAACTCTGAATTATTTTATTATTCGCGGGGTATTTAGAAGGGTGTTACACATCATCCTACCACAAGGTGATCCCAGGGGAAAATGGACTCCCACCTATGACGGGCCATTTGTAGTCATGACAATATTTTCTGGAAGAGCCGTGATACTGAGCACTTTGGATGGAGAAGACCTCCTGCGCCCTGTGAACGCAGACATAGTTAAAAAATACTACTCATAAACGAGACCCGCTAGGTTGACTGACCTAGGTAAAAATAAGGGCTTTCTGGCGAACCAAAAGGGTTCAGGCAAAACTTAGGGACCATATATTAAAAAAATGTACATCCGGCAAATCGAAAAACCTGCAAAGGCGGCTTGGGCAAAAAAGGGTATCCCGGTAGACTGAAAACCTGAAAAGGCGGTCTAGGAAAAAGTTAGGGATTAAAGCATATAACTATGTCTTGACAGATCATCTACAGACTACACTACTATTACTATCAAGTTCAAATGGCATAAATCAATCTAGTCACTTTCTTCTGGCAGCGAGGAGATGAGATATTCGAAAATATATGAGCAATAGCAGAGTTGAAACTCGGCAGGATTATTTCCAAATAACTTTTACTATTTTCCAATGCTTCCGCCAATGTCCTCTTACTAGGATAATTGTCTCTTTGTACACGAACCTCCTGTCTATAGGCCCACTTTTCAAAATTAATATAATTCCTCTTTTCTAATTTCAAACTTTTTACTTTTATCTATTTTGTTTGCATAAGTCCAATGTTTGCTTTGAATGATTATGTGCATCTGACAATAAATATATGTTCACAAATACACGAAAAGCAAACAAAAACAACAATTACTACAGGCTCTAGGAATTGAGATGACAACCCAAGTCACCAACACATCCCCGCAGAGTCAGTTTCACAGAAATATTCCCACAGAATAATCTCTACAATCCCCACAGAGCCATCGCTCCCTCAACAGAGACAGATTTCCCAACAAGATTACTACTTTATCATCCCCTTTCAACAACGTCCATATTTCTGTTTGTTACATTAGTCCCCGAGCAGTAGCAAGACAATTTCCAGCTCATCACGTTAGTCCCCGAGCAGTGATCGTCTTAACTCATCACGTTAGTCCCCGAGCAGTGATCGTCTCAACTCATCATGTCAATCCCCGCACAGTGATTATCTTCATCCTCAATTCTTCACGTTAGTCCCCGGGCAATGACTGTCTAAACTCATCACGTTAGTCCCCGAGCAGTGATCATCTACAATTCATCACGTCAGTCCCCGTACAATGATTATCTATATTCTCAATTCATCGCATTAGTCCCCGAGCAGTGATCATCTACATTGTCACGTCAGTCCCTGCGCAGTGACAAATCATCAACCAACTTATTATGTCAGTCTCCAAGCAGTAATAGGTTATTCAAAACCACATCATTCCCCAGCAAAGGTTATTTCTTCAAAAGCAATACACAAGATATTCATCCCTAGCTGAGTATCAATAAAGGATTATCAGTCTCCAACAACATCAATATCCAGACCCAAAACTTGGTCAGATAGTGCATCGGAGGAATCCACATCTCTTTTATTATCAGTCATGGTCCTCAATAGTTATCTCTTCATCCCCAAGCAGAAGTCAAAGATCCCCAGAAGAACGTTCCTATCTTCCTAAAAATGGATACGTTTTGAAATACCATAACACCTACATTCATACATCATTTATATAAGTCATAACATGTACATACATAATTCAAGAGCATCATTACATACTCGCATGCATCATAATATGCATAAAACTAACCTCATTCTTTCAAGTTAAATTCTCAAACAGGAGAAAATTATTTACAAAACTTCTAGACAGAAGGTCAAAGATTAATGCCCGAAACAAGACGGGAAAACTATTTGTACGACCATAACAGTATGAAGGCCCGAGACCAGACAAAATAACTTATAGATCAATTCCCAAAACAAGACGGGTTGACTAATATACAAAGTCCAATGGCATCAAGTCTCGAAGCCAGACGGGTTTACCAACAAATAGTATGCTACAAATTAATACCCGAAACAAGACGGGGAAACTATCTACGTCATGACAAATACTCATCTCAGACAGAACCAAGAAGAAGGTTTATTCTAACTCTCCTATCATCAGTATCTTCGGATGGCATCTTTAAGCCCATCTCCAACTACACATTGTTATCTCTCCACCTGCAGAATGTTGCATATCTGGTTAAAAATCAATAGTAATAACTTCACTCAGAGACTACCATGGATTCTAACGCACAACTCGCTCCCCAACATCAGCTTCTCCAAATGGCATCTATAATCCCATTCCAATACATCGTCAATCGACAGTTTCATTTTACACCCTTAAGTGCAAATTTCAGGGGTACTCGAGTGTTCAATCATCTTATACCTTTAGGTCACGAAAAGCAAACATACCAATCTAACCCTTCAGGTATAAGAAGATTGAACAGGGGCAACTGTTATACCCCAAGATTTGTCCTCCTATTTTTTTCAATTCAATACACATCTCCATACTCAAGAACTACTCAAGGGTTGACGAGACAAACCCTCTCCTAAGCAATCAATCCACAACTAGGGTTTTGCTTCTCTCAAGTTAAGGATGAGTTATAATGGCTCAAGTGATCATCATGCCTCCTCATATGTCTCAAAGCATCACCATGTCAAGTTTCAAGCCTCATAACCTAAGTTTGCTCAGATGGTTGAAAATCAGTTGTATTGGACAAAAAGTCAACTATGGTCAACATACAGTCAAACTTCATCATTTTTGGTCAACGTCAAGATTTTGAGGTCACATCCATCATTTGATAAAGGGTATATCATGATTCATCAAGAAAATCAAATAATTTATCAAAAGTCAAAGTTTCTAAATTAGGGTTTTTTGATAAAAAGTCAACAGAACTTTGACCAGGCATAACTTTCACATACTTCATCAAAAAAATTTCCATTAAAGCCCATTTTAAATGGAATTAAATTCTATACAACTTTGTGTCTCACAAGCTTTGGCCAAAAATGCTTCATTTGAAAGTTATGGGTCAATACATTATAGGTCCTTCTAAAAGTCAACAAAAAGTCATCTTTTTCCAAAGAAGTGTACATGAGCATGGAAACTTCAATGAAGATAAAACCAAAATTAGCATTTAAAGGGCATCTTAAGCTTTCTAAAAAATCCAAGAATACTCTCAAATGATAAAAATTGTGCAATTTATGACTTGAGCAAAAATGGAAATTTTGAAGAAATGCATGAAGAAAATATTGATCAAACTTGAAATATTTTCAAATGGGCCTTGGTTTTTATAATCCGAACTTATTCCTAACATGGCCCATGACCTCTAAGTTCAATTACACGCACTACTTTCATTTATTTAATTTATTTTTGAATTAAATCATTAAAATTCAATTTTAAATAAAATAAAATGCAAGATAAGATGCATGGCGGGTTGAGCTTGTTATTTGTATGTCTTGAGGACCAAGGAAGTCCAAACAAGCTGGAAAGAAACGCATGGAAGCATTAAAAGAAGATTGAGCAAGTAAAAGAAAGATTTGATTCAAATTTCTAATCAAATATTTTTCATTGAATGGCATATATTTTCTCTCAAGTTTTGACCTAATTCTCTTCCTCTATATAAACATAAGACCTTCAGATTCACAAGGACACAAATTAGCAGCCAAAGAACTAAGGTCTGAATTTCAAAAATTTCAAGCAAACTTGCACCATCAAATTCCTTTTTGCAGCCAGTTTCAAGCACTTTCAAGCATTAACTCATGTTCCTCAGGTATCAAAGAGTAAGTACAGGTCCATAGTAATGGCCAAAGCTCCCTAAATCGTGCAAACCATGAGCTCCGATTGCATAACATTCATGAATTTTGATTTTTGAATTTTATCGTGTTTTAATTTGAACTAACCATACTAATGTGTTCCTGAGATGTCATAGAACAAGTTTGAACGATCACATGAGGTTTAGAATACCCAAATCGTGATATGCCATTGTTAGGGCATAAATTTTATGTAGCTTCGTATCTTCATTTGTAGGCTATTTCAGGCCAAACCGATGGCACCAATCGATTCGCAGACCCTGATTTAAGGGGGGTAGGCTTAATCCCAAGCTTCAAATTTCAGTGTTTTGCAGGTTTGAAAAATCACACCATCGGAGAAGATGGTGGTTTCCGTCACTCACAGTGGCGCAGACCGACCTTCCATATGTGTGGCACGTTCAAGCCGTCTCATTGGCCAGTCAACAACCCTAATCCCCTCTCTCCAGCTCTGATTGGCTCGATTCGAATACCCGGGGCCCACTACTGACTTGTTTGAATCGTGTGGTCCTGATACAATGACCACAAAATCCTTTGGCTCAGATGGCAAGGCGTTGGTATTGATATCCAAGGGGCTCTAGGATTGATTCCCATCGTGACCACCATTTTTCCATTCTTTTTCAATTTTTCCTTTTTTTTTTTCAATTTTCTAACATTTTTCAATTTTCTTTTTTTATTTCTTTCAAAAAAATTTTTAAATACAACAAAAAAATCTAAAAAATATTTTTATTTTAGATTTAGGTTTAAAAATATTTAATTAATTTTAGACACAAAATATTTTATTTTTCTCTTCACTTAAAATTATTTTCATAATTAATTTATGATTAATTTAGAATTAGGTTTTCTTAATTAAAATCAATTCCAAAAAATACCAAAAAATGTTTTTCTTTAAAAATTAGGGTTTAGAATATTTTCATGATTATTTCTTTATTGTTTTAGCATTTAAATATTAGAAATCGATGTATAGGTCGCAAGGATATTTTTGTAATAGCGTAGATTTACTTTCCGCATTTACTTTTCCACACCTCCTATTATGTAACTGTCTCAAAGCCATGTAATAGCGTAAGACATTTATTTTCTGCTTTTACTTTCCGCACTCTTATAAACTGTATATACACTGCTTAGATGTATGGCTAATAGGATTGTATGACAAGAAGATCACCCTAACAATCAAGATAACATATATGAATCAACACACTTCTCACACTTGCACCCTCTAGGGTATCCTCTCTTGTTGCCTTTCGATAACCATGGTCATGTCCTTCGAACGTAGGGGTACCATTAGCAAAGACGCTTACGAATAATATCATCATAGTCCCTTCGATATAAAGATCATAGTCCCTCGATGACCCTCGATGTTGCCTACGAATATATGATCTCGTCCCTCGGTTGTTGCCTACGAATAAGTGATGATCTTCCCTTCTAAATATTAAGGTATCCTTACAATGTTGCCTTCAACGACCATACGATGATCCTACGCTCGTCCCTTCACATCCAACAGATAGAGTTAACTACCAACTAATGGTATAGATAGAACTATCCTAAAGGAGAAGGAAAATAATAAGAACGACTCTTTCTGAGTAAGTAATAAGACTCTAAATTGCTTGCTCCAATCAAAAAAATACTTTTCACACCTCACACTCTTTTCAAAATTACTTTCAAAAAACACTTTATATACATTCATACGAGAATCATTACAAAGTTAAACTTTCGAGATATTTTCAAACATTTTGTATACATTCTTGAGGAATTATACAAGAATCATTACAAAGTCAAAGCGAAATACTTTTCAAACACACAGAAAGCAAGTTTTCAAAAAGTGAGTTAAAGCAATTAAGAGCTCGTAGATAACTACGGATGGAAATGGTGTTAATATCTTCCCTTTTCATAATTACCTCCCGTACTCAAAATCGATAAAAAGTCTTTCCTGTTCTTTTCACCTTTCCTTTATTGGATAAAAGAAAAGTCGGTGACGACTGTTGCTATCTGCAACATTTGCGATAAAACGCAAAACAAACAAGTCAGTTCTCCCATCGTGTTACACATTTTTTTCGGAACAATTTATGTAATTTGATATTTCTAATAGTTTTCCTCTTTAATATTTATAACATATTAATATTTACATGGTTTGCGTATATAAATATTGCATATATTAATATTTTTTGACAATTTTTCTCTTTAATTGAATTTCTAAAAATAGAAACATAATCTGAGTTATTGTGAAAAAACATAGTAGTTTTAAACATGGTTTAACACATTCAAGAAAGGTTTCGTAAGTTATCTTACGAATTCACCTTGTAGGGTGAATTCGTAAGTTCACTTATGAAACATTTTCAGAATGTGTTAAACCATGTTTAAAATAATAAAACGTACAAAAATAAAGTGAATTCGTAAGTATTTACGAATTCACCCAAAAAATTTAATTCGTAAATTAATTTACGAATGATATTTTAGATTTTTAGGGGTGTTAGAAAAATCCACTAAATAGGTGAAGAAATTTCTTTTCTAAATAACATAATTAAAAAATACGGACATTGATAATGGAACTTTGAAAGAAACTAGAAAAACACATGTAACAGATATAAATGCAATCAGGTTACTGTTATTATTACTATACTATGAGGTGAGAAGGTAGCATATGGACTTATAATACTAAGTTGGGAAATTTTAATAATATTTTCAGACAAAAACAAGCACTACAATCAAACTGGGTTGTGCGATATATGAATTATTGCCCCCTATTTCAAGGATTCTTGTACTATATTATAATATATTCCTTAGTTATAGTGTGAATATTGGTGTCATATTGGATTTATTCGATTATTGCTTTTTGTCTTATTGTTAATATTTTTTATAACAATGTGTATGTTTGTTTCTGTTGATGCTCTTGTGTTTCTTTGTGATACTTCTTTTGGAGTGTGTACTAATGGGGATTTATTAAGAGTATTGATATATGAGTAGGAGTAAAAAAATTTTTGAGAGATACATCATTTATTGTTATGTTATTTTAACACTTTCTTTTAAATGTCAGTTTCTTTTACGGAACAGACTGTGATATCGTGTTGGAGGGAGTAGGAGTAGGTACCTTTTGTGATAGACACATTATTTATTCACCTAAAATCTTAAGGTAATAGATAAGTGAATTCTCTCACTTATATATATTTAAGTCTCCATATTTCTGTTCAATATGAGACTATTTTTTTCGCTTATTCACGTTTACTATATTATTCCAAACAAATAGTACTCTTGACTCTTTGGAATTGAATCACATCATTTTTTCTTATGATGATAACTTGATTAAGGCATAGTAGTCTAATCAATTAGAACCAATCTGTAATTGATTTGTCCGTGTCTTAGTAGAATTGCATTTAACATTTTATTGTTGGAAATAGCATGCATTTACATAATTAATAAATTATAAAGTATGTGGAAAAAAAAATAGTGAGAGACAAGAGAGTTTGTGAGAGAAGAAGATAATTGAGGGCGTAAATATTATTTTTACATTAACTTTGATGAGGATATCTCTAAGATATTTGTAAAAATATTTTAAAGTGATTGAAATACAACACAATCATAATGCAAGAAAAAGTAAATAATTGTCCCGCTAACCAGTTACATAAAATCTGTAATCGATTACAGCTGACAAATATTCTAAAAATATAATTAAGTGTAACTAATATTATGAATGTGTAATCAGTTATACCAACTCCAAAAATATTTTTTCTCCTTCTAAAAATATGGCTCTAACCGATTATATCCCGTATTAACTAGTTACAACACTTAAATTACGTAATTTTTCTATTAACATTTATGACTTGACACATTCAATAATGTTGTAGAATTGTATTGATGTGTGATAACATTCATTTGCAACATAAACAATGGATTTTAAAATAATGTTTTACATTGAAATTAATATTCTTTTTTTTTTTATTTTAAATTTAATATAGCAACATTATTTAAGAATTTATGGAGGAGTAAGGTGATCTTTAGAGGTTTTTAGTTGATTTCAGGGTTTCGAGTGAATTTTTTTAAGAGTAGTCTTGTAGAGATTGACGTGGATCTAGTCATTATATCTTCTGCATGAGAATTATTTCACTGTTAGATTGAAAGACTATATTTTTAAGTACATTGGTTTGCTTGTGGGCCTAATGCTCGACTAGAATTTACTTGGAACCCATTAGTCAATCTGCTAAACAATAGACTCCATTATCGGAAGTATATATATGTTACTTTGGGTAGCAGATTAATTATTATTAATTTTGTGCTTAATTTTATTCTCATATTCTTCTTGTCTTTTTTAAGGATGTCTATAAAGGTATGGAAGAAATGTGTTAGATTACAAATAAGATTTCTTTGGGGAATGGTGAAAGGAGCTTTAAATATATTATGTATTAAGTGTGATGTTTGTGAGTAGATGAGGGTTAGGAGTCAGCGACCTCCAGTTGGTTAATTTATCGCTTTTGGCTAAGTGGAGATAGACGTTTCCTACAAGTGCATCTAGTCTTTGGAGTGATATTCTTATAGTTAGATGTGGTGATATACTATTTCATCCCTTTGTGGGGGAGACAACGAGTTTCCGTTCTACATCTTATTGGTAAAAAAGAGTGTCTCTTCTTGGTTTCAAAGATGATAGTATCTTAGACTATTATTTTTTGTGGAACTATGTGTGTGTAGGTGCAGTTATTTGCAAATGATCTTGGTGGCAAATTATC
Organism: Vicia sativa; assembly: GCA_021764765.1. NCBI lineage: Eukaryota > Viridiplantae > Streptophyta > Magnoliopsida > Fabales > Fabaceae > Vicia > Vicia sativa. Next base: position 77,420,984 of record CM038795.1, read on the forward strand.
CTAGTAGTTTTGATGATGTCATCATCTAATGTAAAGAGACATTTGGTGGAGTCTGTGAGGATCTATATTCAAGAAACCTTTGATGATGGTGTCTATCAAAGAAGCTATATCAAGCCTCGTCTGTTAGAAAAGTCAAGTCCCGGATAAAGTGTTGAATTAATGATGAATCAAGCAAGGGATCTTAAAGCTTCAAGGTTGTGAAAGTGAGGAAGTATGAAAGTTCGACTGTTCCTATCTCTAATGATCATTATATTATAAAAGTATAAAAGTATCTTCTAATATTCTAAGGCAACTCTCACACACACACACACACACAAAAATATTTTTGAAGCCTCTCTCATTTTATAAAATCGCCACAATTTTTTTATGCACGTTCCTAATTGGTTACTAGCTTGGTTAAACCATAAGTGATTTTTTCATTAGTTAATAGATTAACTCTTTTGTAATGCATTTTAATCATTAAATACTTTTATAATCGATTAGTGATGTCATATTTGAAAACCTTCTATATTTGACCTATCTAATTGATGAACCTAGGCCTTAATAGGTTAGATGCATTGAAAAGCCAATGGATCATTTTTATTTTTGTGACATAGTTTCTCCTATAAATATAGGTCTTCTACTCATTCCAAAATACACCCGAATTCATTTTGAATCTATTCTTTCTCACTTTTTCTATTATTTCACTAAAGTTGTCTTAGTGCCTTACGAGTGAAAATTACTTGTGAGAGTTTGGTTGTATTAGTGTTCACCCTTAAGTGTTCTCATCAAGAGTGTGATTTTCTTGTTTGATTTCTTTGTTTACTCACTTGTTATCTTTGTGTTTTTGAGTTGAAAAAAGATTATATTTGGTGCATCCCAATTCAAACCCCCTATTTTTGTGTTCCTCGCACCTTCGCCGTCGAGGTTGTCGAACCGACATTTGTGGAGCGCCAAATAAATTTGTAATTTGTGCCATCAGTGTTGTCAATTGCTAATTTGTTTGAGCATTTTCCTGGTTAGTTTGGGACGTATTTTGGATCAAGGAGTTGAATATTGTGCCCATTTGTTGAGCAATTATATGAACCATGTCATGATTTCTTTCATTCATTTGATGCCTTAACACAACTGTAAAATTTGTAGTAAAAGTGGGCATTGGTTGGGTAGGAAATCATGTCCCTAGGGGTTGAACATTTTGACCCAAGTTGTTAATAGTTGATCTCGACCTTTGCAATGGCGAAGAAGTACTCACCAATGGGTCAACAGATGTTGATGCACTATTATGCAAACTTACATCACTGAAGTTGTCATGTTATATGGTTGTTTGTGACCATTGATAGGCATCAAAAATTCAGGCACATAAGGCCTAAAAGTACTACTACCCATTCGTCTTGGAGTTACTGATTGACCCTGTGTTCTTACAGGGATAATATTGGTCCACTTTGAGCATTCGACGATATGACTGTCGTACTCATCGTATAGGGTATTGCTTCGATCACAATCGTTATAACCATATTTTCACCTGTCAAAGGTGGTTGTTCTCCATTGTTAATTGGTGGATTTCATCCTTCTAACATATTTTATTTTTCTAATGGTTCATTATTTCAGGCTATCCTACAACTCCTCAATCTCATGCAATGAAGTTTAAAGAACTAAATGTAGAAAAACTTTTCAAAAAGACTAAGTAAAAATGACTTAAGCACAAGGGCCCCACTGGGTGTACCGATTTGTTTATCTTTGGATGGTAAACAACCGCTAGTCTTCTAAAATGAATACTTTTGTTACTTACAAAATCGACTAGATTGATCATAGAACATATGTTCTTAGTTTTGTTATGTTTTCTTGATGATTGACACTTCAACCAGACTAAAATCTTTAAAGTGACAATAATGCAAAGACAAATTGTAAAGTACTTAAATGTAAAGTGTGCAGAATGTAAAATATTTCGACAGAATCTTATATGGAATTAAAATGATATTGAAAGTAAATGATTTAGCAATAAATAAATATGGTAATTCATACGTACATGTTACTCAGAAAACTCTTTTCTCAAACACACTTAGATACTTTGAGTGATTTTGGGTTTGGTACAATTGAACACACAAAATCCTAATACGGATACCTTTATTTATACTACTTCGATGGTAATTGTCACGAACAGTCTTTTCTTCAGAAAATGACACGTTCTCACTTGCATGGCTTCGTCCTTCACAGGTTTCCATGTGTCCTATCGAGAAATAGATAAGCCAAAATAAGATTATTAGCTTTATTTCAAAATACCTTCGTCGAACTTCTCTTTCGAATCAAATTCAAGACCTTCTAAGTTCCACTAGGATATCACTTCGCAAGCACGAGGCTTTTCCACTAAACTCTTTAGTCAAAGTCTTCATTTGATTCTTAATCGAAATCACATTCTCTTCATCAAATATTTTCTTCAGCTTCAGTTGACATTTTTTATCTTCCTAAGCGTCGAAATTACAACTATAAGTATATACTTTAAATTAAATTTTTAATCCCTATAACATTAAAAAAAAAATTAAAAAATTATATTTTTTATTTATATTTTGGATCTCTCTATTTTAGTTGATTTATTAAATTACATCATTCTATTTTAAATTAAGAGTGGTGGTTTCTCTCGCATTTCTAAATTTAAAAATGAATGTGTCAATTTTTATAAATAATATCTATAAAAATAAATATTTTTAAAAATAATTATTTAGGCTTATTATTTTTAAAAATTGTATCTATACAAAATGAATATTTTTTTAAGAAAACAAACATGAAATATGTTATTTTATATAAACAAATTATATTTACCCCCAAAACTATACCTTTTTTCTTGTATATTACATACACGTTCCATATAGATCAAGTTTATTTATTTTATAGTCTAACAAGATATTATATTTTAATGAGGAATGCTACTTTAACACTAAATCTTTACACTCTTCACAGATAGGTGAACAATATTTTTATTATTATTTTAATTTTTCTTTTATTTTTTATTTTATTTTCATTTTTTTTAAATTTTTTTTAGTTAATAAAATATTAAAATTTGATTATTAACGTTTAAAATTTGGTTAATATATATTCTGATTAAAAAAATTAATATGTATACTGTTCAGACTTTGGTTAATAATTTGTATAAATTTAGTTAATATAATTTATAACTTGGTTAATAAATTCTCAAACATAAAAAAGAAGAGTAAAACAAAATTTGTTAATAAAGTATAAAAATTGGTTAATACATTTATAATTTAGTATCAGAATATGGTTAATATTATATATTTTATTGATTAATAAGGTAATGAAAGTGGTTAATGAATTATAAATAAAATAATTGGTTATTAGTACCATTTTTGTAGTTAATACAATTGTGAAGTTGGTTAATGACACACCCATATATTTGTGTTATAAAATAAATTTTAAAAAAAATATTAAACTTTTTTTTAAATAATATTATTTTAATAGAAATACACTATTCACCGTATAAATATTTTATACAGTGAAAAATATACATATTGTAAGTATTTGGTGTCAGCAGTGTCAAAATAACATTTCTCTGTTTTAATTTATAGTATAAAATATACATTTGACATGTCATTGTTGATTACAAGATCTATAAATAAAATGTAATGAAATTTGAAACATCATCTCATAAATCAACGATTCATTTTACTTTGAAAATGAAAACTGCTCTTGCTCTGCTCCCTATCCTCTTCCTTTTCTTGGTGTGTTTCCTTTTTAGTTTTTACTACTATATTTATGCTTTCTTATTAGTTTTTTTCCACAATTTATTTCGAGTATTAGACTATTGGTTACTTGAGAATGAAAAAAAAAAAAAGACTTTCATCTGTAAAATTCTTCACTGATTTACTAATATCAAACAAGTTTTTTTTTATACTTATTATGCAGTATGCTGACTACCATTTTCTTTTTGCTTATTCTCTTTGTATTCCGGAGAAGTTTGCTGTTGGTACAGAATCAAGAAAAGATCTAAAGGAATATTGGCAAACTGTTATGAAAGATGAAGAGATGCCACAAGGAATTAAAGGTCTTCTTCAACTCAAAAAAGTGGTCACCGAAGAATTTAAACCCATACCAAGTGCTACAAAATATGATGGTGATGATTGTAAAAATATGAAACTATCGGTGAATGGTGAATTTGAGCCCATACCAAGTGTTACAAAATATGATGGTGATGATTATAAAAATATGAAACTATCGGTGAATGGGGAATTTGAGCCCATACCAAGTGTTACAAAATATGATGGTGATGATTATAAAAATATGAAACTATCGGTGAATGGTGAATTTGAGCCCATACCAAGTCTTACAAAATATGATGGTGATGATTATAAAAATATGAAACTATCGGTGAATGGTGAATTTGAGCCCATACCAAGTCTTACAAAATATGATGGTGATGATTATAAAAATATGAAACTATCGGTGAATGGTGAATTTGAGCCTATTCCAAGTGTTACAAAGTATGATGGTGATGAGGGTTATAAAACTATGAAGCAGCAGGTGAATGATGAGTTTGAACCTAGGCCAAGTGCTACCAAATATAATGACTGAATATGAATATGGCATGTCTTAAAATAAAATTGCGAGAAAATTGTGTTTTAAGTTCATCTAAATAATAATTCTGAAGTGATGTATTCTGGTCTTTGAATAAAATATGCAAAAAAAAAAAATTGAGTTCTTTTAAAATCAACATGTGTCTTTACTAATGCAGTGCCTCAGACTATGTATAATGGTTTTATAATTTATCATTCTACTTTTTTTTTTTTTTTTATCTTCTACATCATTTATTTATTCCATCTAATAATCTAATGCTCATTCAATTTTTACTCACTACAATAATTTTGTTTAGTAAAATTCAACACTTTATCCTATCATCAGTCACAACATATGAAGAATTTATATTATCACAATATTCAATAAAATTTTACAAAATATTATACGTGGTTTCCACTCTTTCTAATTCAACATATTGAATCTTTTCAACACCAATTAATCCACATCATTTTCAACATTTCATTTAGCACTCCATTGCAAAGATTCTACTATTGAATAATTTATTCAACACTTCATTGTACATAGTCTAAGAATAAATTTACGTAACATATTAAATCGAAGAAAAATGTTATTCATACACCAACATCCTACACGACACCGATATTATAATAATAAACTATTTTAATAAAAATTAAATATTTTTAAATATTTTTGTATTAATTTAAGTAAGGATAAATTAACCCACTTTATAATTTTATTACTCAATATTTTAATTTTCATTAACTAACTTCATAACTATTAAAAATTTATGTATTTATTGACCAATTTCATAATTTTATTAATCAACATTTAACCAATTTTATTTTATTGCTAAAAGTTATTTTACTATCGAAATGTTTATTAACCAATTTCATCACTTCATTAATCAACTTTTTATATTTCGTTAACAACTTTAATTTACTAATAACACTCACAAGTGAGGGGATGCAACTGCACCCCAAAATTTTTGCATCTACCCCTATTGTGAGAATTTATCTTGTTAACCCCCTCCACCCAAATTTTATCTGTCACCCTCAAGCGTATGTTTTACCATCATACCCTTGTAAAAAATTACTAATTTTACCAAAAAATTTAAAGGTGTTGGAAATTCTGAATCGCATACCAAAAATTTTAATATATTTAAGAATTTTCAAAAAAAAATACACTTGAAATTTATGATATATTTCAGAATTTTAAAAACAAATTAGGGGATGGTACCGAAATTTTTTTATTTTTCAAAAACAAATTTTAATACTAGAAATTTTAGTGTATATGAAATTTCATATATATATATATATATATATATATATATATATATATATATATATATATATATATATATATATATATATATATATATATATATATATATATATATATATATATATATATATATATATATATATATATTGAAATTTCTAATATTAAAAAAATTATAAAAATTATCAAAAATCTACCGAAAAAATTCGTTGAAAATATCAGAAATTCCAAGAGATAATTTTAAAATAAATTTTTTTGAGATGAGAAGATAAATTTTCCCCTGTTATGTTTGAACCCCTAAATATTTAATTTTGCACTCTGCATTTTTCTGAATTAGTAGATCTGTTAGACTGCTTTATTTTTATTTTTCAGCACGTATGCATCTTGTTTTGCTGATTGATGATGCAGCTTCCTATTTCTTAGTATTAGTATTATAATAGTGTGATTAGTTCTTACATTTCACTTTTCTATACGATTAACAAGTAGCTATGGTTAGTAATTATAATTGCAATCATTTAAGTTTTTTAACTTGTGAATTTATATGACATCCACTATTTTCATAAAAAGTACTTTAACAATTTTTATTTATCACTTCTTAACACTCGAAAAAGTGAATTTCTTCTAATAAATACCTAACATTTGTTATTCTAACAAATGTTTATTTGAACTATCTTGCTTTTTCATTAAAAAAAAGTACTACCTAAAAAATATAAATATTTGTATGTTAAAAATTTCAAAAATAATAATTATTTATATTTTATCCGTATAAATAATATATAATTATTATTTTTTATAAAAAATTACATTCTCTAAATTAGGATCTAGTTTTGCCACTGCTGTTCCACAATATTTATGTACTATTCATGATACTATTTTAAAAAAAAAAATTATTAAAAAAAACAATACTCACCGTAATATTTAGTGCGAGAATGAGTGTAAAAATAGCAATGTTGTCGGTCGAAATCACTCCATATTTTGTTGGCACTTCAATTATTTCATATATCTAATTTCTATCTACGTGGTACAATTTAAAACTTTTTTATTTTTCAAAAACAATCTATTAAAGATTGTGATTCGAATCTAAATAATAATATACTATTTTCATAAATACTAAAGAATATTATTAATACATGTCTTGCAATTATTTCATGCTTATAAAGTTAAAATAATTATTTTTTTGGTAATAAGTTGTTTCTTTAAAATCTTTTTTGTATAGAACGTTAATAATACACTCATTTGATAATTTAAAGGATTAAATTTTTGCAAAAGAAAATTTATTAACCAACTTATTACAAACAAATAAGTTAAAGAACCTCTAATATGTTTTTGTTATTTTTTATTAGTTTTACATAAAAAAATTTAAAAAAATTACTTTAACAATTTTAAAACTTAATATAAGAATATTGTATGATACATATGTAATCAACTTAAAATATATATTTAAATGAGATGCATGTAAAAAAAATGAGAATGAAAATAAAAAACAAACTACCGTTTTAAGGAATTGTTTTCCACTTATTACTCTTTTTTTACATTTGTTGCGAAAAAACTCAAAATATCTTCAGAATTCGTGAGTGCACTTACGAACGTATCACTAACGTGAATTATTTGATTTACTTCGCAAATGCACTTGTAAATTTATCTGTTGGGATTGTAAATTTGCAGATGCATATGCAAATTAAGTAAGTGTTGTATTTTTTTAATATTTATGATTGATTCGTATATGCGCTTACGAATTCACCTGTTGAGACTATGAATTCACATATGTATATGCGAATTAAACCATGTGTTGTATTTTTTAAATATTTTTAAGGTTATGCACTTGCAAATCCACATGTTGAGACTATGAATTCGCAAATGCATATGCGAATTAAGCCATGTATTATTATTTTTTAATATTTAAAGTTAATTCGCATGTCCACTTACGAATTGTGTAGAAACAAAAATAGATTTATTGTTTGCACCAAAGAGACATGGAGAAAATAAATAATTATAATATTTGTGATGCAAATCTTCATTTTCATTTGATAATTATTGTTAATTATTATTTTCATTTTTTATTTTTTTTCATTTTATAATAAATACGTAATTATTAGATATATGACCATATTTCTCTTTCTCAGATCCAAAATAAATCTATTATAATATTTATTTTAATTAAATAAATTTTATTCAATATATTGTGTTATGAATTTAATATTTTTTTTTAGAAAGATTCACCTTAAAAATGTTTTAATTATAATTGGAAGACCACTTAATATATAAATTAAAAGTTTTTTTGTTACTATATTTTAATTAAAATTTGTAAGAAAGTGACTATGATAATATACAAAAATGTAATACTTCATCCGTCCTATATTATTTGTCATAATTGGTCATTTCACACGGATTAAGAAAAAATAAATGAAAGAGAAAATGATAAATTTACTAAATTATCCTGTTTTAACTATTGGTTTATTCAAATTAGCATTAATATTAAGTGAAAAAATAATAAATTAAGGGTATTTATTAAATGGTACAATTGGATGATTAAATATAAAATTGTCTTGGTAATGTAAAGTGACAAGTATTTTGAGACAAATTTTCTTCCAAAATGTGACGCTTATATTGGGACGGATGGAGTAATATATTAATAAATTATGATTTTCTAGAATATTACTTTTTATTTTCTATCAAAATAAATTATTACCAAATTTACTTGATTTTTTAACGAGTATTTTAGATACCCCTAAATAGCATTTCATCTTTCTAATTATTATTTAATATTTAATAATAATTAAATATTACAATTAATTTTTACAGTCCCAAAAACAACTGAAAGGTGAATTGACAAGTGAATTTGCAAAGAGTATTTTTGAGTTTTCGGTGGGGAAATCCACCACCAATAGAAATTTTCATCTTTTATACTTACTTAAATTTGCAAAAATACTAAAAAAAAAAACTGTTGAGAACATAAAGAATAATATTAAGAGTAGAATATATATCAAAGAAGATGAGCCAAATGACACCATTTGGTATAATGCATTATAGCTATTTTCTTGTTTTGTGCTTCTGTGTTGTAAATCTGTTTGTTGGTTTGATAATAAAGCTTGTTGGTTAATTTTTACACACCATTTGTTTATCTATCCTATTTTATGAATATAAGAAAAATTTTAAAAATATTATTTATTTAAATCCTCTTTTATTTAATTCAAAACTAGTTCTTTTTAGTTGTTTTAAAAAAAAAAAATTTTGGTTCTTTTGTTTTTCTTTCAATTAAAAATCTTTTATAATAACCATCTCATGTCTCTAATAAGTTTTCTCTAAAATTTATTTTTATCACTAATTTCTTTTGTTTTTTCTATCAAACTTCACTAATGTTTTCAACCTACCAAAACAGCTCATTTTAAATTTGAGCTGATTTTTTACACACTACTTATTTATCTATCCTATTTTATAAATATAAGAAAAATTCCAAAAATATTATTTATTTATACCGTTTTTAATTTTATTCAAAACTAATCCTTTTTAGTTGTTTTAAAAACATTTTTTTTCGTTCTTTTGTTTTTCTTTCAATTAAAACTCTTTTATAATAACCATCTCATGTCTCTAATAAATTTTGTCTAAAACCATGACCCTTGTGTGTATTTGTACCATGAAAACTTGTTTTAATAAGGTTTAAAATTTAACCTTTTTTGATAAATCATAATATGTTCAAAACCCTAATCCATGACCTAAAAATTTTTACACACACTAATCCCCTTGTTTGTTTATCCATGTGTATTAAGTTTACTAGTACTTGAGGATGTATTTCCTTCATAAACTCCCATTAATCCAAACTGATGTTTGTTTTACTTATTTGGTTATTCTATCTTTTGTCACAACTTTTACTATGATAAACATGTAAACCTTTTCCTTTGTGCTTAAATACTTGTGATGTGTATGTTTGCTACCAAATTTAGTCATTTAATATTTTGTTATACTTGTGCCCTAAATCCAAGAAAAAAAATTAGTATTTTGACTTTATAGTCATATGCATGTGCATTACCCTTGATATAAAATCCTTGTGAATATTCACCATATGTATCCTTGTGTACTCTAAAATCCTTTTGTATTCTAAACCCTAAAAAATAATTTTCAAACTATCACCTCTTTTATATTAAAACTTTGACTTTGTGTCATTGCATTTTCAAACTTTCTTTTAATCAAATGCTTCAATATACTTAAGCATATCAAAATTCTTTCAAAAGACTAAAAGTGACTTAACCTTACCCAATCTTGTTGTCACTTGACTCTTCAATTTAAAACTTTTTCTCAAAGATTGGATATAAATCCTCTCTATAGTTCAGATATGATTCTCCTATCCCCATAGTAATTGTTGAAGTAAATATGATTCTTTCAACGTGAAGACGTTAGTTGGCAACTTGTTGATCTTTATCTAAGTTAGTAGCTATTCCTTCGTGATGTTTCAAGATCCATCTTCTCATACTTGTGATGGTATTAGTTGAGCTTTCTCTCTTAAAAATGATTAAATATATTTTCTCCTAAAATCAACCACAACAAACTCTTTTGTTATTTTTACTACGAACTGGGAGATTTTGATTCTTAATTGATACGTGGGTATAAGATTATGTATTTCCAAAAATAAATACAAATAAAATATATTTTCTTTCCCTCATCTCCACAATCATTAATCAACCCAACAATTTTTAAACAAAAACAAATAATATGTAAGGTTTCTATAGAATACTTGATGCGTTATTTCGCAAGTGTACGAATCACGTCAGAGTAATATAAGAGATTATCAAATCCACAGGGACCAAGTGTTAATCTATCGTAGTCTATTGTCATGATGCTCAAATTTGTTTGGGATAAATGATTACGAGATAAAAGACGATAACATTGCTCATTGATAACATATTTACAGGAAAATATTTTCTACTTTGAAAATGATCAATTTAACAGGAACAGTCACTTTCGCGTAGTCAGAACCGAGTTTAATCTTTAATTAATACCCTCTATTGTCACATATAGAAGGTGCTTAGAGCGTTAAAGTAATAAACTCATTTTTAAGAAATGTGACTTCTTGACTCATTTGAAAAGTAATTTTAACTTAGAAAATTTAACTAAAAGAAGTTTGTGGCTTTCGCTTAAGAACAAGATTTCAAACCCATAAACGCTTCTGAAAATAGTTTTAAAATCAATTTTCTAAAGAATAAAAATCCTCAATCAACCAAACAAAGCGCTTTCTCTCTTCTTTGATCGGTTGAAAGTACCAAGTTTAACTTCTGAGTTGGACGTCTTTCGATCTTATCCAACCAAAATTTAAGTACGGAAAACTTGTGTTAAAGTTAAAACAACCCTTAAAGTGTTTATACAAATGCAACACGGAATGTTATCCTAACATTGGTCCTTACATTCTTGCCTTTAGAATTTAGTCAGGCATGGAAATTAAATTAAGCATATTAAACTTAGGCATGTTAAAATTTTAAAGGAGATAAAAGGCAAGGCAAATAAATAAAGTTAGAGAAGTGCAATACAAGGAAGTAAAGTAAAGTAAAGCGAGTGCAATAAAATAAATAAAGTAAATGCGGAACTTGTACATAGAAACCTGCTCCAAACGGAGGCTTTAAAATTTGGTACAACTGGAAATAAAAGTAACTGGAAATGAAAATGGCGGCAGGATTAACTTCTACCAAAGTTCTCCAAACTCGATTACAGACTCGATCAATAGTGCAATAACCCTTCGATGTAAGGAGTTTATTGCTTTACAAGACTGACAGTATATGGCTTAAGTTTGTAACTAAGCTTGTATGAAAATAAAACTAAACTGAAAACTCTTATTTATAGAAAAATAAAAAACTACGAAATTACGGAGATGCCCCTCAACTCCCTTTTGGGCGGGAAAATGGAAATAAAGGTGGCGCCCGCCACCCCACCATAGCGCCCACCATCTATACAAAAGCAAAAGGAATATGGGCTAAAGGCAGTTGATGGTGGTTGAGTCCTTGACATTTCATGGCGTCCTCTGTGGCTGCCGCCATGCTGACCTCCATGTGCACAAATAGTTGGAAAAACTCAATTTCTTGGCCAATTTGCTTCGTTTTGTGCAGGAAGTCTCTGAAATAGCCGGGCATCTATAAATGAAAGGAAAGAAAACATAAAGCGAGAAAAATGAAATAAAACTACAGTTATCATGTGCAATCCGAGTCAAATACGCAATGCATTTCAGTGTTATCAAATCCTCCCATACTTGAACCTTTGCTTGTCCTCAAGAAAACTCTGATAAAGCTCATAAAAGAATAACAACACAAAGAAAGATTCAGGCAAAAAAGGGCTTCTAAGTTTGAGTCAGGATGTATTGGTAGGAACTAACTTCTTGAACTAAAGATGTCGTGGTGACACTTTCCGCAAATGCGGGCATAAACTTCATTCCTATCTAAACCAACCCATGACATGTTAGTAAAACCTCGACCTACCTCTTCATCTTTCTAAGGTTCTTTTTCGTTCGGGTGCAATCACATTAAGCCCATTATCCGTACATTACTCGTAGTAAAGTGATCGGTTAGTGATTCTAATCTCAAGCAATAGGGCTCTGGTACATAAGTTGGTGTAACCCCTTAAAGCTAATTGCAGATGTGGGTGATCATATCATAATCTGCCCTACCAAGTCCAATACTAGATACCATTGAACCAAATAACAACGAGCTATTTTCATTTCTCTTTTTTTTGCAAATTTTCACGATATGTTTGGGTTAAATGACTTGGTGAGAGTCACCTATCCTCGGGCCACATATTAAATTTTCAAGAGCAGAAAAATTCAGGATAATTCACTTATTTTCATCGGTCCTCTACATGGAGCATGCTTAGCCCGGAGCCGACTATTAAGATAAACTACTAAAGGACTTATTTTCAAGATGATGATTAAGGCCAAAGATTAGGGGTATCGAGGTCAATTCCTATAATCATGGAGATTATGGTGTCAGGATGATATCGATTTTTCAAAAATATTTTTCCTAAGTCCGCTACATCCTATCTTAAACCTGTCTTATAGCCCAAATTTTCCTAAACAATCTGTTTTCTTTGGTAAAATTTTTTTGGTAAGGCTCAAGAAATGGGGAATGGGTACACTTGCACAAATGACTCGCCAGGCACATGAAAATTAGCTAATTAAATATAAAATAAACTAGAAAATAAACTAAACTAGAAAATAAACTAAACTAGAAAATAAAATCAAAGAAAAGAGCATAATAAAGTAAATAAATCTCCTCCCGCACTTAAATCGAACATTGTCTTAAATGTTTCGATAAAAGCAAGGAAAGAAGTAACTTGGGAACACTACTGCTAACCACTGGTATCTTCGCCATCCTGGCTCGAATGTCGAGGGTGACAAATTCTGCTACGACAATGGCGGTCTCTAGAGAGCTCAAACTGCTCGACTCTGGAAGATAATGCGGCACTATCGCACTGCAGTTGTCGCATGTTACCTAGAATGGAGCCTTGTGTGGCTTCCACTAGGTTTAAATGCCGCTGGAAGTCTGCTCACTGACAGGGCTGTTTAGAGGGAAAATAGCATGGGACTCACTGATACTTCGGATGGATCGATCGGTCCGCTACTGCGAAGCTTGCATGAAAGCCCTGTTGTCGACCATCTGTTGGTGAATGGAGGTGAGGAGGCCATCTCGTCTCTCTTCTCGGGGTAAGTGCTCTCTCCACATGTCCTCAGTAAATATGAAACCAGAAGTGGTACCTATAGGTGGGTTAGAGGAAGACGATGCAGTGTGTGCAGGTGATGCATGGGAGAATAAAGCATCATGAGTTGGAGGCTGCTCTTGTTGGTCACTGTGATGATTGGATTTTTTCATCGGTTATGTTGAAACAATGAAGTCGCCACCTAATTTTATTTGTTCTAAAAAGAACGAGAAAATATAGATAAAACCCACGAATGACAGATAAGGCGGTCTACGTGACCAAAAGATGTAGATTCGGGAGTCGGTTATGCAAGGGGAAGGTATTAGCACCCCTCACATCCATCGTACTCGATGGGACCCGTCTAATTCTAAGTGTGTGTGCATATTTGCTAATTTCTAAGTTATGATCGAGAAATAAGATAGAATAAAAGGGGGTTTGTTTATTATTATTTTGAGTTTGTCGCGGTTTCAAATCCTTGTGCCTACGTATTCCCTCGTGCAATGGGAAAGTCAAAACTCTGTGGTTCTTCTTGAAAATGTTTAAGTTGGTTGTGTTGATTTTATAAGAAAAATCGTGCATTTAGACATTTCGAATGTTCGAACTTTGACTTGTTTAGTTTTTTTGAAAAGCTAAGTCTTCGTTCGTATTTGAAATGGCTATTGCACGCTCTTTGTAAGAGAAGAGTTTTGATGATCGCATATGAGCAAAAAAAAAAGTTGAATGAGTTGAGTTATTTTTATGTGGGAGACGAGCATCGGACCATAAGCGTTCAACGGCTAACGCCCCAAGTACTCGGATGAATGGACAGAACCATCCTAATCATCTTTTTTTACCCAAAAGTTTTATTTAAGAAAAGGTGAGGCGAAAACTAAGTTCGCTTAATTAAATTCGTTTAAAGAAACCAAATGTATAATCGAGGGTCGAAACAGGACTGACTATCTTACGTTTGAGAAGAGAGAAGTAGAGTATTTATTTGTGAAAATATTTGAAAAGAAACTTGATGTTGGATCGAGGTTTAATGATTTTATTTATGATTAATCAAGTATATGGACTTAATTAATCTCGTGAGGATATGTGATCCTATCCCCAACCATGAAACCCTTGTGCATGGAAAATTGGTATATGGACCAAATTATTCGGGTTATGGTTAATCGAAACAACAAGGGCTTCGATTAACCTCGTGAGAATGGCCATGCCCATTCCCAACTATGAGACCCTTTTTTGACGTACGAGCCAAAAGGAGGCGTAAAATTGTGTGTGATGTGTATAATGGTGAATAACTCATGCAAACATGCGAGAGACGAATAAATAATTAGCACACAATACACGTCTAAACCTTTAAATGATTGTTAGAAAGGATATTTTTTTATTTGATAAAAATCGACTAATAATTTAATCGAAAATTATCAAATAAAAATTATCCTAAAAGTAATAATTACTTAATACAAACAATCACAATTTATTTGTGAAATAAAATAAAAGAGTAAAATAAATAAATAAGAATGAAGTTAGAAATGGGCCTGCAATTTGAAGTCATCTGGGGGTGTGGAAGTGTAAAATGAGCCCAAGCCCAAGATGGGGGTCCACTGAATCCTGCGTGGTTGGAGATCTAGGGAACACCATGGACGCATGCTTCTGGGGCGTTAGATGAGGATCTGATGTGATCAGACCATGAGGATGGTGGTCTAATGAAGATCTGAGGGTGAAAAAAACGCAAGGGAGCATGGTAAAGCGGAGGGCGCACAATACATGAACTTGTCTTACTTATTAGTGGGTGGTGACACATGTCACCACCATTAATCAACACTTAGCCATGGATTAGTAAAATAACAAACATAATTAATAAAAAACAAAACGAAGCCAAAGCTTCAGAATGCTAACCCCCTTTCTCTCTCTCTAAACGCGCTGACCTCTCTCTAGAAAGGGGCTGCCGGAGACGACGAATACGCCGCATCGGAAATCGCCTACACGGCGGCGACAGATGGTGATTTTACTCTGATTCTCAATTTTTTTGTGATTCTTGTTCCTCTCCTTCATCTAAACCTTAATCTA
The DNA here is from genome assembly GCA_021764765.1 of Vicia sativa. Classification (NCBI taxonomy): domain Eukaryota; kingdom Viridiplantae; phylum Streptophyta; class Magnoliopsida; order Fabales; family Fabaceae; genus Vicia; species Vicia sativa. Next base: position 77,436,509 of record CM038795.1, read on the forward strand.
CGATTGTTTTTGTGCAGATTCTTAAGGAAATTGCCTAGATCTAAAAAGGGAAAACGAAACCCTAAGTTCAAATCAAAGCAAACGACGACGATAATGATGATGATAATCGATCAAAACGATGCAGAAAGAGGCAAATATTAAGGAATTGGAGCCTAGGCCTCCTTGGTATCGATCGAAACCTTCGATTGACTTTGGTGAGATTTATCTTATTTCTTGTTGTTTCCTTCTTCTTCGTGTCCGATTTCTTTCTTTTCTGAAGGTAAACTGAGTGGGAAGATGATGATTATAGATTAGGATTTTTTAGATCTATGGTTTATGTTCTGGCCATTTAGGGTTATTTTTCTGTGAACAATTGCCTCTTGATTTTTGGAAATGAATGGTTATATATCTAATGCTATTAGGGTTTGTGTTGATGGACTTGTTTCTGGAAAAGTGGCCTTACAGATTTCTTTTGGGCTTCAAGTTATTTGATAATTTTTTTTATTTTGCTTTGTTAATGTTTGCTGGAAATATTTCTATCTAGAAAAAAGGCCTTTAATTCATTTTTCTGACTTGGGCTCCTTAACATCTGATGCTATTTTGGTATGTTATGCTGGACTTTTTGCTGACTTGTGAACTGGGCTATTGTTTTTTTTCTTCTGATAGCAGCCTTGAATTTTCTGTGATGTTGGGCTTAGAATTATTTTGATATGTTGTGGCTTGGGCTGAAAGTCTGATTTTCTGTACTTGCAGCCTATTTGTTGTTATTATAACTCGAGGTTATGGGCCAATGATTTATTTGGAATGAGGCTTTGTTGCTTGTTTGCGAGTTTGCATAACTATGATGACATCTCTGAGTTTTTTTTTTGTCTTAACCTCTTTGTGAACCAACACTGTTGTGATTTGTAATGCGGTTTTGTTGCTTGAATATGATCGAAACAAAATCCTTAATCCCCCGATTCTTGCCAGAATTTCCTAATGATGAGCCTTGAATAGCCAATTCTTGTGAAATTTTGTTTATACTTTTGAGTTCATGATACTAACCACATTTGTTCTTTATATCATATGATGATATGGAGAACTTGAAGGGACGATGGAGGAGGAATTGAAGAAGAAGTTATAGCAAGGGTAACCATGACATGACTTTGGCATATAATTCAAGCATGGAGGAATTGGAGGAATTGGAGGGAAACCTCAAAAAAAAACTTTGAATATCTCAATAGTGACTAATAGGAATTCCTCTTATGTTTTGATTCTTAAAAAACTTAGGATTAGGAGTTTAAGAATTCTTGTAATGTAACTTGATTTCCATGGCAATTTAAGTTGCCTTCTGTAATATTTTGGCAAACAATTTAGAAAAATAGGCATGTTTGAGTGCCCTTTGAATTTTTAACATCATTCTTTTGTAAGAAAGTCAAGAAAAGTCTAAATATTCTTTGTCACTTGAATGCAAATGTCATAGAAACATGGATGTACATGTGATTGGTGAATCTTGAAAGTTAGTTCTTTGGGATTTTGAAAATACGCATAGAATTAGCTTGAAATAATCCTTTGCAACTTGTAGCAACCAATCATGCTTATGCAAAAATCAAACGTAGAATCCAAAATAATTCCAAAAGCTAGAAATATCTTGATTATCACAAATCCAATCTTTCCAACTTTCAAACCAATGATACATTGGAATTTATGGTTAATGATAATCAAATCCCTCCATTTCTTTACTTGAATTCTAGAAAAGATTCAACCACCTGTACTTTATGCTACTTTGAAATCCCGCTCGTGGTGATGGTCAAACATATGTTCAAGATAAATTTACCACACTCTTCCTTCTTTTCTAAATACCCTTTTAATAAGATGAATCTGGTTCAATCACAAGTTCAACACCATACATCATCCAAAACTCAGAACATCACATGTGGACAAAATACATTGCCACACAAAACAAAACTTGAACCAGCACAACAATTCTGTGTTTTATAATTAAAATTTAAATCAAGGATTCCTTTAGACAGAAAACTAGAAAGAAAGTTGCCTGTGGATGTCAATAAAAAATTTTCATAGTCAATGAGTCAATCTAAGAATGGCTAACGGTAGGGCAAATTTTGGGGTGCGACAGCTGCCCCTATTCAATCACCTTAAACCTGATAAGTGAGAAAGATCAACAATTTTTGAACGTTCAAGGTAGAAAAGGATTGAATACCAAAAGAACCCCGAAAATTTTCCCTATGCGGGAAACCAATGTCACAAAAGATATCTTGACTATAGAGTCAAGGCATAGACGCCTGAGGAGAATAAACTTGTTAAGCACCATCAGAATGTCTTAACAACAACAATACCAATTGAGAAATATCAGGATATCTCAATAACACCGGGGATAATCGAGTAACCAAAATGAGCAATAAACAACAAATTTTAAAGAAAATGCTATGAGAAGAAAACCGAACTTCTCGAGCGAAAAGAAGAGACAATAGATTAGAAGACTCTATCAAAGATATGATGGAGGATTTGTTAGAAAAATCTCGAAGAGTTAAAGAATACCCATAGACTTTAACGAAGATATGTGGCTGGAACAATATTTAGAATTGTTGTGCACGAAGGTGCAACGAGCCATGACATGCTGAATGTCCTAACCATGTAACTTCCGAGTTACCCACGTAACAAATTCAGTAGCACAACTCGAGAATACACTTCTCTGGGGATAAACAAATCATATCCATCACTCTGGTATGATATAGATGTTTATGAAGTCGGTAAATCTTTGTTTCCGACATTTTTGCTGAAAAGATCTTAATGAACATGTAAAGACATGTTAAACAACTTATGAGTTGACAAAATCTTCAATCTGTATGCAGATAGCTTTATCGGTGATAGAAGAATAAGATTCAACACCTGTGACTGAAAAACTTCTCTGGTAAGGTTCTTCAATTTGCTGGCATCGTCCCGACAATGCGTTGTAGCAAGTGGATATGCGGATCAACTTTCGAGTTGGGGAAATATCCTGATATTGAATAAACATCCTACTTGGCGGATATTCATCTGTTGAGTAATCGAGGACTTACTGGGGAAATAAACACGCCAGAAGTTCGACATGGTATTCTAAGAACAACTCAGAGCAACAAATTTATAGAAGCCACTGCCGCTAAAATTTGCTGAGAAGATTCTCGTCTGAAAGAACTCTTGAAAATACCATTAGTATGTTGTAGTAACCCTTCCTAAAGGAGACTCGCTTGGGAGAAAATGAAGCTTCGCTGGGGAAACTTCATTAGAAAACCTTGTGGAAAGCATCACTGGGGATTCCCAGTTGATAATTTTGCTGACATTAGAGTTCATTCAAAAAAGACAACTGTTTCGTTGGGGAAGAAATTTTGATTAAGATCCATACAAGTATATAGCTTGTGCTAGAGAGAAGAGAATAATTCTGCCATCTGAGAAATAATCTTTCAACTTTGGTCCTTATATGGACATTTGCAGTTTCAGCTGGGAAAAAACCTGCAAAGAGAACTACCGAAGCTAATGCATGAATATGATATGCATGATTTTTGATGATTTAATGCAGAAGGGTATCAAACTGATCTCCTGACACTACTGGAAGAGAAAATTTCAAATGCATTATAAAGATAATGCACCAAACTCTGAACGTTGATCCACCACTTGAAAGGCTCCACGATAGTCCTTGTAGAAGGAAGGATAGAAATTTCTGAAATGCATCAACTATGATGATCAACAAAATGCCCCAAATCTAATGAATTGAATGCAAAGAGAACGTGGTCAGTAACTTCAAGGACTAAAAGTGTACTTCTACGGGGATATAATAAATTATGTTTATCACACAAGTTTGATAATGAATGCTTTAACAGTGGACAAGCTTCCATCTGGATGACAGAAGGTTGTAACAAACATACACGTATATGTTGGACAACTTTACGTTGACAAAACCTTATTTGGTAGCTACTGAGCTGATAGTGAATTGAAATAAGCAAGAAATAACTCCACTGGGGAGAAAGGAATCAAATTCAACACCATCTGAAGGGAATACCTTCCATCTTCCAGTGTCGTGCTGACAACGCATAGCGATAACACGTACTGACGTGTTTAAACAACTTGATGTTGCAACAACCCTTCCAAAATATTTTAATCATCCTACTTGGTAGATGCATATTTCTGCTGAATAAGCGAGGAATACACTGGGGACGTAAACACACCAGAGATTCACAGGGGATTAACTAAGAACAGCTCAGAGAATCGAGTCTATAAAGGACTGTCGTCACTTAAGATTTACCCGGGAAGTGGTTTTTTCTGGAAAGAGTAAAAAAGCGATCATTCAACAACGAGCTAAATTTCTCCCATGGAAGTAATTGGTAGATCAACGACGAACTATCTCCCATAATGAAGAGGTTGCCATCCGTCGGCATAACAAATCAGCGACGAACTGTCTCTTGTCATAAAGAAACTACCATCCATAGCAATGCACCATATAACTATATGTTGAAACATCAATGGTCTTCTACTAACCATCATTAGCAGTCGAATGTAATAATGCACATAACCATATGCAAATAACTACGATGTTGACAATTCTTAGTTGATAATAACCATTATTGGTAGAATACCATGATAGAACCGAAGAAGCTCTAAACTCAAAATTGAACGTGAAGACACAATTCAAATGAAGACAACCATCTTCGGCTGAAAGCTCTTTAAACCTCCATGTTTGGGGGAGATATATGTATGTTTGAATGAGGCGAGGAACTCACTAGGGAAATAAATATACCAGAGGCTCGCATGGAGATTAACTGGGAACAACTTAGAGAATCAGGTCCATAGATGATTATTGACGCTCTAAGACTTACTGAGAAGACTGTTGTTTGAAAGAATCTGACCAGATTTTGGTTGAGAATAACAACACTGAGGATACCATAATGGTAATCCTGGCTGGAGAAGGCTCACTCGAGGAGCAGTTGAAGCTTCAATGGAGAAAACTTCTAAAGATAACTCGGTGGGAAAGATCACTGGGGAAATCCAAGTAGAAAATTCTGTTGACACTAGAGTTCACTTGGAGAAGATTAATCATTATGGAAGAGGTTCGATTTGAGAATCGTCACCGTTGTAAATCAACTTCTGAGTAAGCCTTCCAACTGGTGGCAGGAAGAACTAGGTTTTTCATTCAAGAAATAGTTTTCAAAGATCCGGTTCTGCGGAGGAGAACAACTAGCTGATCTCGAGATATCCCGAATCTTGGATGGGTTTATGCATGAGTATATTAAATGAATGAATGAATGAATGCATGAATATATTGGTTAATTCATTGGTTGTCAAACTGAATTCTCGGCATCACTGGACATCAAACAAAAAGCAATGACCAAAACCAAAGATACACCAAACAAACCACAACTGCTGCTGGTAGGATACACCCATGCCTTGAGGAAAAGATAAAAATTAGTTCTAGATCGTCACCATGATGATTACAGATGCACCTCCATTCTGGCGACAGACACAATATTTAGAAGGTCAATCATTCCCCTACATTCCGTAGACCAAAACAATTTCAAGTTTTTCAAAAGCTTTATTGTTTCACCATTTTTTAATGATTTTCAATTTTTATCTAAAATAGCAGCGACATTAAGCTAGACAGGCAGAAAAGATAAAAAAATCTTAGAAGAAGGAACAATGTTCAACTAAACAATTCTTTTATTTAAAATATGAGAAGAATAACTCATATATGAGGAATTTGTACACAAAGATGCACATTCCTTTAGGAAGAACATACAGGAGAGAGTAAGTCTATACACATTTTTCTTAAAACAACAATGAAATTGAAACTGAACTTCATTAAACCATAAACATGTTATTCTCCCTCTTGACTGCTATTCTTCACCACTTCACTTCTGGAGGTGGTGATTGAACTGATCCCTTCCATCTAAGCTTTTGTCGTGACACGGAAACACAAAATGCAGCATTATGTCTTTATATATTCCCTAAATTTTGCATGAACCACATTCTCTTCAGATTTTGGTTCACCGGGATACATACCCTCTTTTGCTTAAATCGCCCTTTCGGGTTTTCGGTTTATCGGGCTTAATTATTTTCTTTTCTCTTTCCTCCCTTTTTTAGACATAATACTTCTTGATCACGTCTGAGTTGACAGCATGTGCCAAATCTTCCCCATCCATATCGGTGAGAATAAGAGCTCCTCCAGAGAAAACCTTCTCACCACATATGGTCTTTTATAATTCGGCATCCACGAGGGTCTTTATGTGGAGAGATTATCCTCTTCAGCACCAAATTGCCCACTTTGAACACCCAGGGGTGTACCTTCTTGTCAAAATTTCTCTTGATTCTCTTCTGGTAAAGTTGGCCATGACAAAGTGTTGTCAACCTCTTCTCTTCAATCAAATTGAGCTAGTCGTACCTATTTTGAACCCATTCTGTTTCTTCTAATTTCGTTTCCATAAAAACTTTGAGGGAAGGAATCTCAACTTCTATGGGAAGTACTGCCTCCATACCGTAGACGAGAGAATAAGGTGTTGCCCCTGTCAAAGTGTAAAATAGATGTTCTGTATCCGTGCAAAGTGAAAGGAAACATCTTGTGCCAATCGTTATACGTCTTTACCATCTTCTGAAGGATTTTCTTAATGTTTTTGTTAGCTGCTTCAACAATGCCATTCATCTTCGGCCTGTAAGGCGATGAGTTGTGATGTTCTATCTTGAAGGTGTCACACAACTCCTTCATCATCTTATTGTTCAAATTTGTACCATTATCGGTAATAATCTTGCTGGGAGTACCATAACGACAAATCATCTCATTCTTGATGAACCGGGTAACCACTTGTCGTGTCACATTAGCATATGAAGCAACCTTCACCCACTTGGTGAAATAGTCTACAGCAACTAGTATGAATCAATGTTCGTTAGACGCCTTTGGCTCTATCATTCCAATCATATATATTCCCCACATAGAGAACGACCATGGTGAAGTCAGGACATTTAGAGGGGAGGGTGGCATATGCACCTATCAGTATGAATTTGACACTAATGACACCTCAGTGCATAAACAACACAATCTGTTTCCATGGTCATCTAGTAATAACCAACTCTAAGAATCTTCTTTTCCATCGCATGCCCATTTGCATGAATACCGAAAGAACCTTCATGAATTTCTTTGATAAGTTGATCTGCTTCGTGTCTATCCACGCATCTTAGCAAGACCAAATCAAAATTCCGCTTGTACAACACCCCACCACTTAAGAAAAAGTTAGCAGACAATTTCCTCAAGTTCTTCTTATTAGTGATAGATGCCCCTTATGTGTATTCGTTTTTCTCTATGTATTGTTTGATGTCATAAAAGCAGGGTTTACCATCAGTCTCCCCATCAATCATTATACAATAACCAGGTTCATCCAGACGCTCAATAGTGATATAAGGCGCTTCATTAGCCCACTTGACCTTGAACATTGAAGACAAAGTGGCCAAGGCATCAACTATCTGATTTTCCTCTCTAGGAATAAGATGGAAAGTGATCTCATCAAAATACGGTATCAGCTTCAAACATGACCCCTATACGGAATCAACTTTTCATTACGAGTTTCCCATTCTCCTTTGACCTGGAAAATGACAAGTGTTGAGTCCCCATAAACTTCAAGGATTTTGATCCTTAAGTCAATGGCTTCCTTAATCCCAAAGATACAAGCTTCATATTCTGCCATATTGTTGGTACAGTCGAAACAAATTTTGGCAGTGAAGGGAATATGATATCCTGTTGGAGAAGTAATTATTGCTCCAATTCCATGACCTAATGTATTATACGCACCATCAAACACAAGATTCCATCGAGATCCTGGTTCAATTCCTTCTTCAGGGCCGGTGTTCGCGGTAAAAAGTGACGAACGAGGGAATCGAATCGGAATTCGAATCTCCGGCTCAAAACAATTTACTCTTTTGATTTGTTTTTAAAAAAGATGTCGCGAGTATCAAGATTTATTGTTTCCAAAACAAGAAAATGAGATGAAAAAGGGGAAAGTTTAAATACCCTAAATAAATAATGATATGTGATGCGACTATCGTGAACTAGACGCAACGCATTGGGGAGAGACCTGAGTAAGAGGGTTTGTTATATAAAGGGAAGATATTAGCACCCTATATATATATATATATATATATATATATATATATATATATATATATATATATATAGTTATTTATAGCATATTTTGTGTATATGAATATTTTTGATATGTTTGTGTGTTTTAATTTGCTACTCTATTCTTGGGAAGATTTCTCCTTTGGGTTTTAAGAAAGGTAGGTTAGGCAGGATCCTAAGTTTTGTTATTATTATGCTCGTAAAGATCATTGGGATCCTCTGCATACACATCCCTTAGTGGGAATCAGAGCATCTGTAGCTCGAATCTAAGGGAGCTATGGTTTGTTTGGTTTGAGGGAGAAAGAACTATGCTCGCCATGGATGAGACCTTGTGCCTACGTATTCTCAATGGGAGGTTGAGAAAGTTAGAGCAATCGTAGTTCCCACTTATGCTAGTGGAAGCAAAGGGTGTTATTAAGAGACAAAGACAAATGTCATCTTAATGAAAAATGTATCTAATCTATTTCATCACATACATTTTTGAAAGGTTGATTGATTAAATCTTTCATCGTAAGTATTAGGTGTTTGGCTTGAGTGTACAAGCATTACCACTTACGAGTTAAGAAAGATGTTTGAAATATGATTGAATCTTTAATTGTAAGCATTGGGTGTTTTGCTTGAGTGTACAAGCGTTACCACTTACAATTAAAAGATATTTTGTTTGAAAAAAGTGTTTGAAAAAGTGTTTGTTTTGTATGTGATGTTATAGATGAGATACTTCTTCCATAGAGATGATACATGTCTAAATCTCTAGAAGAAATTGATTATTGATAGGGGATGCTTTTAAGAAGCCCGTGGGTCCTTGTATTGTAAGCCCAAGAGGAGGCATTCAGAGTTTCATCGAGGGTCCTTGCATTGTGAGTCCAAAAGGAGGCATTCTGAGGGTCATCGAGGGTCCTTGCATTGTGAGCCCAAGAGGAGACTATAGGGTATGGCTGAATTTGGCTTTAAGAGTGATTTCACCGGGAAACCATCCTCTTAGGATTCAAGAGTGATTTCACCAGGAAATCATACTCTTAGGGTTCTATTCTAGCGCGAGTAATTCTTTGCATTGAAAGCCCAATAAGAGGTTGTTAAGAGATTTCTGTTTGATGCCCAAGAGAAGGCTAAACTCAACGAGCGAGTTCTTTTGAACGAAACCCAAGAGGAGGCTAACTCAGTAGGGGAGTTGTCTTATACAAAGCCTAAGAGGAGGCTAAACTCAATAGGTAAGTTGTCTTATACGAAGCCTAAGTGGAGGCTAAAGGGAACCTAGATGTTAAACTAGTTGTTATGTTATAAATGAACAAGTATATGATAAAGTGTATGATGTGTATTCACAAGGAGTTTATGAAGGAAATATATAAGCAAGTGTATAAAACGAGCAATTAAGGCAAGTGTAACTTGAATATATAAAAAGGAGTTGGGACTTACACTGTAAGGGAGGCCCATTGGTTTAAGAGCAGTTTCACCGAGAATAATGCTCCTCTTAATACCAATGGAATCAGTATATAAACAAATGGATGAAAACAAACGAACGAAGTTTGTTCAGAATCTGGGGTTCTAGCTTCTGATAGGGTCAGAAGCATGGCTTGCTTCTGGAGGAAGAGAGCTTAGAAGCTGGCTGCTTTTGGAAGGTCTTGGAGGCACGCTGCTTCTGGAAGGATGAGAACCTGGCTGCTTCTGGATGGATAAGAAGCACGCTGCTTCTGGGAGCATGAGAAGCTAGCTGTTTTTGGAGCATGAGAAGCTTGATGCTTCTAGCAATGTTAGAAGCTTAATGCTTCTGGAGGGTGAAAATCTTGATGCTTCTGGAGGTAGAAGCACTAGAAGTGCTTCTGAAGAGTGTAGAAACTGAAAGTTTCTAGGTGTAGAAGCTTCAGAAGCACTTCTGAAGGGTTGAGCCTCAGACGTGCTTCTGGAGAAGCAAGCATCAGAAGTTAGGATGCCTTTTATTAAAAAAAGGTTCCAGGGGGATTCAAACCCTGGACCATGAGGCGAGGCAAAGGACTAAGTGCATGTTGGCTTGCCACTGGGGTGGCTGTTGCATCCGATCATAGAACAACAACCAATAAATTTAAAATAAACCAAGAATTTGAATTTTTCAGAAGTTAGAAAAACACGCTCAATGATTCATCTTCAACCTCCAGATTGTGTTCTCCATAGATTCTTCATTTCTTAATGAAATTGTATGATTCAAACATCAAACTTGCTCGGTTTTTTACCAGGAACATGATTATGACATTTAATTTCATTTATTTTAAGCTTAGAATCATTAATTTTCATATGAACACGAAGAATCCTAATTCTAAGTTTTGATTATCAAATTATGTATGAGCATAATTTTAAGCAATTGATTGAGGGTTATTACTCGGTGATAGTGCAGAAACAAAATGGCCAAGCCTTTTTTGAACTGAAAGTTAGAAATCACAGAGTTCAAAGTTCAAGTTTATACCTCTTTAAACTGAAATCGTGTTTCTTGCTGGAGGTGTTCCAGAGGTTTTCTGATGATTGCTACAGCTTCAGTGATGTTTATGGAAGGTGTTGGTATGCTTACCTTGGTTTAAAATAGTCTGGATTGTTCTGACCAAGTCCAGTTACATTCACTTGAAGTGAGAATCGAATATGGTGATTTTGTGTTTACAGTGATGGAATGATGATTTGGATTACTTCTATATGATGTATAGAAGGTGTTTGAAGTGAAAGTTTGGAAGATGCACAAGTGGATTGAGAGTTTGTAAGTTATGGCTCAATATGTGCATACATGAAGTTTGAAAATGATTTCTGAGTTTGGCTAGTTTTTGTGCTAGCTTGAGGATTCTAACAACTTTCTAATGATGTTTAGAAAGTATTTGAAGCCTAAGTTTGCTCAAAAATTGTAAAACTTGAAACTTGCAAAATTCTCCTTCTTAGAACTTTAAAATCAAGAAAGAAATAAGGAAAACTTGGATTATGATTGCTTTGGGGTAGTTTTGAATGAAGAAATGACCTCTATTTATAGGCCAAAAATTCTGAATGACAAGGCAAGGTTATAATTGAGAGAGCTTGCAACTTGGCTTAAGAGGTAAGAAGGAATCTTTTGCATTTAATGCAAATGGTTAACTTTTTAACCATGGTTAAAATTTCTTCTTGATCTAATCCTCCTCTCAATCATTTCTAACTGATATTTATCAGTTATATCCTATCTCTTCAAGGTGACAAGGCTTCTAGAAGGAGAAGTTGCAAAAATAACTTGTAATTTTGGTGCATGATTTTGGAAATACATGGTTTTGGAGCTCTATGTCTCAAAATCAAAACCCTAGCTACACAAAGTGTTTTTGCAAGTTCTTGGACATTTTAGAAAGCTTGTAACAAGACCTACAACTTTCATGTTTTGAGTTTTTCTTGAATCAAAATGGATCTAGGTGAAAAATGGCCATGAAAGTAAGAAAAAACCATGTTTCTTAACACTTGAAAATTTTTCTAAGTGTTAGAAAAAATTCCAACTTTGACTTTTTGTTGACTTTTTCACATTTCTTGATTTTTTATGATCATGATGGATTATTTGAAATGATTTTATGATTGAAAAAGTTTGGATTTGAAAAAGTTGACCAAAAGTCAAAGTTTGACTTTTTGAGCAGATGAAATTTCATCAAATGATTCAGAATTTGTCTGATGAAGAAACATGGATTTTGCAATGTTTTGAACCAAGAAATTAGGTCAAGATGTTGCATTGAAGATGTTAAGATCAATCTTCAAGCAAATAGGTCATCCATTGAGCAGAAAGTCAATGATTCACTATCTTCGATCAAAACCCTAATTGGTCGATTCAAGGTAGATCATGAGAAAAAGTTGGGAATTTGAAGATCAAATGTTTATGATTGATTATGATAGATCAATTGAGGTGAGTGGAGACTCAAACCCTAATTTATTATATCTTGAACAGATGAAATTTTGATAAAACCCTAACTTTGACTTTAGGAGTTCATGCACGATCTATCCTGTTCTAAAACTATTAGTGATGCAGTGATGCATATGTGAATAATGTAAGGTGGTATCTTAGGTCAAAAATTGGGGTATGACAAGCACCACTGGACCTTGTGGAGTGTATATGGATGCTTGGCTTGGATTGAAATGGCCTAGATCACTCTGACCAAGTCCACCTGCAGTCACTTCAAGTGAGAATCAAATTTGATGATTTTGAGTTTACAATGATGAAAATATGGTTTGGATCACTTCTATATGATGTATAGAAGGTGTTTGAAGTGAAAAATTGGAAGATGCACGAGTGGATTGAGAACTTGGAAGTTATGGCTCAATATGTGCATACATGAGGTTTGGAAGAGGTTTCTGAGTTTGGCTAGTTCTTGGGCTAGCTTGAGGATTCAAACAACTTTCTAATGATATTTAGAAAGTGTTTGAAGCCTAATATTGCTCAGAAAGTGCAAGGCTTGGAGTTTTGCAATTTCTCCCACTTAGAAACTTGAAACTTGAAAAACAAGAAAGAAAGAAGGAAAGCTTATTTAGGAATTCTTTGGTGTGATTTTGAATGAAGAAGTGACCTCTATTTATAGGCTAAGAGTTCTAAATTGCAAAGGCAAGAGATTGGCTTGAATTTGAACAACTTGCCTTAAAGGGCAAGAAAGACATTTTTGCCATAAATGCACATGGAATATTCTTTTAACCATGGTTAAAATCTCACTTGATCTTATCCTCCTCTTAATCACCCTCATCTGATATTTATCAGTTATAATCTATCCAATTTGATGACAAGGCTTCTAGAAGGAAGAAAAATGCAAAAATGACCTATAATTCTTGAAAAGTGACTTGTAAAATATGGTTATGGAACTCTAAGTTTCAATTTCAAAACCATAGCTACACAAAGTTTTTTTCAGGTTCTTGGACATTTTGGAAAGATTGTAACAAGATCTACAACTTTCATGTTTTGAGTTTTTCTTGAATCAAAATGGATCTAGGTGAAAAATGACCATGAAAGTTATGAAAAACCATGTTTTTAACACTTGACAATTTTTCTAAGTGTTAGAAAAATTTCAATTTTGACTTCTTTGTTGACTATTTCACATTTCTTGATTTTTTATGATCATGATGGATAATTTGAAATGATTTTATGATTGAAAAAATTTGGATTTGAAAAAGTTGACCAAAAGTCAAAGTTTGACGTTTTTGAAAAGTTGAATTTTCATCAGATGATTCAGAATTTGTATGATGATCAATCATGGATTTTGGAATGTTTTGAACCAAGAAATTAGGTCAATATTTTGCATTGATGATGTTAAGATCAATCTCCAAGCAAATAGGTCATTCATTGAGCAAAAAGTTAATGATTCACATCTTCGATCAAAACCCTAATTGGTCGATTCAAGGTAGATCATGAGAAAATGTTGGGAATTTGAAGATCAAATGTTGATGATTGATTAAGATAGATCAATTGATGTGAGTGGATACTCAAACCCTAATTGATCACATCTTGAACAGATGAAAATTTTGATAAAACCCTAATTTGGCTTTAGGAGCACACACACGATTTATCTTGTTCTGAAACTGTTAGTGATGCTATGATGCATATGTGAATGATATGATGTGGTATCTTAGGTAAAAAATTGGGGTATGACAGCCGGGAATATTACAATATTTGGTAAACATAGCATCTTCATTCGGGAATTCAAATTTCATTGGCTGGTAATCCTTCATGGGCTGGTGAGCAAGGTATTCTGATACAACACTTCCTTTAATAGCCTTTTGCGTCACATACTGGATGTCATATTCTGACAACAACATCTGCCAACGCGCAATCCTGCCCACCAAAGTTGGTTTCTCAAAGATATACCTAATGCGGTCCATCTTGGATATTAGCATCATGGTATAACACACCATGTACTGCCTCAAACGGTGAGCAGCCCATTCCAAAGCACAACAAGTTTTTTCCAACAAACAGTATCGGCTCTCACAATCTGTGAACCTTTTACTCAAGTAATAGATTGCATGATCTTTTCTTCTTGTTTCATCATGTTTTCCTAGGACACAACCCATAGATCCTTCAAGCACAGTCAGGTACATTATAAGAGGTTTTCCTGGCACAGGTGGTATTGAAATTGGTGGTTCTTGTAAGTACTCCTTAATCTTGTCAAATGCCCGCTGACAATCGTCATTCCACACAATAGCTTGATTTTTCTTTAATAACTTGAACAATGGTTCGCAAGTAGCTGTTAAGTGCAAGATAAATCTGGAAATGTAATTCAAACGTCCTAAGAAACCACGAATCTCTTTCTCTATCCTTGGTGCAGGCATATCCTAAATAATAGCCTTTACCTTATTAGGGTCCACTTCAATGCCACGTTGGCTCACTATGAAACCAAGCAACTTCCCAGATTGAACCCCAAAAGTGAACTTGTTTGGATTCGAACAACGTCTTTACTTCTTCAATTTGTCAAACAACTTCCTTAAATTAATAATGTGCTCTTCTTCAGTCTGATATTTAGCAATCATATCATCCACATAAACTTCTATTCCTTATGCATCATGTCATGGAAAAGAGTTACCATGGCTCTCTTATAAGTTTCCCCTGCATTATTTAATCTGAATGGCATGACCTTGTAGTAGAAAGTTCCCCAAAGGGTGGTAAATGTCATTTTCAACATATTGGCAGGATCCATTTTAATCTGATTATAACCCGAGAAGCCATCCATGAAAGAAAACACGGAAGACTGAGTTGTGCTATCAACTAAAACATCAATGTGAGGCAGAGGGAAATCATCCTTCGGGCTAGCTTTATTCATATCTCTATAGTTCACACACATCCGTACTTTTCCATCCTTCTTCGGGATAGGTACAATTTTGGCAATCCAGTCTGGATATACTGACACAACGAGGAATCCGGCTTCAAATTGTTTCTTGACTTCATCTCGAATCTTTTTGGCCATCTCTGAATGTGTTCTTCTTGGTTTCTGCTTTACAGGCAAACATTCGGGCTTCAATGGAAGCTTGTGCATAACAATGTCTGTGTTGAAACCAGGCATATCTTGGTACAACCATTCAAACACATCCACATACTCTCGTAACAAATGGACCAGATCATCTTTTGTCCTTTGCTCTAGAGCAGCTCTAACTTTGACCTTCTTACTATCCTCTTCAGTCCCCAGATTGATCACATCCACTGGTTCTTGATGAGGTTGGATCATCTTTTCTTCGTGCTCAACCAGACGCGTTAACTCTTCAAGGAGTTCATAGTCCTTCTCATCATCTTCTTCATCTTGGTTGATCGGGAAATCGAAGTCAAAAGGAATTACAGCATGACTATGTTCAATGAGTTCAGTTTCAGGTGATCTGCATAAACGATCGATTTTATTTTTTTAGCCATGTATGTATATTTTAACATAAAAATAAAAATAAAATGTTGTTGTTTTTATACGTATGTACTGGAAAGTGGGAGTAAAACGAAAAACAAAGTAAAAAGAGATCTCAAACTGAATAACAAAATGCATTTTTTTTAAGATAAAATCTTATTCATTAAACGAGGTAAGCCCTACAAAGTGATCCTTCGTGCCTTGGGCAGAGCATAGGATTTTTGTTTTGAAAAACAAGAAATTACTTTGAAAAAGAAATGATCGGGGTAACATCTTTGATAATCCAATTCTTAGGAGAAGCACCAGGGGGAGTACGGAACACCATCTTGGAGAACTCAGCTGCATACTTATCATCAATGGCGTTGATAGCCTCTCCAGAACGAAAACCTTTTGCAACAAAAGTATCTTTAATGCGAGGGATCTTCCTTTTTCCTGCCTCTGACCTTCCATTGATCTTGAAGGAGGGTTGGTACCCGAGTCCACTTTTGTCTTTCTTTTCCACCACTTCTATCATTGTTCCCCATCCTTCTGGGTTTCCAGCATCAATGAGGGCCTTAACATCCTGCCAGCAGGCCATGTTACCCTTAGGCTTTTTAGTAGTCTTTTCTTCACTCTGTACCGTACCCGCAATCTCCAGAGCTTGAAAGAGAGTTTCGTGCACTGCATCACCAATATCAACATACCTGAGTTCAGACACTTGACTAACAAAATAGTCCACTTCACCACCGACCTCTGCCACTTGATTATGCAATAAGAACTTTAACTTTTGATGGAGTGTTGAAGTAACAACTTTGGCTCCATGTATCCAAGGTCTTCCCAACAAACAACTATAAGCCGGGAAAATGTCCATCACTTGGAAAGTGATATTGAACAGCTGAGGTTCTATGAGCACTGGGAGGTCAATCTCACCCACCGCCATCATTTGGGATCCATCGAAATATTTCACCACCAAAGAACTGGGTTTCATAACTGCCCCTTCTACCTATAGTTGAGCCAGAGTTATCTTTGGGATCACATTCAAGGCTGAGCCTGTATCAACTAACACTATAGTAAGAGTTGTTTCACCACAAGTGACAGAAATATGAAGAGCCATATTGTGATTAACTCCATTCGGAGGGAGATCCGCATCAGTGAAAAATAAGTAACTATTATCATTCAAGCCTAAAATGGCAACATCCAACTGATTAACTGTAATATCCTCAGCTACATACTCATTGTCAAGGAACTTCAGCAGGGCTGTTTTGTGGGCTTCCGAACTCTTCAGTAAGGACAAAATTTAAATCATTACAGGAGTTTGACTAAGCTGATCAACCACTTTGTAGTCACTCTTTTTGATAATCTTCAGAGTTTCATTGCTCGGTTTAAAGACATCCTTCAATTCTTCTGCGCTTAGATAAATGCCCACGTCCTTTTTTTGGTGAGGTTCTGACACTTTCTCTGCAACTCTACTCTTTGTCAAATCTTGGTGATAAATACAACCGCTATGGGTCATGCCACTTGCACCAACAATATTCTCAACAGGAGGTTCTTCTAACATCACAGGCTTACCGCCCACAACAACCTCTGGTTCATAATTCCATGGCACAACCTTGGTACTTTCATAAGGAATCTAAATAGGTGGATAAATCACCATTGGCTCAACTGCCATAACAGGTTCTTCTTCCTTTACAAGGACCACTAGAGGTATATGAATCCTCCTATTGTTGATGAGTGGTACCACCACATCCACTTCATTCTCTGTCTGAGCTCGGCTAAACTAGATCTTGTGTTGGTACATTAATTTCTGTAAGCACACCTTGAATTCTGCACACTATTTTGGGTTAACTTGACAGATCAAACAATCATCATGGGCACCTTTCTGCAAATCAGCTTCTTTCAACTCTTCAAACACCCTCTTCAATGACATTTCCAATTGATCCACATCCATAACCAAACTTCTTTCTTCCTTAATCAAAGCATTCGCAGACGACGACCCATGCCCTGGCAATAGGTTATTAACAATGTTGGGGACGTCAGCGAAAGTCAACAACTTCCTATCAATAAGTTCTTGTACTTTGCACTTGAATGCAACACAATCCTCGGTAGTATTGTTCTACCCAAAAACTTACCCTCTTCTTTCATGTGTTTCTGGCTTATAACTCGATTGCATAAACATACCATGTAGTCACATACATAGCATTGATCATGGAGTTACTAGGTTAAAGGTATCCCAGATTTGTGAAAAATGGCACGTTTCGGTCATCTCAGTTCACTTTGGAGGCCGTTTCGCCGGACAAAAAGAATTTATTCGCTCATTTCTCAATAAAGTGCATTTTGGGTTTTCAACGCGTTTTGGGCACTCCAGAAGGCGTATCTCTCAGCTCGTCAGGTATTTTCTGATGACTTTTGACCGGCAGGTTCCTCTCGCTATTATATACAACTTTTGTTTGAAAGTCAGAAGCGAATTGTGTGAGAAAGGTCCCTAAAGAAATTGATTTCTCCAGTGGTTCAAACTGAATTTTAGTGTTGAACCGTGCGTTCTACCCCACTAAACAGTTCATATCTCCCAGCTGGAAACTCGAAATTGAGCGGGGCTGGTTTCTAAAAATTCGTATCGCAGCCCTCTACAACTTTCATTTAAAACTCAAGAGCTGATTTCTCACCAATCAATACTAGGATTTTATTCTTTGGAGTTGATTTTGAGTTGAACCGGGTAATTTTCATCTGATACGCGAAGTTCGAAGAGTCATATCACGCTCTATTTTTATCGAAACAAGGTGGGACCAGTGCCAGAATTTCAGAAATTTTGTTAGCTTCAATTGTCTCAGAAATACTCATATGCAAATTTTGATCAGAAGACCCTCGTTCGAGGCATTTTCTCCGAAGAGCGCAAATCAAATTCTACATGTGTCAATAGCCTGAAAACTGTGCTGAAACTTCAAAAATTCACATTTTCTTGACCGTTCATCCAATTAAGTCGAAATTTTGATTCACTTTAGCAAAATCGCATTCTGAACCCTTTTTGTTTACATTCCGACTTCAATTTCCACGCGGATTTGGCTGTTTTGAATTAATTACGAAAATTATTCGGATAATCATGATTTAGGCTTGATTATGGATCTAAGGCACTCTTAGGTCCAATTCCTAAAACTATAAATAGATTTTTTCCTTCACAAATCACAACAACACAATCATTTTCATAATTTTCACCACAAACCACTATCTAATTCTCTCTCAAACCAAAGCAAAAAACTCAAGAACAAATTTCAAACTTCAACTTTCCCTCCAAGCAACCACCACAGGCCGCCACCGGACCTGTCTGACAACTGTCACCACTGCAGACCGTGTTAAGCGCATCGTGCTAAGCGCACCCTGCGATTTCTCATTTTCTCATTGACGAGCAACGGTTAACAGCTGTCGGTCATGGACAAGTTTATCAGTAGAGGATGAAGAAAGCATATGAAAAGAGGGTGCGACCTTAGAATAACAAGCCTGGTGACCTCATGCTAAAGAGGATAATTCTTCCTCAGGGTGATCCTCGGGGTAAGTGGATGTCGAATTACGAAGCTTTATTTGTTGTAAAGAAAGTTTTCTCGGGTGGCGTCATGATGCTCGCAACAATGGACGAAGAAGATTTTCCACTACCCATGAACGCGAACGTAGTCAAGAAATACTACGCATAGACTTTCTTAGTTAAGAAAGAGAATAAGGGTTAGCGACTATGTCCCGCATTGGATCAACGATCGCACCTTGTGGCAACATCTCGAGCTACTCCGAAGGGCAATGATCAATCCAATCACCTTTTTCGGGAAAAGCGAAGTGATGAGATAGTTGAAGTTATAAAGTGATAGTAGGGTTGAAACCCGGTGAGGATTCGTTGTCGCATTTTCATGCATTTTAGTTTTCCTCTTATTTTACTTTTGCAATTGCCTCATTTCAGGAATTGCCTCCTACTGTACTTGCCTATTTACAGGCCTACTTCTAATTAATAAAATGAGTTTTTCTTGTCAATTAATTTCTTGCATTTACTAATTTGTTTGCGAAAGACGTTCAAAGTTTTGTGGTAAAATTTTGCATATATAAGCATTGTTGGTTTTACCATGATCATAAACTTTTGAATATTATTCTGAAACTTGAGTGACTTGGATGGCAGGCAGATTTGTCGCATCATATTAGGGGCACTCTACTAACGCTTTGTTGTAGGAATTCTTTCGTGTTTGCAGATGTCCAGATGTACTAAGTTGAAGAAAAATCGAAGGTTTCCCCAATGAGTCTGTTCCTAGGCAGAAATGGTCTCCAGAAGTTTTGTCAGGTATTCTCCCTTGGATCGGTAAAGTCAACCAGCGCTTTGTGCCAAGGGTCATTGATAGATGTCTTCTCATCATCCCCAACAGAGTTTATCTTTTCCTCCCCAATGATGTCTTTAACGGAGATTATTATAGTGCATTGGGCAGATCCCCAATGCAGGTCATTGGTGTCCATTTTAGCTGGAGTTCCCTAGTGGATGTTCATCAGAATCTCAAATGTGTTTTGATAGAAGATTGCATTCTTTTATCCCCTGTGGAAACGGTACCTGAACCTTTAACCACGGATGTTCATCCCTAGTGGGTTCACATTTCATGATATCCCCAGTGTGTGAGTGCCAGTCTACTCTGGTTCTTCCCCAGTAGGAGTTGAAGTACATCTTTCCTGACATCCCCAGTAAGTCAGCACATCGTTTTCATCCCCAGTCGGAGTCTTGAAGGGTAACGGTGGAAGTTCTGCTTCAAGTATCTCATTTGGTTCCCCAGCGGATCATTGCCCCACATACATTTTCGTCATGATATCATCTCCTCAGCATGGTCACCTGACGATATTCGATTGCCCCAAGTGATTTTCTTTTGAATCATCAGCTTGGTCGTATCTTTGGTTGCTTGCCAATGCTATTTCCACCAGTGGAGCTTCCCGATTTAAACCTGATGGTTCGGTGACCTGCGGTCACTGATTGCTCGTTTTTTATATTTTTTGCAAACATGCATCATCGCATCTGCATTACTTCTTAGGAAATTCATGTATCGCACTATAAGCCAGGAATATAATTATTTCCCCAGTAGTATTCCTACCTCTCTCTGAAATCCTAGTAATGATAATTTCTTTGGTGTGTGGCATCCCTTTGGAATCCATTGTGTCCCAGCTTTTCCTGGCGCAATATGTCCATTATCTCCTTTGGTGTTGAAGCTTCCAGCTCTTACCCTGGTGCAACACGTCTTCAGCGTTGAAAGCAAGCCCTACACTTGTTTTCTCCTTTCCGCACAAGAGTTGATTCGCTACCAATTATTGAACAGGTCTGAGTATTACGCTCTCTCCTATACGCATGGTACAAATTACTCTGTGTTGTGTGTGAAGTCTGGTCAGCGTTTCCAGTCTTCATCTGCGTTGAAACTGCCAGTCCATCCGTTGGTGCAATGTTCTTAGGACAGGTTCTTCCCTTGTACCTTTTTGGGAACAAGAATACACTTGTTTCTCTTCTCATAGTACAACGTTCTGAGTTAGTAGAGCCTAATCGTCACTTTCTAGCCTTCGTATCACAAACTCGTCTGGTTATTCCCTAGCATAATGTGGTTAGTCTAGTCAGTGTATCTAGTCTTTGCTTCCGCTGGCATGTCAACTCTCCCCTGGCATTGTGGGTCATCTTTTGAGAACAAGAATTCACTTGTTTCTCTTCCTTGTAAAGCCTAATCGGCTTTTCCGGGTCTTTGCATCACGATCGTCCAGTTATTTTCTGGCGTAATGTGATTAATCTGGTTAACGTATCTAGTCTTTGCTTTTGCTCGCGTGTCAGCTCTCACTTGGCATTGTGGATCGAATTGGGTACAGGCCAATTCCTTTGTAGGGACAAGATTACACATGTACCTGTCTTCTTAGAATTCAGCATTTATTCTGTGATCTCTCTTGTTGTAACCCAGTTAAGCTCTGGCGCAACATATCCTTTTCTCCAGTGAGGCTCATTGGAATTTTAAAAGTCCACACCTATTTCTTGATGCAGCTTTTGGTATTCAAAGCGTAAATTTTCGAGTCCATTTCGGTATTAGATCACCTCACATCTTGTCGCTCGAAAGGCAGGCACCAACCTTGCTCCCAAGCTTGAGGATGATTGAATAGGGGCAGCTGTTGTACCCTAAAATTTACCCTCTTCTTTCCTGTGTTTTTGGCTTATAACTCGATTGCATAAACATACCATGTAGTCGTATACATAGCATTGATCATGGGGTTACCAAGTTCAAGGTATCCCAAATTTGTGAAAAATGGCGCGTTTCGGTCATCTTAGATCACTTTGGAGGCCGTTTCGTCGGACAAAAAGAATTTATTTGCTCATTTCTTAATAAAGTGAATTTTGGGTTTTCGGCGCATTTTGGGCACTCCAGAAGGCGTATCTCTCAGCTCGTCAGGTATTTTATTTTGACTTTCGACCGACAGGTTCCTCTCGCTATTATCTAAAACTTTAGTTTGAAAGCCGGAAGCTAATTGTGTGAGGAAGGTCCCCAAAGAAATTGATTTCTCCAGTGGTTCAAACTGAATTTTAGTGTTGAACTGTGCGTTCTACCCCACTAAATAGTTCATATCTCCCAGCTGGAAACTCGAAATTGAGCGGGACCATTTTCTAAAACTTCGTATCGCAACCCTTTACAACTTTCATTTGAAACTCAAGAGCTGGTTCCTCAATAATCAATACCAGAATTTTATTCTTTGGCGTTGATTTTGAGTTGAACCGAGTAATTTTCATTTGATACGCGAAGTTCTAAAAGTCATATCTCGCTCGATTGTCTCAGAAATACTTATTTGCAAATTTTGATCAGAAGACCCTCGTTCGAGGCATTTTCTCCGAAGAGCGCAAATCAAATTCTGCATGTGTCAGTAGCTTGAAAATTGTACTGAAACTTCAAAAATTCATATTTTCTTGACCATTCATCCGATCAAGTCGAAATTTTGATTTAAGCAAGCAAAATTGCATTCCGGAAACTTTACGTTTACATTTCGACTTCAAATTCCACGCGGATTTGGCTGTTTTGGATTAATTACGAAAATTATTCGGATAATCATGATTTAGGCTTGATTATGGATCTAAGACACTCTTAAGCCCAATTTCTAAAACTATAAATAGATTTTTGCCTTCACAAATCACAACAACACAATCATTTGCTTTAATTCTCTCTCAAACCAAAGCAAAAAACTCAAGAACAAATTTCAAACTTCAACTTTTCCTCTAAGCAACCACCACAGGCCGCCACCGGACCTTTGTCAGACAACTGTTACCACCACAGACCGCGCTAAGCGCGCCCACCATGCTAAGCGCGCCCTGTGATTTCTCATTTTCTCATTGCAACTTTCTCTCCACAGAATCTTGCTCCTCTTCTCCTTCTTCTGCTCGAATCTGACATAGAAGGAACGGTTTCCTCTTTATTTCTCCTCAATTTCAAGAATTAAGCAATTCTCCTTCATCTTCTTCAATTCTCCATTGAAGACTTTAAGTTTCTTCAAGAATTCAAGGTTGATTTCAAGGATTATCATCAATTCGATGCTTATATGTGTTGCACCCCAAAATTTGCCCTCCTATCTCGATTTTATCTGGCTTAGGCTTCACGTTCATCCGCATACGCTTCCAATAGGTCATTGCATTAAACAGTCATTCACTCATTGAATATGCATCATTTTGTCGTATTTAGATTGACCAAAAGTTAGTTTAAATCGATATCTGAATCGTTTTATAGTTATAAAATACCCGATATTTCACTTCATTCATTTTTATCTCCTTACCTGTTTCTTGTATTGTTTTAAGCTAATTATAGGTCGATGATATCAATATTTTGGTTTTATAAATAGACTGTTAAAAGCGATTCGACACTGTACAAAAATTAGTGGGAAAAATATTTCAAGTTTTCGCCTCTAACTCACTGATTTATGAATCTATGTGTCGCGTAGATCATGAAAATGTGCTCTCTCTAATTTTTCGAAACATTTCGAAGTCTTGTTTTTAAACGTAAGTGTTTTAAAATCAAGTATTCTTTATTATCATTTTATTTCAATTTTAATTATTTCGATAATTTTTCTTTAATCTATGAAACCCGTAGTTCATTTTAATGTGCTCATTATATTTTTTTGGAAAATTTATTGTTCGAATTTATATCATTTTTGACAATTTTAGGTGTTTAACTTTTATCTCCAAAAAATCAAAATAAAAATATATTTGGGTAGATTATTTTTTATACTTTTGGGCCTTATAGCCCATTTTTTCATAAAGGAATTTTAGGCATTAAATTTTTTTTGCTAAACCTAAATTTTGGGTATATATATGTTATAATTTACTGCTGGAAGGGGGATCAAAAATTGAAAGCGGCTGAGGTAGAAAAACAAAACAAGTTTTATAATTAATCTTCACCTCCACTGCCACCTTTCAAAACCCCATCGACCTCCATCTGTCTTCATCAACTCTCCAACCGAAACCTCCTTCATCTCTATCCGCCGTATCTCCTCACCTCTAAACAACCACCAACCATCGTTCCCCTTCACATATCATCAATCTCCAGCGCCTCTCACTCACAGCCGTCTCATACACTCCATCCCTGTCTCCATTGTCACCTTCATCATCAACACCATATTCCGCCCCTGTCTTCATTATTCTTCACACTCCCTCTGTTTCTCCTTCTCTATCGCAACTTGCAACCTCAACATCTACTCCCTGCTTTCGTTCTGCCTCACTACTCACCTCAACTTCAACTTTCCCTTCTGTTTCGACCACTGCCTGTCTCACCATATCACCAACAGCCGACAACCTCCAAATTTCCGTAAGCTTCCTCTGGCCAACATTCACTCTCTGTCGTCGCCGTCTTTCCGACAATCATACTCCTTCGTACTTCCAACGACAACACGGCCCGCCTTTCTGCTTCAACTTTGACGCATACTCGTGGTAATTTACTACTCTTTTTTCAGATTTGTGTTTGTTCAAGATTAATGTCGTAATCGGATATGATGCAGAATTTATGTGTAAAATGTTTGAGTTGCTATGAACTGATTTTGTGAATGAGGCTAATCTTGATTACATGATTTAATTTCTGAAAAATGGATTTGTATTTCTATATGTTAGTTGTGTTTGACGTTTTGAGTAGAAATACCTCGCTGTCTATACCATGTTGTTTTGCTGAATTCAATATCATTGCTTCATGTCAAAAATCCAAATTCATGTTCAAATCGGACTGAATTAAGATATTTGAAAACATCATCTTATTTTATTATTGTTGTCTAAATTTGAATAGAAATAGGATGTTTGACATTTTTGTTTGAATTTGTTTGTGTGTGTCGAAAGTGATTGAGGCAGCCATGTTAGTTTTAACATATAAGAACCATGTTGGATAAAGTGTTGAAGTTGTAATGAGTCGTACTTGGGTGTAGTTTCAATGAAAGTGACGATAATGCCACGTTTATTTGTGTAAAAATCAAACTGAGAAACCATTAGGGATATCACGACATTTGCGTTTTTCTCATTTTAATTGAAGTTTATGATTTGAAAGTTGTATAATTTCGATGAAGGTGATGTTGTTTCCGTGATTATTCACGTAGAAACTAACCGAGAAACCATTGAGACACTATGTATTATGTTATTCTAATTTCTTTTTTAATTTCGATTGGATTTCATAAGAGGATTCCATACCGTTTTCGATGATGGCTCAATGTCTATGTCGCGTTATTTGCCTAAGACTTAACCGAGAAAACTATCGAGGGTAGCACATTGTTTCTTAGGTGCAAGAAAAATCATTTTTATCTTGAGTTAAAGTAATTGATTAGTGGCTGCCCCGAATTCGGTTTCATGACATGTTGATTTGAATCAATTCGAATGAATGGTTAATGTTGTTTCGATTACATTCTAATTTGAATTTGAACAATGGAGTCTTGGTTGCAATAGCGATGGTGTTTCGGTAGTTTAATTGATTTAAGTGGAATTTTTGAGAGTTTCTTGAGATAACGTAGTTGCTGCCCGGTTTCGGTTTATGCGGTTAAAATGTGCTTAAAACTCAATTTTCCACGTTTTTCGATTGATTGATAACATGAGTTCTTTGGTTAGTCCATTTGTGAATCGATAATCATGAATAAATTCTTGCTACTTGAATTGTTCATTCATTCATATAAGTTGCATTCGATTTTAATATCTTGCTTATTAACCATGTTTATCTTATTGTCATTTCATTTTGATTTTATTCCACTTATGCTACTAACGAATTTGTTACTTGTGAAGGCATTCAAGAATAGTTCAAACATCATTTCATCATAGAATATATATATACCTTTCTCCATTTACATTTTTATTATAATTATTCTACTACTTCAATATAATATTTAGTTATGTATTTTTAATATTGTAAATATAATTATATAGTATTTCTGTTTCATATTTAGTAAATGTATTTTTAAATGTACAAAATACTTAGTATTTTATTTCTTATACTTAGTATTGTAAATATATAATTATACATACTATTTTTATTCTTATACTTTATTCAATACATTTGTAAATAAATTCAAATTACATTGTAATGATTCTTTATGTTGCGATTTCGAACTTTAAATTCAATTTAGCTTTCGAACGTGTATGAACACAAATATATCGGTTGCCTTCCTAGAATTGGTTCCTACATAAATCTATTCTAAATTTAATTCAATAAAATACCCGAGCATTGTAGTTTATTTCCGTTGTGCGTTGTTTGTATCTTATGTAATGTAGGGACTTCTACTCCGACTTTCATCCAACATGTTGAGCTTAGCCGAGTCTCTACGCCTTTACCAAGCATCCCAAGCCTACGCGATGCGATTTTCCTTCTAATTCACACCTCCAAATCAAGCTTCAAAACAGGCCATGTCTAAACCTTACATCTTTACAATTATTCTTAATTATTTTTACGCAAATAAACTTTGTTGTGTATTAAATAATTATTAGTCTAAAATAATTTTATTCGATATTATTGATTAAACTATTAGTTAATTTTATCGAAATAAAATTGTTATTCTAATAATTATTTAAAGGACTTGGACATGTATTGTGTGCTAAATTATTCTACTTGTCTTTCTTATATGCTTGTATGCTTTATTCCATAATTGTACACTCTACCCACAATTAATATAAAAACGACTCTGATCTCTCATTTTGGTTCCCACACCAAATTCTCTAAGGGTCTCATAGTTGGGGATGGGCATGGCCATCCTCACGAGCTTAATCAAAACCCTCGTTGCTTTGATTAACCATAACCCAAATAAACATTGGTCCACATACCAATTATCCATGCACCAGGGTCTCATGGTTAGGGATAGGAGCACATATCCTCACGAGGTTAATCAAGTCCACATACTTGATTAATCATAACCCGAAACTTTACTTCTCTTCGTCCGATATCGAACTCCTAAAACACTTTCAAATCAAATTAATTAATTGAATTTGTTTTCTAAATCGATTTTCATAAAAAAAATACTTAAATGGAGTTTGTTTAAATTATTAGATGATAGCCTAATGATTTAAGCGAACTTGAAGTTTTTAGATTGTTAGATGGTAGCCTAATAAGCTAAAAACTTCTATCCATGTTTTAAAACAAAAACATAGTGTTATGGCATTTAATTAAATTGTTGGATGATAGCCCAACGATTTAATTAAATTTAAAGTATTTGGGCCATTAGATGATAGTCTAATGACTTAAATACTTTTATTCCATACACTTAATAAATGTAAACTTTGCTTCACTTCACCTTTTTCTTAATAAAGATTTTGGATGAGAGATGATTGGTCGAGCTCACTCACCAATTTCGAGTATTTGAATCGTTAAATGATAGCCTAACGTTTTGGTACTTGTCATCTACAATTAAAATCAATTCAACCCATTCAAATTCTTTTTTCCGCTCATATGCGATCATCAAAAACATTTCTTCTAAAATCAACACAACCAATTCAAACATTTTCAAGAAGAACTACGGAGTTTTGCCTTTCCCATTGCACGAGGGAATACGTAGGCACGCGGTTTCGAAATCGTGTCAAACTCAAAATAATAATAAACAAACCCCTTTTCTTCTTTCTTATTCATAATTTAGAAATTAGCGAATACACACACAAACATACTTTGAACTAAATGGGTACCATCGAGTACAATGGACGTAAGGGGTGCTAATACCTTCCCCTTGCGTAACCGACTCCCGAATCCATATCTTTTGGTCATGTAGACCGTCTTATCCGATGTCGTGGGTTTTATCTATATTTTTCCGTTCTTTTTTAGAACAAATAAAATTAGGTGGCAATTTCATTGTTTTTGAAAATTTAAATGATTTTTGAAAAACGAGTTGCTTCAATATGGTATTTTCTTTGAAGAGCACAAGGAATTCCTCTTCAATTTGATTCAAACTTCAAGTTCAAGTAAGTGTTTAGTTCAATTAAGCACTTATTTTAAGTTATTATTGACTTTTAGCTTTTCTGGAATTCGAATACTGAAATTGCTTGCAAATTCTGTGTAGATTCTGATTTTTGAACTTTCATTCTTGAATTCTTTGATTTGAATTGGAATTTGCAACTTTATTTGTGTCGGTGTGAGGATTTTTGTACATAGCACACACTCACACTTGTGCATTTGTGTTTTCCTTGCATATAGGCCATAAAATTGTGCGTCTTGCATCATCTATCACATACTCATGAATTAGAGAGCATTTAGATTGGTTGAATTGCATTGATTCATGATGATTTGAGGCATAATTTGCATTCGAAAGTGTGTCGACATGTAGATTCAAAGGCATCTTGATCATTAGGTACATTGTGCATTGTACATAATCCATGCATATGCATTTCAAGTGTTTGTGTTAATGTACAACTTAGACTTGACATGATTATTCAATACCTCTTCGTGGCATGACTTGCTTGCATTGATTCTTTGCATATTGAGCATTAGAATTGTTGATTCAACTTTCATTCTTAACATGTTCATACATAATCCTGACATATGAGCATTAGAATTGTTGATTAAACTTGCATTCTTAACATGTTCATACATAATCCTGACATATGAGCATTAGAATTGTTGATTCAACTTGCATTCTTAACATGTTTGTACATAATCTTGACATATAAGCATTAGAATTGTTGATTCAACTTGCATTCTTAACATATTCATACATAATCGTGACATATGAGCATTAGAATTGTTGATTCAACTTGCATTCTTAACATGTTCATACATAATCTTGACATATGAGCATTAGAATTGTTGATACAACTTGCATTCTTTACATGTTCATGCATTGATCTTTGGCCTATGAGGATTATGATTGTTTGCATAACTTTCATTCCTCACATGTTCATGCATTTGATTTTCATCTAAGAACATTGGAATTGTTGCTTTTACTTGCATTCCTCACA
The DNA here is from genome assembly GCA_021764765.1 of Vicia sativa. Taxonomy (NCBI): domain Eukaryota; kingdom Viridiplantae; phylum Streptophyta; class Magnoliopsida; order Fabales; family Fabaceae; genus Vicia; species Vicia sativa. The sequence continues at coordinate 77,465,343 of CM038795.1, forward strand.
TGTTCATGCATTTGATTTTCATCTATGAACATTGGAATTGTTGACATAACTTGCATTCCTCATATGTTCATGCATTTGATTTTCATCTATGAACATTGGAATTGTTTGCATAATTTACATTCCTCACATGTTCATGCGTTTGATTTTCATCTATGAACATTGGAATTGTTGACATAACTTGCATTCCTCATATGTTCATGCATTTGATTTTCATCTATGAACATTGGAATTGTTTGCATAATTTACATTCCTCACATGTTCATGCATTTGATATTCATCTATGAACATTGGAATTGTTGCTAGACTGTATGGATGAGCTTTTAGCATGAGAACATCATGGAAAAGTGATTCAGATCAAAACAGGAAATTTTGCATGTTACAAACCGCGCTTAGCGCCACCAGAAGCGTGCTAAGCGTCAAATCTACTGACTTTTATGTTGTAGGTCGCGCTCAGCGCCACCAGGAGCAGGCTTAGCACCAAACTTTCTGTTTAGGTCGCGCTTAGCGCCATGTACCAAGCTTAGCGCGACCTGGAACTGAATTTTCTTTTCTTTCTTAATTCCAAGTGCAAACAACATGTATTCTAACATTCCTAATCATTGTTTGAGATGTATTTGATGCAGGAACTTGTGTTGTAAGTACATATGACACAATTCTTCATTGTTTCACGTTTGTATACCCCACGTATACATCCCTTTTGCTTGCCTTTTGGGTCTAACTCCCTTCTTGCAGGTGTATCTTGAGTGGAATGTGTATACACATGTTCCTTCGCTTGTTTGCATACGCGCATATTCTATTGTCTGCTTGTGTGGTTCTCTTGCAGGTGTCATTGCTTCGGATACGCATAAACGTGTATCCCGCTTGTTTCTGATACTTTGAGCTATTCTCACCGGTTTACTCTTATTGCATGGCTGCAGTACTTGAAGTTTTCCGGAGTATTCTTTAGCTCGCAGTGCTCTTTGGATTCTATATCTGTTTGGTAGTTTCTACACCATTTATCGCATTCTCTTACAGTTTTCCTAGATATCATGAGAAGTAGGGCTTTACAGCTTTCTTTTGCCATGAGAAGTAGGAATAGAGATGCATGATGGGGCTTCCGTAGTTGGAGCATGTTCAGGAACCCCTCTGGTTTATTTAAAGACCCGTTTAGGGCGCTTCTGTTTGCTAATTGTGTTTGGTTTGTTTAAAGTCCTCATCCGTGCATAGGGAGGCGCTTTTTGTTGTGCTTACAATTGTGCTTGCATAGGTTAGAAGTGGTTAGGACAACTGATGTGGCACCACCAAGCAAAGTCCCGCTTTTTATATTTCCTGCTATCGAGTCATTGATATATAGGCAAGTGGAAAGGGTTGGCAGTCGTCCCCCACAGTTCTAGTCTGTGTCTTGTATGGTGCACCCGAATTTTATTATTATTGTAAGTGCCCTTATTTAGGATTGACTCGTTTCTTGTAAAACAAATAATAAACAACAATAATGTAATGTAATGTACAATAGGAACAGCCTGAAAATCCTATTGTAAATGCCTAAACATGTTGTGTTGATTTAATTCAACATCTGGAACAACATGTCACAAGAGATGTCATAACATCATATCAGACATCAAGCTACCGAATCCAAGTCAGTGCGTTCGTTCCTAAAGTTATGCAGAATATTCTGCCAAATAGAATGCATAACAAGTAGCGAAAATTGAAGGCATATGTGGAGCCCTAGAAGATTCAATCAGAAGCTAAGAATAAGGAGAAAAGCTCGATTGAAGACCTAACTTGTGCGTAAGTTTTACGCTTATTTTATGCAAAGTTGTTGAAGCCGCTTTGTCACATGAAGGCCCAAACCAGTTGGGTAAAAGGGAAAGGGGAGTTTAGATTGAAGATAAATCCTATGGACAAGGATGGTAAAAGTACACAGTGGAAGCTAAAGTCATGGAAATTTGCAACAGTTGATGTCATAATGATGTTATGACATTCTGTGACATTCTGCTCGAATCGTTTTCCGAGATTTTTCGGAAGTTTGTTGAGCATTTTATTTATGTCTTTCTGTTATTAGAAAGCATGCTCACGTGGTGTTAGGTTAATCTTAATTAAACCTAAATTGGTTGTGAAACAAACCATGTTTTAGGAGAAAATTAAGTGAACCCTAGCTATCTTTATGGAAGCCCAAAACTGAAGATTTGGACCGCTTCTATATAAAGAATTCAACCCTTACAATACATACGCCTGATTTCATTGAAAACATTGAAGGCTTTTATTTGTGTACTGTTAAGGGATTTAACAATTGGTATTGTGTAGAAAGCCGTGTATTGTAAAGATGTAATCATTAGGGCTAGTTTGTTGTGAACCTCCCGGGCTGTGGGATGGTCACCATACTCCTTGAAGCCCGTAGGCAAGAGGATGTATGAATTGTACTTGATTAAAGCTTTTAAGCATGATCAAGTTGTGTAATGGAAGTGTATCTTCGAGCAGTTTATGAATCAGAAAGTAATCACACGGTGTGATTGAAGGGAGTGAGAGGGTTCTCATATCTAAGTAGGACTTAGGTAAAAGTGTCATTGGGTAGTGATTAAGTGAGAAGGGTCAACGGGGTGTTGGTGTAGGGTCTTTGAATTGATCGCTAATAGTGAACTTTATCCACGGCTTGGAAGCCTCGGATGTAGGTTGGTTGAACCGAAGGTGAACAATTCTGTGTGTTATTTACTTTCTGCATTGGTTATTTGTTTGATGTCATAGCATTCATCATGACATCAGTTTGTATAATTAACCTTAACTGTTCTGAACTTCATTAAATCAGAACCTGCACTTATCAATGGTGTTACATGTTCTGGTATGATAGTTCATTGTCATTGTAGAACAGAATTTAAAAGTACAGCCCATTCTACCTGTTCAGCACTTAATGTCAGATCAGATGTCTTAACATTCCATTAGACATCCTGAGTCTGTGACATACCAGGAATTTCAATTGGTATCAGAGCAGGCATCCTGTCTGTTTCTGGATGAGATCCATGGGGGATACTTTCTGGTTGTGTTCAAGGTAGAAGATTGTTTGAACGTGTAGTGTTCATGTTAAATGGTCCCTAGAAGTGGAGGATGGACCAAAATTGGGAATAACTAGACCAACCTGATCAGCTGTAAGGTTGAACTAATTCAGAGACTTCATGCGGGAGTGAAGATTTTTGGAGTGCATTGTTCAATCTATATTCAGCACAGAGGAGAAAGTTATCAAAACCTTCATGCGGGAGTGAAGATATTGATAAGGTATCCTTTATGTTTAAAAAGCTTCTACAGAACAGGGCTTTAGGGTTTGGTCTAGGATGTTGCTTGGTGAAGAAGCAAACAAATTGTAGGATTGATTTATTTTCAATCCTTATGTGCCATGCTTACAATATGGAGTAAGCATTGTGTAAATTCTGTTGAAATTTGGCTATTCAAGATAGCTTCCGATACAACCCCTAAAGTGAAAGTAGAACTCTAGGGTTGTTGGTTTGTCTCACAGATTTTTAGCGACTTTACAACCTATCAATGTTGTCAAAGATACTTGGGTCTTCCTCAAGTCCACTCATAAAGGCATTTATTGATAGTGCTGATGAGTATCAATTGATCAATGATTCTCATATTCATCGCAAGTTGTTTTGAAGACCTTGAAGATCATCAAGGATGATGTGTTCAAGAAGATGGAACGATGTTCTTAAGAATGTTAGAACATTATACGTTTCCATTTGAAGAACAGATGTTAGGTGCTAAACACATGTAGTGTGAGTACATATGTTTGGGACCTACTCCGATCCGGAAGAGGAGACATCTGCTTTGTATTAGTTGATCGGACACGATCAACAAAGTTATCTACTCGATGTCGTTTATTTCGACCAAGGCTTAAGGGAGTATAGTAGTGAGCTCAATGTATTTAAAAGAACTCATAAAGTTGTGATTTCCATGCCTTCCCACAAGTGATGGATGATGTCGTATCTAATGTTGGAACATCATCTTTGTGTCTTCAGCCAAGTAAATATGCTTGGTAAGTGTGAAGAAGTGATCAGTCAGGATCATCTAAGTGTGAGTAGATAATTCTAACTGAATAACGGATGGGAGCTGAATATTTATGTGATAAATATGTGGAAATCAGAATCAAGAGTTTAAAGTATGTGATGAAAAGGATGTACAACATCACAACTATTGAAGAAGGGTTTTGAGAGAGATGAAATCTAGTCAAATTGGACATTCTCATAATACAGTTTCTTCTAGTACAAGCGACAGAGTGTGGCAATCTGAAACTTGTGTAGCAAGCAAACTAAGGATTCTTAATATGGAACCTGTGGCAAATTCCAAATAAAGAGTGCTTACTATGTGTCTGAAGTGAAGAGCTCAACAATGTGTCCATAAAGAGGATGATGGATAACATTCTTCAGAGGTGCGGGTGATCAATCACTCTGGTTTATAAGATGCTTGAGTTTATTTCTCATGATCTTTGTGGTCTCCAAGAAGTATAGGAGTACAACAGATGATTGGCTACCAATCTCATAAACTGCAGCATTTATTGGAGAATTCCCATGATTCTCTGAAAGGATCTGAGCTGATATTCAGGGGGAGTCCTTGACCTGAAGACCTTTGAAGACATGTCATACAAAATGTCTTGACATTCTGGTATTGAGAATCTGTTATCTCAATTTGTCTAGTGATGACTCTCATCAAAGGAATATAGGCTTTGTATCTCTTGTCAAGTCTATATGAGCATGGATCACCTGCTTCTGATGAAAAATCATCCATGGAATGTTTTTGGCATTGGAATTGTTTCAACCAATGTCCAATAGTTGGTGTCTGCACCTTGAAAAGTCATCCATTTCACCTAGGATGATCTTGTTAGCTGTGTGAAGCAAGGAGGAGTTATTATCAAAAGATCATGGTTCCCTGACTCTTTCATGAGAAGTTCCTCTTCCTACTTGAGTTCAATTATGTGGTGTCCTCACATAATAGAACAGTTGGGTATGCACTTGTCTACAGGAGTATGTCAAGAATAACCCTAGCCATCTTATCAAGGGTAGCGTAGGCATAAGGTGAAAATGTTACATGCTAGTTTTGCATGTATTTATGGGTGTTGTGGATCGATCATGAAGGGTGATCGACTTTTGGTGTACTCTTGTATTCCCTACAAGAAAGTGTGCTTGAATTACTATGGACATTCATCCAAAACCATAGTACAAGCCAGGGTCATGTGTTTGAGATCAATGTCAGGTCTGATGTTGCAACATCATCTCAAATAAGTTATTTCTTCAGCAAAGGAAGTTTGTAAGGATCAGCTAATTCTTCAAGTATGGAGCAGAAGATTGTTAGATCAATTATCCTACCTTGAGAAGGTGGCATAATCTAACCATTAATGAATACTTTGACGGGAGACTAAGTATTTATTAGGATCTTGCATAAAGATATACACAAACACTTTGATGGGAGACTAAGTGGTTGTATGATATGCATGCAAGGCTGAATTCTGGACCTGTTTTTCAGAGCATGGTAGAGAGTTTATTTCTCTCTAGGGTATTCTGGTGAGTTTATTGCTGAAGATGAAGATCATGTCTTTCATATGAGGAATATAAAAGAGCATGGATGAAAATAAATCCCATGGTTGTCAACTTCAGAACCCAAGCAGATAGGTTCTGATGTCCCAGATGATGTTATAACATCATTATTGTTAGAAGTCTGTGGCAGAGACTTGGGACTATGAATCTTAATATTCAAACGCCTCATTCAGAAGTGGCAGTTCTATCTTTGGTTTAGAATAAGAAGATTCTACTTGTGTTTTAAAAGTAGTATGCTCAACAATGCATAACTACCTTTTTGGTTTGAAGTATTTACTAGTATCGAACTACTAGTAATGTAATGGGCGAAGGATGATATGATCAACGTTTGATTAAGGGATAATCCTACGGATCATTAGAGAGTCCGAATCTTAGTAAAGCTTGTAAGCACACTAAGAAGGTTGGAGGTTGGTTTCAGACTATGGTTACATGACTTACAACCATCCGAGTCATGTCAAAATTTGTGGAAATACAAAGACATATTTTCTTAGATGTCTTTGTTATCTTAAAACCGCCAAGGTGATTGAGTTATCACCTCGAGATAGTGGTTAATTGTTTTCCACAATGGTTTTTGATTGTCCATAACAAAGGAGGTCAATATGTGTTGTACTTTCCATAATGACAATATACACTGAAGGGAGACTTTGTATATGTCAGAAGAAAATTGTTGGACTTAATCTGAAGATCAGAAGTCAGAAGAGGACATGGATATGCTGATGTTTATGTGTTCTGATAATATGACATTGTGAACTTCTAAGTGAAGTCTTGGAGAATGTCTCAACATCAGGAATTGCTCTTGCTATCCGTCGAGTTTAAGAAGAAAATCTCGAGATCTTTGAAAGAATCATCAGTGGCAGCTTTGATTCCTTTGGAGCAATTTTGTAGATTCAGATCTTATTAATAGCAACTTGGTCTGGCAAATCAGAAATGCTATTATGGTAAAGACTTCACTAGTACTAGCAACTACTAGTGAATGGAAGATCAGAAGAAGTAAATCAGATTAAGGAATCTGATATTCAAAGATATGTTCAAGGGTTTCTTTTACTACAAGAAATAGAAGTGACATCTAAATCTTGTGTATTTGAGCTAATCTGTGTTGTCTTGTGAAGCGGTTTGAGTCTTCTGTTTATTCCTTCCTTCCTTCTTTGCTGTCCGGAAAAGGAAGAAAGTAATTGTGTTGGTTCAAGAACACTCAAGAAAGCATGATTGATGACCATGCTTATTGATACTAGTCTCTTGCTACTAGTCCTTCTCTTTGTCGGATGTGAGAAGAAAATGAAGGTTGAAGATCAGAACGTAATGTCTATCTGAATGTCATGACATTATCAAGACATTGCACCCTTGAGAGAATCAAGAAGAATACGTGGAAAATGACTTAACCACGTGGTGTGGATATCAGGAGCTATATTTGGCATTCTGCTTCCCATAAGGAATAAATCTTGACCTTCAAAGCCGGTCAAAGGCTAAATTTGTTCAAGAATTGCCTTAACCGAAAATTTGTGCATGTTTTGGGATTGGTTCATGTGATGAAACAACTGGAGATATTAAAGGCATTCAACAATATACTATCCTTGACCAAGATTTATTAATGCCATCTTCTTGAACTCGCTATCTCCTATATAAACTCCACACATTCTTCTCTCTCACAACCATCATGGGGTTTGTACGGATCTGGGAAAGCTGTTCTTGGATCTGGTTTTGTGAGGGCTTTCTTTGTCAATTTTTGGCCAAAAAGGGGGAGAAAGGAGTGTTGCTGCTGTTGTCATTGTCCTTATCGCAGCTACACAAAGTTATGATCACAATTGTCTGTGTCACAAATTCAGCAGAAAATTCAAATGCTGTGAATTTTTTTGTGACTTGTGATCTGAGTTAGGAACACAGTTGTGACCTGTGTTCTGAGTTACAAGGGAGATATTCTGGTCACTCCTTAAGGGTTCTCGGATGCCCCTGAAAGGATAGTTTATCTCCCATGGACCTCTTTCTCCACCTCCAGTGACAAGAAATGGTTCGTGAGGTCCTGGATGTTTAGTGTTGGTTACAACCAAAGATGTCAAGATCAATGTCAAGACATCCTACAATGGTATCATGAACACTAAACTTGTTTTTTTTTAATTATTGTTGTAATCTCACAATTGTGATGTTTATTTGTTTTAGCCAAAAATTTGCCAAAGGGGGAGATTGTAAGTGCCCTTATTTAGGATTGGCTCGTTTCTTGTAAAACAAATAATAAACAACAATAATGTAATGTAATGTACAATAGGAACAGCCTGAAAATCCTATTGTAAATGCCTAAACATGTTGTGTTGATTTAATTCAACATCGGAACAACATGTCACAAGAGATGTCATAACATCATATCGACATCAAGCTACCGAATCGTCAAGTCAGTGCGATTCGTTCCTAAAGTTATGCAGAATATTCTGCCAAATAGAATGCATAACAAGTAGCGAAAATTGAAGGCATATGTGGAGCCTAGAAGATTCAATCGAAGCTAAGAATAAGGAGAAAAGCTCGATTGAAGACCTAACTTGTAGCGAAGTTTTACGCTTATTTTATGCAGTTGTTGAAGCCGCTTGTCACATGAAGGCCCAAATCCAGGTAAAAAGGAAAGGGGAGTTTAGATTGAAGATAAATCCATCGACAAGGATGGTAAAAGTACACCAGAATCGGAAGCTAAAGTCAGTGGAAATTTAGAAAATAGTTGATGTCATAATGTATGTTATGACATTCATGTGACATTCTGCTCGAATCGCTTTTTCCGAGATTTTTCGGAAGTTTGTTGAGCATTTATTTATGTCTTCTCATTATTAGAAAGCATGCTCACGTGGCTGTTAGGTTAATCTTAATTAAACCTAAATTGGTTGTGAAACAAACCATGTTTTTAGGAGAAAATTAAGTGAACCCTAGCTATCTTTATGGAAGCCCAAACTGAAGATTTGGACTGCTTCTATATAAAGAATTCAACCCTTACAATACAGCTACGCCTCTGGATTTCATTGAAAACATTGAAGGCTTTTATTTGTGTACTGTTAAGGGATTTAACAGTTGGTATTGTGTAGAAAGCCGTGTATTGTAAAGATGTAATCATTAGGGCTAGTTTGTTGTGAACCTCCCGGGCTGTGGGATGGTCACCATACTCCTTGAAGCCCGTAGGCAAGAGGATGTATGAATTGTACTTGATTAAAGCTTTTAAGCATGATCAAGTTGTGTAATGGAAGTGTATCTTCTGAACAGTTTATGAACTGTAGAAAGTAATCACACGGGGTGTGATTGAAGGGGAGTGAGAGGGTTCTCATATCTAAGTAGGACTTAGGTAAAAGTGTCATTGGGTAGTGATTAAGTGAGAAGGCTGTCAACGGGGGTGTTGGCTGTAGGGTCTTTGAATTGATCCTGCTAATAGTGAACTTTATCCTCGGCTTGGAAGCCCCGGATGTAGGTTGGTTGAACCGAATGGGTGAACAATTTGTGTTATTTACTGCATTGGTTATTTGTTTGATGTCATAGCATTCATCATGACATCGGTTTGTATAATTAACCTTAACGAACTTCATTAAATCGAACCGCACTTATCAATGGTGTTACGGTTACGGTATGATAGTTCATTGTCGTTGTAGAACGTAATTTAAAAGTGACCCATTCTACTGTTCGACTTAATGTCAGATCAGATGTCTTAACATTCCATTAGACATCCTGAGTCTGTGACATACCAGGAATTTCAATTATTCCTATCGAGTAAATAACAAAGTGGCCAGAGTTCCCTATTGTGACTCTCCACTCATTCCTGGGGTTCGCATTTACTACTAAACTCGCATCATTTGCTCCAAGACAAACTTTTTCGCCTTTGTGCGCATTTTTCTTTTGTGTTTAAAACATTTTTCACAAGTAAAAATCACAAAACCCACCAAAACAAGTGAGCCGAACTACGACGCTCCGGCTTTCCTATTGCACGCGGAAATACGTAGGCATCTTGTCACGTGGCTCGATCGAGCACAACTTGTAAATACTTCCTTCTTTTCCCCGTGGTTTCTTTATTTTCCTTTTTATTTTGCATGCATTTGTAGCGTTTGAGAATAGATAGATATAACACACCCTTTAGCTAGAAAATAGAAGTGGATACCGTAGAGTACTACGGTAGTGTGGGGTGCTAATCCTTTCCCCTCGCATAACTAACTCCCTTACCTAGATTCTCTCGATCTCTCGGTCGAAGGACCGCGATTTATCCCTGCAGGTTTACTCGATGTTTTCCTTTCTCCATCGTGAGATAAAAGACGTTCGATGGAGACTCCATTGATATACCCCTATCAGTCAAAAGTTCAGCCGGGTGGTTTCAGCTGGCGACTCTGTTGGGGATAGTTGACCTATTGATGGTCTGTCCAGGAGTTGATCCTAGCTTTTATTTTCATGTCTATTGAGTGTTTATCTATTTACTCACATTATCGCATCATCCTTTGTATGCTTAGTATTGCATTCTATATGGCATCTTTATCGCTTTCATATATCCTGTATATTGGTTGTTGTTGTACTAGTTGATCTCTTGTTTGGGTGGGAGTTACATGAGGTAAAAGGCCCATACCCGGCCAGTGACATGTAGGATAGATGGATGTTCATGTCAAATCTCGCATCCCGTCGTGCGCGTGAGGAAGCATGAAGTACCGAACTCATACGAGATTCAATTGACGGTACTTTCGCCCTACACCCTGTTGTGTAGTTAGCGAAGTACTCGATAAAGGATCATCGACTCTTTTTATCATTAGGTACCCCCGTTGTGTCTAGAATTACCCTGTGAGTTGGGGCGGGATATCATTACTACAGGTACTGATGGTGACCGTTGGTGACTTGTTATTGATGGTGACTTGATATTTTCTATGGAGTTCCAGTTTTACGCCGAACCTTTGATCCTGTGATATTCAAATTTGGTTTCTACATGATATCTCGATTGGGTGTCAAGCTTTTGACCTTGTTACATTTGTCCGAGATTTCAGTACAGTAGTGGTTTAACATACAGGAGATATAGTTCTAAAGCATTGCATTCATAAAAAAAATTAATTTGCATATTTTAACATGCATATTTGTTTATTTCCAGGATTTCTCTAGCCTTTGTGTCTAGTTGGTGGATCATTTTGGAAGATGGATACTGAAAAGAAGAACAATCAGAGACGTCATCCAGTGTACAAGTTGCCCACACTTGCTCTTGAGAATCTTATCTTGTTGGCTAATAAGTCTACACCTGAGAATGTTGGCACATTTACCAAAGACTATGGAAGAATTCTAACATGGTTCAAGTCTCCTTTAACCGAGTATCAGAAAGATGGGCTCCAGGCTTTGTTCCAATTCTATGACCGCGAGTTAAGGTATTTTGTATTCCCTGATTACTTGTTAATGCCTACATTGGAAGATTATTCTAGTATCTTAGACATTCCTATTTTGTATCAAGTTCCTTTCCATGCCTTTATGGAGAGACCGACCGATGATCAGATCGCCAAAGCTCTTTATTTGATAAATCGATGGTGTCCGCTAATGTTGCAAGCAAAGGGGTCGTGAAAGCTTTTCATTTGGGTTTTCTGCTGCGGGAAGGTAACGTCATTCTAGCTTGTTGCATCTATGGGATGTGTTTATTTCCAAACGAGCCCAAATTTGTTGACATGAATGCTATTTATATTTTCATCCAGCATAATCCTATTCCAATACTTTTGGGATATGTTTATCATTTCATACAGTCTAGTAACTTTAAAGGGAAAGGTGAAATTGTAAATTGTTGCGCGTCGTTGTTGTACCATTGGTTTCAGGGTTTTCTCCCCCGTAGTGGTGCTTTTATTGATACTCATCATACTATGAGGTGGGTTCCAAGACTGATGGGTCTCACATCTCAAGATATTGGGTGGAATAGGCACGAAATGTCCAAGACTGAAAGTGAGAAGATCATCATCCATTGCGGAGACTTCCCTAATGTCCCTCTCATGGGCATAAGGGGGCATCAACTAGAATCCGACTCTCGCTTTGAGGCAATTGGGTTATGCTTTGATGGGACCTCCTGATGCGAGTTTTGTGCGGGAAACTTTATACTATGATGTGCCTGATGTTACCGGGATAATGACTAAGGTTGCTCAAGCCTGGAAAAGCATCCGCCTTGAAGGAGAACAGTATTTTGGCAAGAAAGATCCCACGGCCTATGCTTCATACATCCAGTGGATTAAGGAGAGAAATGGCGATCGTCAGTAGCCTTCCATTATCGGATTTGCGACTTTTTATCCTCAAGATTTAGTTCCAGATGTTATCCCAAAAAGATATTATGAGCGGGTGCGTGCTCAGAATCGCCTTTTGCTTGAAGAGAAGGAGACACTAGCAGTGAGTTGCTTGTTGCTACTTAAACAAAGAATCAACTGGCTCATGAGCTCAAGTATTTTAAAGGAGAAGCATCTAATTCAACAAGAAAGAGACCTAGAGTTGAAGATTTCTCCATTCCCATAGAAGAGTACAAGAAAGTTGTTGTCGGGTGGGAAAAGAAATATGAGCAAAAAAACCGAGATTGTGAGGCCCTTAAGACTTCCAAAGCAAATGTGGAAAAGAAGTATAAGGCTCAAATTAAAGACTTGAAGAAGCAAATACATAATCAGAAGTTGACATATGAAGCCCATATCCGAGAGAAAGAAGCCTGATTATCCCTTGCCGTTGGAGAGTTGGAACGTCTCAAGATTCAATTGGATGTGCAGGATGTTGAAGGATTCCCTATGTCTGGTTTTTAGATTTATGCTTTATTTGTCTTTTGCGATAAATCACCATCAGGCTTGTTGATGGGATTACTCCTTTTATTGTATGAATTGCAAAACAAATGCTCAGTTGTTTGTAAACTTCTTTGATTTGGATTTAATGATGATTAGACTTTTCAGTATCCATTATCTTGTTTAATTCTAAAACTTGAGTCAAAGTGTTAAGAATCCTGGAAATGTTCAAATATGTCATTATATGCATAACATTACATGCATAACATTCATATATGAACATGCCATGCATAACAGGTTTGGAGCGGAATTCTTATCCTCGGCTTCTGCTTTTATTTAGCAGAAAATTGCAAACTTCCACTATTACCTAACTCGGAGCAACAAACGGTGACAGATGGAACAACTTCAAGTATAAGTAGCAGCAATGAAAGCGCAGATGGAGGCGCAGATGACTCAGTTCATGGAGGTTATCACTAATATGAATCAGAGACAACAAGAGTTGAGGGCTTTGGTTGAAAGATCTCGTCCAAAGGATGATCGTCACAATTCGTTTGATGATGCTTCTGTGGGACAGCCACGTGTTGAGCATGAGGCACATGATACTGATTTGGGTGTCAACGACCACCTTCGGTTTCCGCCTCCACCGCCTACTCCACCACATGGGCCTTATTTCTTTGATGATGGGATGCAGGGGCATTGTACCAGGGGTCGTCCTCGTTCCCAAGGTCCAGATGTTGATCAGAATGATGAAGCTTATTCTATGAATGGCAGTGAAGTGGATTTCCTAGCTGATGATCAAAGGTACCATTTGCTCAAAGAGAGGTTGAAAGCTGTTGAGGGACAGAAAATGTCATGTTTAGACTTATCTGATTTGGGGTTGACACCTAGAGTAAGACTTACTCCAAAGTTCAAGGTCTCTGTGTTTGACAAGTACAATGGGGCGACTTGTCTGAAAACTCATATCACTGCATAATTCCGCAAGATGGCGGTGTACAATGAAGATGAAAGGCTGCTCATGCACTTTTTTCAGGGGAGTTTGACTGGAGCATCTCTAGAATGGTATATGCATCTTGAGAGAAGTCACATTAGGACGTGGCGTGATTTGGTGAATGCTTCTATTCAACAATACTAGTTCAACATTGACATGGCTCCGAACCGTACGCAGTTGTTGAGTTTGTCTCAGAAATCGGGTCAATCATTTAAAAAGTATGCTCAGAAATGGAGAGAACTTGATGCAAGAGTTCAACCACCCATGGTAGAGCGGGAGATGATTGATATGTTTACCAACACTCTATTTGGACATTCTTATGTTGCTTGTAGCACTTCCACAAGCTTTGCTGAGATGGTTCGTTACAGTGAACGGATCGAGAGTGGGTCGAAATTTGGTAAAATCCAATATGCCGAGGGAGGAAGTTCCTCTGGTGTGAAGAAAGCTTACAATGGTCATCCCAAGAAAGAAAAGGAAGAAGCCAGTGTTGTATATGGTGGCAGAAGTAAAGCACAGATCAATGCAGTGACTATCTCCGCTTCTCAACCACAAGCTCAACAAGCACCTCGTCAACAGAATCAGAGGCAGCAAGAGAATCGCACTCCTAGGAGGTTTGACGTCGTTCCGATGAGTTATGATGATTTGTTTACCCGTTTGAATGATCTCAAGTTGGTATTGTCGAAGGCTGCATTTGCGCCTCCTCCTCCGGACAAGCGTCCCAAAAATTATGATGTCAATGCTAGCTGTGAGTTCCATTCTGGAACATTGGGGCATAGCATTGAGAATTGGTACGCGTTCAAGTGCAAAGTGCAAGACCTTATTGATTCAAAAACTATTGAATTGGAAGCTCGATCGCAAAATGCTGGACCTAATGTCACCCAGAACCCGATGTCGCGTCATGCTAGTGGGGTTGTTCAAGCGGTAATGGAAGATGGAGAGGTTCTGAATCTGATAATGGATGTTGACCTGGTAAAGACGCCGCTACCTTTTGTTAAGGATTATCTGATTAAGAGAGGTGTTTTCGCTGGTTGTGAAACAGGTTGTAAAAGATGTGAACATTGTTCAAATGGTTGCGTAAATCTGAAGGATGGTATTCAGTAGTTGATTACTAGCGGCCAGTTGCAATTTGATCAGATTAAAAAGGATAAAAAGGTTGGGATAGTTGATGTATTTGTGATTACTATCCCTTATTCTCCGATTGTTATATCTTCACCAACAAAACCTGTTCTGTTGGCAATTACTAAACCCGGTCCCTTGCCATATAAAAGTGACAAAGTTGTGCCATGGCATTATGGGTCAGATGTTTATTATTATGGTGTGAAACAGGAAGATGTCTCATCCTCTATTAAGAAGAACGATGTGTTGGATGTTGCTAATGCCGATAACTTTGCTGGAAGTGGCGGTATGACGAGAAGTGGACGAATATTCTCTAATCCTGTAATACAATCCAATGCAGACGCTTTGGCTAAGGATAAGGGCAAGCAGCCCATGAAGCAACCTGAATTACAAAGCGCCAATCCTGACCTGGAGAAGGTTGTTGAGGAGATTATGAAATTCAATCGTAAAAGTGATTTGTGGGTGATTGATCAGCTTGCCCAGACACCCACTAAAATTTCTATCCTCTCTTTGCTGTGAGACTCAGAAGCACATAAGAATGCTTTAATGAAGATGTTGAGCACTGCATTCGTGCCGCAAGAGATATCCGTGGGGCAGTTTGATAACGTGTGTGCAAGTATTTCGGCTAACAATGGATTGGGGATTACTGATTGTGATCTTTCGTCGGAGGGTCGAAACCATAATAAAGCACTGCATATCTCTATGGAATATCGGGGAACTACTTTGTCCCATGGGTTGGTGGACACTGGTTCCTCTCTGAATGTAATTCCTAAGTCAGCATTAATGAAGATCGACTATGGTGGTCTTGAACTCCGGCCTAGTGATCTGATTGTGAAAGCATTTGATGGTTCCAGGCATTTTGTCTTTGGAGGGTTGGACCTCCCCATCAAAATTATCCCTCAGCTATTCGTTACAACGTTCTTTGTCATGGACATCCAGCCTGTCTACTGTTACCTTTTGGGCCGTCCATGGATTCACAAAGCTGGAGCAGTCACATCCACTCTTCACCAGAAGCTGAAATACCCTGTTGACGGGAAAACTATCACAGTCCATGCTAAAGAAGAATACATTATGAGCCATCTTGCTTCTTCCGGTATGTTGAGATTGATGGTGAGATTCACGAAACTCCATTTCAAGGCTTTGAAATAGTTCATATGCTGAAGACCCCTCAATAGAAGGGGGTTAAGATAGACAAGCCAGAATCTTCCATGGCATCCCTAAGAGATGCTAAAGCTGTGGTTGAGGCTGGACTCCCTGAAGGTTGGGGCAGTGTGGTGGAGGTAGCACCCAAGTTTAACAAGTTCGGGTTGGGCTTTGACCCCGTTTTGCACCGTTAGATTCTTAAAGTACCCAACTTGGCTACTCCCGTGAGGTTTTCAAGCGCTGGAATCAGTCCTGGACAAGCAAATGCGGTTGATGATTCAGACAACGAATTTGATATTGACAAATGGTTCCGCCCCAATGTCCCTAGCGTGGAGTTGAATAACTGGACCTCCGAAAACTGCGTCCTAGTCACAATGGTCAAAGAGTAATTTTATTTTGTTTTTGTTATCATGCAAATAATTCCTGTACTCTGCCCAAGGCATAGTGAATCATATGTAGGGCCACCATGTTTGCATTTGCAGTTTTTTACCATGAAATAAAAGAACGTCTTTTCATTCAGATGCTATGTTCCCTTTCTTTCCATTTTACATCACAATTTTAAAATGCAAAATGACAATGCTTTATTTTTCATTTTATCATCTAAAAAAACTAAAATAAGTATTAAAATCAATCATGCAAATAAAATCCCACAATCTTAATGGATCCCTTCGATAACGACTCTGCTATCACTCTTTATTACTTTGATAATCCGATCAACCAAGCCGAAGAAGAAGGTGGGGAATATTGTGAACTCCCTTAAGAGTTAGCAAGAATTTTAAAGCAAGAGGAAAGGGTCATCAAACCGCATCAAGAAGAGATTGAGAAAGTGAATCAGGGCAATTCTGACGTGATTAGAGAGGTTAAGATCGGGTCTGCTTTAGAAGACAGTGTGAAGCAAAGACTGATTGAATTACTCCGAGAGTATTCAAATATCTTCGCCTGGTCTTATGAAGACATACCTGGGTTGGATACCGATATCGTTGTGCACAAGTTGCCTTTGAAAGAAGATCGTCCTCCTGTTAAGCAAAAACTTTGAAGAACTCATCCTGAGATGTCTAAGAAGATAAAAGAGGAAGTCCAAAAACAGCTTGATGTAGGATTTTTGAAAGTCATTTCTTATCCTCCGTGGGTTGCCAACATTGTTCTTGTGCCCAAGAAGGACGGTAAGGTGCGAATGTGTGTGGATTATAGGGATTTGAACAGAGCCAGTCCGAAAGACGACTTTCCACTTCCCCATATCAACATATTAGTGGATAATACGGCTCATGCAAAAGTGTTTTCGTTCATGGATGGCTTCTCCGGGTACAATCAGATCAAAATGGCACCGGAAGACATGGCTAAAACAACTTTTATTACCCCGTCGGGGACTTTCTGCTACAAAGTGATGCCTTTCGGATTGAAAAATGTCGGGGCAACATACTAGAGTGCAATGGTAACTCTTTTCCACGACATGATTCATAAGGAGATTGAAGTATATGTCGACGACATGATTGCTAAATCTCAAAATGAAGGAGAGCATCTGGTACACCTACAAAAGTTGTTTGACAGGCTGAGGAAATTCAGATTGAGGCTGAATCCGAACAAGTGTACGTTTGGCGTACGATCTGGCAAGTTGTTAGGCTTAGTTGTAAGTGAAAGAGGCATCGAGGTTGATCCTACTAAAGTAAAAGCAATTCAAGAAATTCCTGAGCCAAGAACTGAGAAAGAGGTCCGTGGATTTCTAGGGAGGTTAAACTATATCTCTAGATTCATCTCTCACATGACTGCCACATGCGAACCTATCTTCAAGTTATTGAGAAAGGATCAAATGCCAGGTGGAATGACGATTTCCAAGTCGCATTCGACAAGATAAAAGAGTATCTGCAGGAACCTCTGATTCTCATGCCTCCTGTAGAGGGTAGGCCGTTGATCATTGATCTCATGGTTATGAGGTTAAGAGCATCTCAGGTTGTGGAAGAAGCGATGTGTTTTGGCCAATTCGGACTATTTTGAACCACAAATTGATATTTTTCTATTCGTGTGTTCGATTCATGATCTTCTGGTCAGAAGGTTATCTCGGGTTGATTCTACATACGTTAGAACCATTTCAGGATATCCATTATTTTATCTGTTCGGATTAAAGGTCAATTTATCAAGGAAGGACTCCAATAGTTCATTTCTTAATAAAGCGGAATTCAATTTCTTTTGTATTTTGAACGCTCCGAAATTCATAACTCTCAGCTCGTTGGGTATTTTTGGCTGATTTTCGACTGGAGAGTCCATCTCGACATTATCTTCAACTTTCGTGTTTGGGCCGAAGGCTGATTCCTTACGGATCAATACCATAATTTTGATCTTTAGAGTTGCATTTGAGCCGAACTGAGTATTATTTCATCAGATGCACAACGGTCAAAAAATCATATCTCACTCGATTTTTATCGAATTGTGATGGGACTTGTTTCAAAAGTTCACAAATTCTGTTGGCTTCAATTTTCATGCACATCCATAGTTTGGATCTTGATCAGAAGATCCCGGTTCGGAACATTTTCCCCAGGTGGGGCACTAAAATTTTGCATCTGTCAGATACCCATAATGTGGGTTGAAACTTCAAAAATTCATATCTCTTTAACCAATTGTCGGATCGAGCTGAAATTTTGTCTCACGCGACATAATTTTTCATTCTAGAAATTTTTCGTAACGGGTTCATTTTCAAATTTGACACGGATCTAGAGGTCGGGTACTGTTCACGAAATTGGGCCGGATAAAGCTAATTTAGGCCCAATTTTGAGTCCAATTCACTCAAGGCAGTTTCCAAGTTTAAATCAATTTTTGATCTCATAATTCAGGGAGGAAATTTAGTCAAATTTCACCACAAACACACTCTTTCATTCTCTCTCAACTCTCAAGAATCAAATCAAGTTTTTTTTTCTTCCAATTTTCCTCGAGAACATTGAAGAACATTCAAGGTGTTGAGGTGAAAAATTGAATAGCTTATCCTCTCTCTCTCTTTCCTATTATCTCCTCTCCGATCTTCAATTTGACATCGCCGATCTCTTCTCCTTGTTCTTCTCTCTGTTTCGACGGTAAGAATTCTTGATTTAAGCACCTTTGCGTGATTGATTCTTGAATAAGCACTTTTCTAGAATTTAAAATTAATCAAGGTTTTAGTTGAGGAATCGAATGGAGATCATGGATTAGGTTGAGAAATTTTGATTGGATGCGATCATTATGGTGAAATCCGGAATTGGTTGATAAAACCACTTATTGATTAATTTATTTTCATAGGAAAAGTGCTTATTCAAGAGGTTAATTGTTGATACCATTGAGTTGTTGATGTGAAACCTTGAGTTTGCATGTGATTAGCCTTAGGTTTGGACCTTGGATCATGTAGAAAACCATGTGTTGATAGGTTAGGTTAGGTGTTTGTTCAAATGCTAAAACCATGTTGTCAAGCCTAAAATTTCAAAAATGTGCCTCTTCTTCAGCGAAGTAACCGGTTACCTCAGGATGGTAACCAATTACCTCATCAATTTCCACGTAAAAATTTCAAGTTTTTCGCTGAAGTAATAGGTAACCTCACAAGTCAGTAGCCACTGACTTTGAAATTTTGTTTGAAGTAACTGGTTACCTCATGATGGTAACTGATTACCTCACAAGTCAGTAGCCACTGACTTTGAAATTTTGGTTGAAGTAACTGGTTACCTCACAAGTCATTAGCCACTGACTTTGAAATTTTGTTTGAAGTAACTGGTTACCTCAGGATGGTAACCGGTTACCTCATAAATCAGTAGCCACTAACTTTGAAATTTTGGTTGAAGTAACCTCATTATGGTAACCGGTTACCTCACAAGTCAGTAGCCACTGACTTTGAAATTTTGGTTGAAGTAACTGGTTACCTCAGGATGGTAATCGGTTACCTCACAAGTTAGTAGCCACTGACTTTGCAATTTTGGACGAAGTAACCGGTTATCTCAGGATGATAACTGGTTACCTCACTGAGGTAGAGGCCAGTATTTTAGATTTTTTTGCTGAAGTAACCTGTTACCATTCTGAAGTAACCCGTTACTTCATTGAAACAGAAAAATCATTTTTTTGTTTAATTGTTCAGATGTCATGATTTCTCTAAGCTTTCTTCTACTCTTTCTCACATACATTTTCCTTGTTATTTTTAACATGTTTTTTAATTATGCAAGGTACTTTGAGGTAGTTTCCGATTACATAATTATCGCTTGATTATGTGATCGGAAAACTTGTTCAGATCATTATTTTTTATTTGATTTTTGCGTTCGATACGCGAAATTACATTATATTGCTTTGAATTCTTTTTGCATAATTAATTTGGTGCAGGTACTGTTACGGATGTGTCGATACACATTCTGTTTGCCACTATACATTGGTTAATGTATTTTTGTGCAGGTTTTTCTATACGGATGTGTACGATATACATTCTGTTTTCGTTTGCCATTATACATTGGTTAATGTATTTTTGTGCAGGTTTTGTTGTACGGATGTGTCGACACATATTTCGTTTCCCCGATACATTGGTTAATGTATTTTTACGCAGTATTTCTTATACGGATGTGTCGATACACATTCCATGTTGCCACTATGCATTGGTTAATTTATTTTGTGCAGGTTTCTTTGTTTGATTTGGATGTGTACGATACACACTCCTTGTCTTGTGCACATGTCGTTGTGAATTATTGGCTTGCATCACCATGGATGGTTATCCGGTGCATGTGTCCCGTTGAGCGGATGTGTACGATACACATATTATATTTTATGCATACGACATTGTGCTTGATCTACTTGCATTATCTGGATGGTTATCCCTTGTAGGTTTTGTTATACTAATGTGTCGATACACGTTTCGTTCGTATAGTACATTGGAAAATATACTTTGTGCAGGTGTTTAATTGATTTAGATATGTCCGCTACATATCTTGATCTTGCACACATGTATGTGTGCATGTTTTGTCTGCATTGTTTGGATGGTTATCTCTTGAAGGTTTTCTATTCGGATATGTTCGCCACGCATTGCTATTTGCTATAGCTTTGGACATATCGTTATTCGTTCGGTATTTTCCTACCCTTTTAGAGC
Source organism: Vicia sativa (assembly GCA_021764765.1). Taxonomy (NCBI): domain Eukaryota; kingdom Viridiplantae; phylum Streptophyta; class Magnoliopsida; order Fabales; family Fabaceae; genus Vicia; species Vicia sativa. The sequence continues at coordinate 77,485,947 of CM038795.1, forward strand.
ATTCTTTTACCGCTTTTCTAGAGAGCATGAAAAGTAAGGTGTTTACCGCTTTCCTTGCCATGAGAAGTAGGAATAGAGATGCATGATGGGGCTTCCGTTGTTGGAGCATGTCAGGAACCCCTCTTGTTTATTTAAAGACCTTGGTTAAGGCAATCCTGCATTTGGTGTGATACCTATGTTTGGTTTGTTTAAAATTCTATCTGAGAGTAGGTACTTTTTAGTAAGTGTTTACTATTTGTGCTTTCATAGAGGTATAATTGGTTAGGCAACCTATTATGGCACCATCATTAAGTCCTAATGAGAAAGGCATGCAGAAAAGGGTTAGCAACTGTTAGTGTTTTAAGTTGGCATTAATTTTGGTAAAACTAGGCTTTAGCAATGTCATGATAAATGTCATGACATTCAGAGATTGAAGATAAATCCTACCTGCTAAGGATGTTAAAAGACAGCTCAGAACTGGAAGCTAAAGCTGTGTTGGAAATTCTGCAGAAAACAGTCTGATGTCATAACAGATGTTATGACATTCAGCAGACATTCTGCTCGGAATGCTTTTCCCGAGACTTTTCGTGAAGTTTGTTGAATGCTAAATATTGTTTTTCTGTTATTAAAAGCATGCTCACGTGGTTGCTAGGTTAATCTTAATTAAACCTAAATTGTTGTTGAAAAGACCATGTTTTAGGATTAAATTAAGTGAACCCTAGCTATCTTTATGGAAGCCCAAAATCAAGGTTCGGATCGCTTCTATAAAAGGAATTCACCCTTACAACCGTATACGCCCGTAATTTATTGAAGATATAGCAGGTTGTTATTTGTGTACTGTTAGGATTTATAACAGTTGATATTTGTAATTCTAGTTTCTCTTGTGAGCCAAGCAACTATCAATTGATAAGTGCATTGGACTAGGATTTGTTTGTAAGGGTAGTTTATCACTCAAAGCTTTAAAGCACGAGTGTTTGTCTCTTGATTGAAAGCTTTGAAGCGAGATCAAGATAGTTTATTGAAGTGTGTCTTCACAATTCAATTATTCAATAGGTTGATATCACTGCTGTGATTGAGGGGGAGTGAGTAGGAACTCAGATCTAAGTAGGACTTAGGTTGAAGTTGCATTGGGTAGGTTTTAAGTGAAGGAGATAAACTGGTTGGTTTATTCCTGAATTAATTCTACTAATAGTGAATTTCCTCCCTGGCTTGGTAGCCCCCAGATGTAGGTGTAGTTAGACATCGAACCGGTAAACAACTTATTGTGTTCTTTATCGTTGTTTATATTTACCTGTAAATTGTTAACAGAGTGACAAATAGTGTGTCATAACATTCTCTCAGGACATCACGTATCCGCCGGAATTTCAATTGGCATCGAAAGGCACCCCACTGTTATTTCCGGTGAGATCTATGGATAATAAGTTTCGCGAATGGATAAGGAAGGAGGATTTGGAGGTAGACCACCTATTCTGGATGGGTCTAATTATGATTACCGGAAGCCTCGTATGGTTGCCTTCTTAAGATCTGGACATTAAGGCTTGGAGAGCACGACAAAGGATGGAAACATCCCACCAGGCTTGAGAAAGATGAGACTACTGTCTTGAAACCTGAGGAGGAATTGAGCAAAGAGGAAGAGGAGCTAGCTCTGGGGAACTCTAAAGCTTTGAATGCCCTATTCAATGGTATTGACAGAAATATCTTGACTGGTCCATCAATGAGTGGCCAAGGATGTTTGGGACACTCTCGTAACTACTCATGAGGGACATCCAAGGTGAAGATGTCAAGACTTCAGATGCTCACTACCAAATTTGAGAATTTGAAGATGAAGGAAGATGAGACTATTCATGAATTTCACATGAATATTTTGGAAATTGCCAATGCCTTAGGAGCACTTGGTGAAAAGATGTCAGAGGAAAAGCTGGTGAGAAAGATTCTCAGATCCTTGCCTAAGAGGTTTGCAATGAAAGTGACTGCAATAGAGGAGGCTCAGGACATCAGCACCTTAAAGTATGAAGAACTTATGACCTTTGAGATGGGAATCAGTGAAACTGTTGACAAAAAGAACAAGAGCATAGCACTTGTATCTAATACTGAAGAAGGATGCAAGGTGGAAGATGAAGAGAAGATATCTGAAGCTATAGCTATGCTTGGAAGACAGTTCAACAAGCTCATCAAGAGGATTGATCCAAAGTCAAGGTCAAATGTCAAGGACACTTCATCTGACATCAGCAGATCCTATGACTCCAGCAGAAGATCCAAGTCAGAGGAGAAAGGAAGTCAAGGCAGTGGAATCCAATGTCATGGATGTGAAGGATTTGGACATATTAGAGCTGAATGTCCTACCTTTCTAAAGAAACAAAAGAAAGGAATGGCTGTCACTTGGTCTGATGGTGATTCAGGAAGTGAATCTTGAGGAAGAAGGTGCCAAACTTGTCACTACTCTCTCTGGAGTATACAATTCTGATATGGATTCTAGTGATGAGGAAGTGACATTTGAAGAGCTTGCTGAAACCTACAGGAAGTTGTGTATAAAAAATGGTGAAGTGTGTCAGTAGAATGAGGACCAGAAAAAGATGATTGAGAAGTTGGAAGCTGAGAATGTGAAGCTGGAGGCTGAGAAAAAAGGAAAACACAGCCACTATAAATCACCTCAATAGTGATATTGTAATGTTGAACTCCAAACTTGATCAGATGTCTAAATCTGTCAAAATGTTGACATCTGGTACTGATAAGTTGGAAGAAATTCTTCAGCTTGGACAAAATGCAGGAAATAAGCATGGTCTAGGATATGTGGCTGAAAAGAAACCTGTTGGTGACATCAAGAAGGGGAGACATGGGAAAACAATGTCAAAACAGGTGTCACAACATAAAACAGGAAATGTGTCTGGCTCATGGTATGTGACTGCAAAGAGATTTGCTAATAACCAGGAAAGGAACAAACCTGGCAAGTCTATGGCAAAGAAGATGTCATACCACAAAACAGGAAATAGGTCTGCCTCAAGATATGTGGAGACTAAGAAGTTTGTCAATGACAAAAGGAAGAACAGACCTAATAAACCAATGTCAAAACAGATGTCACAACATTGGGTGCAACATAAAAATCATAGAAACATGAACAAAAAGTTTCAAAGATGGAGATGTCATTATTGTGGAAGGTTTGGTCACATAAAATCCTTTTGCTACAGGCTACATGGATATCCTAATCAAGGGTCTTATGTGAAGCCTAAAACCAACAGGGTATCTTACTCAACAGTGGAAGAAGAAGATCTGCTCGGTAGCTAACACTTCTCTTAGTGTGTCTACCAAGAAAGATTGGTACTTTGACAAAGGTGTTCCAAGCACATGACTGGAGACAGGAATCTTCTCAATGATGTTAAGCATCATTCTACCAGCTTTGTTACTTTTGGAGATGGAGCTAAGGAGAAATCAAAGGTGTTGGAAACTCAAACTGGCCTGGAGTTCCAAACCTAAATGGAGTGTCACGGTAAAGGTCCGAATGCAAATCTCATTAGCATAAGTCACTATGTGATATGGGATTCACACCAACTTCTAAGGTTGAATGTCTTGTACTCAATGATGAACAAGTAGTGATTATGATAGGAGTCGATCAAAGGACAATTGCTACATGTGGGAATCGAGAACACCACTGTCCTCCTGTGTTCTATGCATAAAGATGAAGAGGAAGTAAAGTTATGGCAGCAAGAATCTGGTCATCCACATCTCAAAGGAATGAGAAGGATAAGTTCCATAGAGGGAGTCAGAAGGATACCAAGATCTTTCATAGACAAAGGGAGAATCTGTGGTAAGTATAAGGTTGGACAGGAAATCAGAATGCCACACTCAATGTCTAGACATCTGACTGCTCCTAAAGTACTAAAGCAAAGTACTAGGATCTGGCATGAAAGGATAACCAAGTATCTTACTGTCAAAGGATACAGGAGAGGAGTCTTGGATGAAACCCTCTTTGTCAGAGAAGAAAAGATCATGGTGGCTTTCATCTGTGTTATTAACATAGTATCTGGAGGAATGTCAGACACATTGATGGAAGGCTCAACACTTCTTTCAAAGAGCAAGTATGCAAGGAATTGTGTCAAGAAGCTTGGACTGAATAATGGCAGCCATACTAGGACTCTTACCCCTCCACATTTGAAGTTGTCCAAGAAAACCAGTGGAGCAAGTGTTGATCAAAACTTGGGTAAAAGCCCTGTTGATGGATGTTCCTTCTTGAGAAACAATCTCATGTTTTGGATCAGCAAGAAGCAAAACTGTTTAACTTTATACAATGATAAAGTTGAATACATAGCAGCTGGGAGAAACTGCTTTAAGATGATCTGGATGAAGCAGATGCTGACTAGGTACAATGTCATACAGGATGTCATGACATCGGCCTGTGACATCTGTACTAAAGTTTTTAAGGCTAGTCAATTTAAGACTTTGAGGGACAAATTGGGTACTGGTCAATATGTGAAGTTGTAGCAATTAATTGCGCCTACAACAAGGGATGAAAGGGAGTTTTTATTTCAATTCTTTTTTAGAGGGTTATTTAGGTATTTTCTTCCTTATTTTAAAAGGTCCAAGAATAGGAAGAGACATCCTCATATAATAGTCTCTTCTTTTGAAAGTAGTACCATCCTTTCTTCTCCCGAAAGAAACTCTGAAATTCTCTGTTATTCTCACTTTCATCCTCTCAAAAACCATCAGCGAAAAATGTCTTCATCTTCATCATCATCTCAAGAAACAGGATCTTCATCTCCATCCATGGCTGAAGTCAGGGCAAATAATGAAGCCATGCAAGCTGAAGCACTGAGGGTTACACCATTGCGTGCAATAGCTACTGACCCATAAAAGGTCAAGAAATTGCGCACAAGGAATGCAAGAAGGACTCAAGCATCTCCCTCGGGTAAGACTTCTGTACCATCCTCTTCTGTTCCCCCAGAAATAGTGAACACAGAGGAATCTAGGGCTGTCCATATAGCCATTGCTAGATTAGTAACCAGGATCCTCAACGAAGACCAATCTGTTCCTGGGGTTTCAATTCCCCTAAACTGCAAGTCTGCTAGCCCTAGCTTAGCAGTTGTTCCAGATGTCATTAAGAATGTCGTGACATCTGGTGATCATGATTCTTCCCCTGCCAAGAATAACGAAGACTCTTCAGTTAAGGACTCTGAAGTACGTATTGATGATGTTTGTAATGAAACCCCTACTGATAAAGAAGATGTGATTTCTGATAGTATCCTTGAAGAGTCCCCAGCAAAATTTGCCACTAAAAAGGCACCTGCAGAATATATTTCTGATAGAATTCTTGAAGAATCACCAGCAAGGTGTGCCTCTGGTAAAGTCCCTGATGACTACATCTCTGACAGTATTTTGGAAGAATCTCCAGTTCAAGAAACTGATCACTCACCTGAACCTCCAGTCATTGACTTAGATGAAGTGTTCTCAGACAATGATCTTATTGCCAATGTCAATCCAAGCATTGCAAAAAGAATAATGAAACGAAAGGGAAAACAGGCAGTCTCACAGAGCCCTGCTAAAGAGAAGGATACTGAAGATGTGTGCAAGACTGAGAAGTATCACAAGGGTGGATCCTCTACAAGGAGAAGTAGAGTAAAAACTGTTGGTGGTGGCTCTAGACCAAAGAGAACACCAATTGTGAAAAGAGGAAAGAGTGAATCATCGTAGTCGATCAAGACTCAATTTGATGTTGAAGAGAATGTCACGTATATTCATCCCGAAAGAAGCAAGCTTTTGGGAACCGCTCAAAGTGCCCGGTGGCCATTGATAATATTTCTTTCCATCATCCCGAAAATGCTGGAAGATGGAAGTATGTTTGCTTAAAAAGGGTGGCTCTGGAAAGAGAGTTAAACAAGAGTGCTCTTGATTGCAAGGAAATTGTTGACCTGATTAAGGAGGCAGGACTGATGAAAACAGTGGAGAATCTCTCAAATCCATGAAGTTTTGGTGAAAGAGTTTATAGTCAATCACAAATGGCTGTGGGGATAGGAACTCACGACTACCAAATCAGATATGTGAGGGGAGGAAAGTCAAGTTCTCTCCAAATGTGATCAACAGATTCCTGGGTAGATCTGCTAATACTCAGCCAGAGCTGGAGGAAACTGACAACAAGATTTGTCAAACCATCACTGCCAAACAAGTAAGACAATGGCCTCTAAAGGGAAAACTCTCAGCAAGCAAGTTGAGTGTCAAATTTGCCATCCCGCATAAGATTGGTGCTGCAAACGGGTCCCAACCAATCACAAATCCACCATCTCTAATGGATCGAAGATTCATATATGCGAGGCACTCGTGCTACATTTGACTATGGATCCTACATTTTTGATCAGACACTCAAGCATGCTGACAGCTATGCTATCAAAGGACCAATAGCCTTTCCCTCCCTACTGTGTGGTATAATAACTGATCAATACCCTGACATCCTGGTTGATGGAGATACAGTAAGTAAAAGAGCTCCTACCTTTGGCTTCCACTACAAGCTATTTCAAGGGAAGCATGTTCCTGACTTTGTCATGACATCTGCTGAGACATCAAAAATCAAGACAAATTCTCAGAAGGGAGATGTCATTGTTGTACTGAAAGAGACCTGTAGGGAACTTGCAGCAAGGAAACAAAGTCTTGAAGAGCTGATCACTCAATTGAAGCAAGACACAGAGGTTGAGGATGAAGGGATAACTGTTGATGAGGGTGTTGGTGATAAGGATGTCCAGATGATAGCTGCTGATGAAGATGATTCTGAAGATGTTTCATTCCATAGTGCCTCTTCTAGAGAAGAAAGCACTTGAGTTGCTCCTGTGCCCATTGTCTGTTATGTCAAGTGTTTCTTGTTCTGTATTTTGTTTAAATTTGGATGATTGTACTCATTTTATTGACAGATTTGTAATCCTTGACTGAGATATAACTTTTGTGCTGGTACTTTATGATTGAATACTTGGGGTACTTGTATTGTTTCCTTTGGCCCTTTCTGGCTAAAAAGGGGGAGAAGAACTACTGAGTAACAGTCGCATTGGGGTTTTGGGAAACTGTATGGTTTTTTAAAATTTTGTATGTGGGCAATTGTGGGAATTGTGGGACTTCTGTATGGGTAGAATTTATCTTATCTCTAGGTTCTAGTTTATTTAAGCTTAGAACTAGTTTGTCTTCTGCTGCATAGGTTCTCTGATATGTTAAGTAGTTTTAGCCAAAAATGTGCCAAAGGGGGAGTTTGTTAGTGTTTTAAGTTGGCATTAATTTTGGTAAAACTAGGCTTTAGCAATGTCATGATAAATGTCATGACATTCAGAGATTAAAGATAAATCCTACCTGCTAAGGATGTTAAAAGACAGCTCAGAACTGGAAGCTAAAGCTGTGTTCATAGTTCAAAGGAAAATTTTTGCTTTTTGTTTCAAAATTTTGGAGTAAAAATTCATTTAAAACATTTTAGTTTCAAAAAGTGATTTTCACAGATAAAAAGCGTTATTTTGCAAAACAGAATAAAGTAGGAATTGCAAACAAAAAGCACAGGGCTCAAATTTATTGAATAGAATGGTAATCAGCCAAATGCGTGATTCCATGGACTATTTACAAAAGTTGGAAATGATAATTTATTGGGAAAAGGCTACATTGAAAGCAAATAACCGCTATTATCCCTAGCAACTTTGAATTCCAACTGTGCTTGTCGCTTCAGAAGAGTTGATTGAAGATCCGTTGATGGAAAATTCTTCAGATGGACGAAGTATGGACTGTTTGCAGTTACTTTGTCATTTTTGTGTATCCTTGTTTTTGCCTAGATCGCCCTTTCAGGTTTTCAATCTATTAGGATAATTTCTGTTTATTGTCTCTAATTTTTTCCTGGATTGCCTTTTTAGGTTTTCAATCCACCGAGACGCTCTTTTTTGCCTAAGCCACCCTTTTCGGGTTTTCGACTTACCGAGCTGTTCTTTTGTTTTGTTTTTTTAGACAAAGTATTTTTGATCGCACAAGATTCACAGGATGCGGAGTTCATCATCCATGGTTGTGAGAGTCATAGCACCGCCAAAAACTTCTTTTGACGACGTATGGGCCTTCGTAGTTAGGAGTCCATTTGCCCCTAGAATCGTTGAAAAGATGAATCTTTTTAAGCACGAGGTCGCTTTCGGAATTCACGAGGTCGGACCTTCTTGTCGAAAGCTTTCATTCTTCTTTGATAGAGTTGTCCATGACACGAGCGGTCAGCGCTTTTCTTCAATTAAGTTCAGTTGGTCGATATGCTTTGACACCATTCGGCCTCGGATAGCTTAGTTTCCATGAGAACTCTCATTGATGGGATCTCAACTTCTACGGGAGCACCGCCCATGCCGATACTAGAGAAAAGGAGTTGCCCTGTTGAAGTGCGATCAAGTACGATACCCATGCAGAGCAAATGGAAGCATTTCGTGCCGGTCTTTGTAAGTGATGACCATCTTCTGGACGATCTTTTTGATGTTCTTATTGGCTGCTTCAACGGCGCCTGCTCATCTTTGGCCGGTAAGGAGATGAGTTATGATGCTCGATCTTGAATTCCTCACAGCCCTTCATCATTTTGTTGTTCAAGTTTGATCCATTGACAAGAATGATCTTGCTTGAACTCCATATCGGCAAATGAGGTTGTTCTTGATGAACCTCACAACCACTTGTCTTGTGACGCTGGCGTAAGACGCCGCTCCGACCCATTTGGTGAAGTAATCAATAGCCACTAGAATGAAGCGATGTCCGTTGGACGCTTTTGGTTCGATCATTCCGATCATGTCAATGCCCCACATGGAGAAATGCCACGGAGAGGAGAGAACGTTGAGTAGAGTCGGTGGCACATGGATCTTATCTGCGTAGATCTGGCACTTGTGACATCTTTTGACGTGTTTACAGCAATCAGATTCCATCGTTATCCAATAGTATCCTGCTCTCAAGATTTTTCTGGACATTGCATGCCCATTTGAATGGGTTCCAAAGGATCCTTCATGTACTTCATGGATGATTGTGTCCGCTTTTGCCGTCGACATCCGAGCGTAACCATGTCGAAGTTTCTTTTGTATAGAACATCTTCATTGAGGAAGAAATTCTTGGAAAGCCTCCTTAGAGTTTTCTTATCCTTGTACGATGCCCCGAGTGGGTACTCTCGTGTTTGAAGGAAACGTTTGATGTCGTGGAACCACGGTTTATCATCGAAGACTGCTTCAGTTGCGAATACATATGCAGGTCTTTCAAGGCGTCTGATGCGGATTCTGGGCATATCATTCCAATCATTGACTTTGAACATGGAAGATAGAGTAGCCAAGGCGTCTGCCATCCGGTTCTGATCTCGAGGGATATGATGCAGTTCAACTTTGTTGAAGAAAGTCAACAATCGCCTCTCATAATCTCTGTAAGAAATTAGACCAAGATGATGAGTTTCATACTTGTCTTTGATTTGATTGATCACTAGGGCTGAATCTCCATATATGTCAAGGATCTTGATCCTCAAGTCGATGGCTTCTTCGATACCCATGATGCATGCTTCATATTCTGCTATGTTGTTGGTGCAATCAAATAGCAAGCGGAAAACGGATATGAGAACCCTGGAGTGATGATGATCGCCCAATTCCATTGCAAAAACATTTATCGCTCCATCAAAGACTAGGCCCCATCTCGATTCGGATCGGTCCTTCTCCGTGTAGCGGTTCGTCGCAATCTTTCATTTTTAAGTACATAACATCCTCGTCTGGGAAGTCAAATTTGAGAGATTGGTATTCGTTGAGCGGCTGATGAGCCAAGTGATCGGCGAGAATGCTTCCTTTGACCGCTTTTTGAGCGCGGTACTGAATGTCATACTCAGATAATAGCATCTGCCATCGAGCGATTCTCCCGGTTAAGGCAGGTTTCTCAAATACGTACTTGATTGGATCCATTTTGGAGATTAACCAAGTCGTGTGATTGATCATGTACTGGCGGAGACGTTTTGAAGCCCACACCAAAGCGCAACATGTTTTCTCGAGCATGGAGTAACGAGTCTCACGACCGTGAACTTTTACTCGTAGTAAATGGCATGCTCCTTCTTACGGTGTCGTCTTGTTGTCCGTGCACGCCCATGGACTCTTCTAATACGGTAAGGTACATGATTAGCGGTCTTCCTTCAACCGGAGGGATCAAGATTGGTGGTTCGACGGTATTCCTTGATACCGTCGAATGCTTTTTGGCAATCGTCCACACAACCTTTGATCTTTTGAGAAGCTTGAATATCGCCCGTGTACATCCGAGAGATAAACGGAGATGTAATTCAATCGTCCAAGAAATCCTCTTACTTGCTTTTCCGTATGTGGTGTAGGCATCTCTTGAATAGCTTTGACTTTGTCAGGGTCAACTTCAATTCCCTTTTGACTGACGATGAAACCTAGGAGTTTTCCAGATCTTACCCCAAAGGTGCATTTGTTAGGATTCGACGATGAAATTTCCTTAGTCGTTGAAACAACTTTAAGAGATAGTCTATATGTTCATCTTCAGTGTCAGATTTTGCTATCATGTCATCTACGTAGACTTCGATCTCCTTGTGCATCATGTCATGAAAGAGAGTAGTCATTGCCTTTGGTAAGTTCTACCGCATTCTTTAATCCAAACGCATTACTTTGTAGCAAAGGTGCTTGCGTGATGAAGGATGTCTTCTCCATGTCTTGGAGCCATTCGATCCGATTGTAGAGAAACCGTCCATGAAGGAAAAGACGTTGAATTTTGGCTATCCACTAGCATGTCGATATGCGGTAGTGGGAAATCGTCTTTTGACTTGCTTTGTTCAGATCCGTAGTCAACACACATTCGACCTTTCCATCTTTCTTGGAGACAGTACTATGTTGGCTAGCCATTGAGGATATTCAGGACGAGGAAACCAAATACGTGCTTTTGAACTTCCTTTTGATTTTATCACCATTTCGGTGAACTCTCCTCGCTTTTGCTTAATCGGGCACTGGTTTTAATGGCAGGTGATGCTCCACGATGCTGGTATCTAACCCTGGCATGTCCTGGTAGGACCAAGCGAACACATCAACATATTCTTTGAGAAGATTTATCAGTTTGCTTTTGACACTATTGTTGAGTGAAGCTCCGATATTTACTTCTTTTCTATCTTCCTCAGAACCCAAATTGATTGCTTCTAGAGGTTCTTTATGAGGCTGAATGATCCTTTCCTCGTGCCTTAGCAGTCGAGAAATTTCATCTGGGACCTCTTCTTCAACTTCTTCCTTGGCAACTTCACAGGGAATTTCAAAGTTGGGAAAGAGCATAGCGTTATTGCTTTCAATGGATTTGTCCATCTGTTAATCTGCATATTTGATTTATGTTCGATTAATTAACTCTTTGTTATCATTTTTTTTTAAGAAAGTTAAGGTGAAAGTGTATGCAGATTAATATTTTTTTTTTTGAAGATTTTTTTTTATGTGTTTTTTAGGATTATCATTTCCAAGAAAAGGGTAAAATGAAAATAAACACACAGTGTAGAAACAAAACAACGCGTTTTATTTATAATTTACACTATGAAACAGAGCCCTAAAACACAAACTCATTCGCCTTGGGCAAGACGAAGAGAAATTATTTAAAAGCTAAAACCCTATAAAACATCTCTACACTTTGGGCGAAGTGAGAGTTCAAAACAAAAGCAAAGATAAACTACTTAGAGCTATGAACATTAGTCCGAACTTCAACGGGTTTCCAGTAGTGACGAACTCCTTGGAAGTCGAGGTACTCGGGTAATTTTCCGCTTGGTTTAACCCTTGAGTAGACTTTGGTTGCTGGCTGAGCAGGCTTTGAAGACTCTGGACGATAGCTCTTGCCCTTTGTGCTGCTAAAGCGATCCTCTTGATTAACAGATCGGGAAGTATGAGATGTAGCATATGTACTTCCTGTTGATCTTTGTGTTGAATACTGGGGATGTACCTTCCAGTCTTCTGAGTGAAGAGACTCGTTGTCAGCGACACTTTCTAGATCGTATCCCGAGTCGCACTCTTGATCTTCAGTGATCATGTTTATGTAGTGGTAACCAGGATCTGGTTCAGTGAATTCCACAGGTGTGTTGAAGCAGAGATCTTCATTGGGGATCTCGATTGGCTGATTAGACTGAGAAGACGAGTATACCTCTTCTGTTTGACTAGGATAATCAAAAGAATCACCCCATCCTGTGGGTTGGATATCTTCGATCCGGATTTTTGAGCTTTCTGGCACAGTGTATTTCACCATGTAGTCGAATTTGCCACTTGGTTCTCCCAAGGTATCCCAAACTTCAGCAGGGACAGGTGGATTTTCATGCCTCTGCAGGGACATGTCTTTGAATTGATTAGTTGGCGCATATGACTCCTCTTGAGACACATACTCAGAGCTGTTTAGATAAGTGCTCCATTCTTCAGATTCAGATGGATCGTCTTCATCTTCTTTGATGGTTACAACGCTAACCTCTTGGAGAACAGGATTTAGGAAGCCCCCACTGCTGAAAACTTCTTTGATCGGACGAAGTGTTTCATCCTTTTGCTTGTCTTTGGAGAATACGGGTGTGAACCCGAGTCCGGCTTTTGTTTCGTTCTTGACAGGTTTGATAACTTGTCCCCATCCTTTAGTATTGCCATCTTTCACCATTTGTGTAGCTTCTTTATACGAAGAGATAGATGATCTGTTTTTGTTGGTAGATTCATCTTCTAACGGATTTTCTGGGAGATGCGTTCCTTCAATGTCATTAGCTGTGATGAAAGAGAAACTGGATAGATGACTTACAAGTAAAGCTTGTTCACCACCGATGGTCACCAACTTTCCATTTATTGTGAATTTTAACCGATGGAGTAGAAGTTATTGCTCTGCATCGTGGATCCAAGGTCTTCCTAGTAGGCAACCGTACCGGTACATCCATGACTTGAAAGTAATTTGAAAAGGGCCAATTGTCATCGGGAGATCAACTTCCCCAATAACTGACTTTCTTGATCCATCAAAAGCTCTTACTATTATATCATTGAACTTCATTGGCGTCCCTTTGTAAGCCAAACGAGCGAGTGTCGTTTTCGGTATTACGTTCAAAGATGAACCTGTATCTACCAATACATTGGACAGGGAATCTGATTGGTAGATCATTGAGATGTGAAGGGCCAAGTTGTGATCTTTCCCATCTTCTGGAAGTTCCTCGTCACTAAAGCTTAGATTATTGCAAGTTGTTATGTTGGAGACGATCCCTCCAAACTGGTCTGTAGTCACATCGTGATCCACATACGCCTGGTCTAGTACTCTCATCAAAGCTTCTCGGTGAGCTTCGGAGTTGAGGAGTATAGACAATATTGAAATTTTGGAAGGAGTCTGCATCAGCTGATCCACGACTCGGTATTCGCTCTTTTTGATTAACTTCAGTATCTCATCAAAATCTGCGTTGACGTTGGCTCTATCAGGAGAACCAACATTCGTGCTCGGATTAACAACTGGAATCGCGGGATTCTCGGAAGATATGTTAACTGGATTTTGTCGGACAACAGGAACTGCAGGCGGTCTAGGTGGCAATGGAGTGTGCACTCGTCCACTTCGTGTTACTCGTCCTATTTTTGTTATATTGACATTAGCTGGAAGAGTAGGCAGGGGTTTCTCCTTCCCATCCTCTATCAGGGTTGCATTGTATTGGTAAGGAATTGCTTTGGTAGAACTGTATGGAACAAGACCAGGTAGGCAAATTACCAAAGGAGACTCTGGGTGCTGGAACTGTTGCATTCAATCTCCACATGCTTGGGTATGTTGAAACAAGGGATGATGACGTTTACTCGGGTTTTTCGAGTTGATATCCGAGACTAAAATCTCATGCGGAAAATGCCCTATTGTATTTACGCATGATCATCTCTGTTCGTAAACTTAGATCACCGATGTCTAACAAATGGATATCCTCTTATGGTGGAACATCCTTGAATATTTTGGGAGGATGCGACAAGTGCGTAATTATGCTTAGTGAAGGTGCTCATGGTATGTATGCTTCATGCGATGCACAAGTTTCCTTTGATCGGTTTACGCCTGGACGAGATACTGTCTGTATTTCTCAAGATCAAACTTATCGAGTTCCCACGGATGGAAGCGGATTGGCTTGCACATTCGGACTTGTATTTCAAGGAAAGAAGATTAGATCTCACTAATCTTCCGCCTTTAATGCTATACAATGCTCAAGGTCATGGCCTGGTGCCCTTGGTGAAAAGGGCAAGATACGTCTGTTTTGTACCACCATGGTAATTTTTCGGGAACCGGAGGTGGTGACCTTGTCTGTATCAGATTCTTTTCTATTAGCGCAGGGTAAAGTTCTGTGTACGTCATTGGGATCGGGTCGAATTGCGTAACCCGAGGCGTACGGTTTTGATTGCTGAACTGCTGAGCCTGTTGACGAGGCTGTTGAGTTTGTTGATTTTGTTGAATTTGTTGGAATTGCGGAGCAATTCTTGTGTTTGGATTTGTGTTGACGGCGGGTGCTATGGTAGCTACCTGTCGTTGTTGAATGACATTCTTACGCGGTTTCCCTCGGGATACCATTCATATGTCATGCTCTTTCTTCCTTGGAAAACTGGTTCCAACCTTCTTTGTTCCACTAGAAGATCCTGCTTCCTTGGTTAAGCGTCCGGTTCGAACCCCTTCTTCTAATCGCATTCCAATGCTTGCCATCTCAGTGAAATCTCCGGGAGCGCTAGCAATCATTCGCTCATAGTAGAATGAGCCTAGAGTATTCAAGAATACCTTAGTCATCTCCTTCTCTTCCAATGGTGGGTTGACTTGGGCAGCAATTTCCCTCCATCGTTGTGCATATTCCTTGAATGTCTCCCTTTCTTTCTGAGACATGGAACGGAGTTGATCCCTATCAGGAGCCATATCCAAGTTAAACTTGTATTGCTGGACAAAGGCTTCACCTAAGTCGTTGAATGTTTGGATATTCGTGCTGTCTAAACCCATGTACCACTTCAGTGCGGCACCGGTGAGACTATCTTGGAAGTAGTGGATTAACAACTGGTGATCTTCATTGTATGTAGACATTTTCCTGGCATACATCGTGAGATGACTTTGCGGACAGGAGTTTCCTTTGTACTTTTCAAAGTCAGGGACTTTGAATTTTGCGGGTATTCTTACGCGAGGAACTAAACAAAGATCCTGGGCGTTTTTCCCAAACAATTCTTTTCCACGAATTGTTTTTATCTCGAGCTGCATTTTGTGGAGTTGTTCCTGGAGATTTTCCATTGAACCGCGTGGATTTGAGTTACTGCCTGGAGTATGATGAACTTCTTCGTCTAAGGTAGTGTGTACTATGGAAGCTGAGTTCGTCATGATTGGTTGAGAAACCGACATTGTTACTTGTGGAAGAGTTACTCCACGTTGCGGAGTAAATGTAGAGTTTTGTTGCAAAGTAGGTATTTCAAGCGAGGTTGTTTGAGAAGTCGGTTGGCGAATTCCGATGCCAAAGTTAAAAGGCATGCCCCATGGATAGCCTTATGGCATACTGAAGAGCGAGCTACTAGCTGCGGCAGTTGAAACTGGAGTAGTAGTATCCTCTGAAATTGCAGGTTGATTTTGACTGCTCGATGCTGCTTGTTGACTTTGCGCTGAGGCCAATGAATTGACCAAAGATGTGAGTCTCTCCACTTCTTCTTGCAATGTTGTTACCGTGCTACGGAATTCAACGTTCTCTTGCTCAAAATTCTCCATTACTTTTCTTCTTTTCGATCTCGTATCGTATGTTCGAGTCGGCTGTGGACGCGGTCAAGAAACTCTAAGACGCGACAGCTTGACGATCTTTTCCTATCTGTTCAATCTGTGCAAGCTGTTCAAGCTGTTCAAGCTGTTTAGGTATGAAACTGTTCAAGTGTCAGACTCTAGACAATAGACTTAAATGCAAAGTATGATGCATGAATATGATTGTAAAGAAAAGAAATTTCCAAAGAATTTAATGCTAAAAGAGATATTTCTGGCAAATATTTGGATGGAAAAAACACACATTTATTGATTAAATGGAAGAAGATTACAACAATTGTTTTTTGTTGGAGCATTGCTCACACAAATGATAAATTAAATGATAAAATTACAAACTAAATTGAACTAATTAAACGTCTTCATCGGATGAAGATCCAAAGGCTTGATGCCGCTTCAACTTCAGGATTTCCTTTCCATAGCGAGCTTTTAGTTCAGCTTTCTCGGCTTTTAGCTTGCTGATGACTCTCTTCCACTCGTTGGGAGCGGGATCGCTGGTTGTCATCTCCTCAAGCTTTCTTTTCCTTTCTTTGACGTATCTTTGGATTGCGTCATCCTTCTGGCGAATCTTCTCATCTTTCTCCATGAGCCATTCATCCTGGAAGTAAAGCGTCTTTTCATGATCTTTGACTTGCTTCTTGAGTTTCTCATTCTCAAGATTAGTCTTAAGGAATTTGTTTTCCAAAGCTTCTTTCTCAAACCTTATTTTGGTCAAGGCTTCTTGGTATTCTCCCATAGCTTCAACGGGAAAATTTGTTGATTTGGAAGCGATTGAGAACATGGGATCCTCATAAGCGTAAGGCATTCGAAATTCCTTCGCTCTTTTCTTTACCCAAGAAATGTAGGTTTCCATGGCTACACAATTCTTTGCCTTCCCTTTTTCTTTCTTTCGGATGTGATGCCAAGCTTTGATCATCCTAGCTTTCAATCCCTGGGAATCCTCTCCTTCGTGATAGAAGTAACTTTCTACAGTGAAACCAAGAGGTTTACTAGAGTTTGCGTATCCGAGTTGACGTCTTTCCAGGAAAGGGTTGTAGTTGATTCCTCCCTTCGTACCAATGAGAGGTACGTTGGCAAATTCTCCACAGCTCTCAATGATTTCCATCTCATTGTCTGCCAAGGTATACCAATGGATATCGTCGTTTGTAAGAGACATGAGTCTTCTTGACCAATGTCACTCGTCTTTGTTTTCGTGGAAGATAGGAGATTTAGGCAAGTGTGAGGTAATCCATTTGAAAAACAGAGGTACACAACACACAATAGTTCTGTCTCCTTGACGATTCCTGTGATGAATAGAGACGTACGTGTCACCAAGCAGAGTGGGAACGGGATTTCCAATTAGAAAGATCCTTATGGCGTTGATATCAACGAAATTTGGGACGTTGGGAAACAACACCAATCCATAGAGGAGCAAAGCTAAAATAGCTTCAAAGGCTACCATACTACCGGTTGCAGAGAATTTAAGAGCCTTCTCCATTAGGAACTTTGAAGTCAGTCCTAAGAGTTTTCCTCTGGTAGTTAGGTTTTTGTCTATCTCAGATTTCTTTAAGTGAGTCAACATTGCAATGACTGGTGACTTGGGAATCGCTTCCAAACCATTGAAAGGCACTTTGTCTGATACTGAGATACCTAGGATATGCGCATACTCTTCCAAAGTAGGCATCAACTGATAATCAGGGAAAGTGAAACAATGATAGATCGGATCGTAAACCGAACGAAAGTTTTGAGAAGTCCTTCATCAACGTTAGCTCAGAAGAGTTAAAAGAGTTCCATAGCGTTTTCTGAAATCCGAGGGATCTTCTACCAAGGATGCTAACTCTTTCAACTTTCCTACGTCAGGAATTCTAAAACTGTATCTTTTGGTGAATCTTCCTCTGATGTCCATCACTCTAACCTAAAATAGTTTACAAAGAAAAATCTCTAAATTCTTTGGAAATGGGAAGAGAAAAGAAGTTTTTTTTTTGAATGAATGAATGCATGAATGCGACAAACATGGTTAGTAGTTATACACACGGGCAAGCGTTCGAAGTCACGAGCATGAAGCCAACGATAAGAATCAACGTGGTTAAGTTCTAAGGGCTTATTCATCTGTGAAACGGGTTCTACTGATAATACAGGCTCAACACTCCTCTTTGAAATATTATCGGATTTGTTGAATACTCGAT
Source organism: Vicia sativa (assembly GCA_021764765.1). NCBI lineage: Eukaryota > Viridiplantae > Streptophyta > Magnoliopsida > Fabales > Fabaceae > Vicia > Vicia sativa. The sequence continues at coordinate 77,503,805 of CM038795.1, forward strand.
GGTCCAATAATATTTTTCAAGAGAAACTCGCCTGATCGTAGTCTCGCATGACAATTACTCTAGGCTTACACCGAATAATCTCGCACTACATCCTAATGGCCGGGATGGGTTATGTGTTCTAACCCCACTTCTCGAGTTTCCTCGAAAGCACGTCTTCGCAAATACTTGCTAAACACAATAACCCCAAGACAACCTCCATCGGGGAGATATTAACCGTAATTATTGAACTTCTCATTAATACCTCCACCTAGATCTTAAAAATGTTTCTTAAACCGGTTAGGATTTCTTTCCATCGATGAAATCGCAAAACACACAATAAAGAAAAACAGATATATGCAAAACATAAAAGCTTATCCCCTTTCTTTTCTTTTTGAAAACAAAAAAAAGCTTGGTGCTCTCGAGCAGAGTAACGCGTTTTCTTTCTTGAAAAAATCAAAATTTTAGCGTATTCCCCAGCAGAGTCGCCATTTTTCCTGTTCGCGTTAAAAGGTGACGCGCTAGAGGATGCGAACGTGAATTCGGATTCTCTGGCTCGAAACGATTTACTCTTTCGATTTGTTTATAAAGATGCCGCGAGCATCAAGCTTTATTATTTTCAACACAAGAAAGATGATTTAATGATTATGAAAAAGGGGAAAGCTGAAATACCCTTAATTGATATTGATATGCGTAACGACTAGCGCAAACTAGACGCAACGCATTGGGGAGATTCTGAGTAAGGGGGATTGTTATATAAAGGGAATAGATGGAGCACCCTAAATATATATAGTTATCTATAGCTTTATATATGAATATGTTTGATATGTTTGTGTGTTTTAATTGCTATTTCTATGATTGGGAAAGTTTCTCCTTTGGGATTTTAAGAAATGTAGATTATGAAGGATTCTAGGTTTGTTATTATTGTGCTCGCAAAGATCTGTGGATCTTCGCATACATATCCCTAATGGGAATCGAGCATTTGTAGCTCGGATCTCTGTGGTTCTATGGTTTGTTTGGTCTGAGAGAGATAGAAATTTGCTCGGCAAGGATGAGACCTTGTGCCTACGTATTCTCAAAAGGATGTTGAGAAAGTCAGAGCAATCGTAGTTCCCACTTATGCTAGTGGAAAGCAACGGGATGTTAGTAAGAGACAGACAAATGTCATCTTAATGAAAAATGTATCTAATCTATTTCATTACATACATTTTTGAAAAGTTTGATTGATAAAAATCTTTCATCGTAAGCATTAGGTGTTTTGCTTGAGTGTACAAGCGTTACCACTTACATGTTTAAGAAAGATATTTGAAAAAAAGGTGATTGAATCTTTAACTGTAAGCATTGGGTGTTTTGCTTGAGTGTACAAGCGTTACCACTTACAATTAAGAGATGTTTTTGTTTGAAAACAGTTTGAAAAAGTTTGAAAAGTTTTTGACTGTATGTGATGTGATAGATGAGATACTTCTTCCATAGAGATGATAAACGTCTAAATCTCGAGGAGAAATTGATTGGATTAAAGGATGCTTTTAAGAAGCCCATGGCTCCTTGTATTGTTAGCCCAAGAGGAGGCATTCCGAGGGTCATCGAGGGTCCTTGTACGAAGCTCAAGAGGAAGCTATAGGGTATGGCTGGCTTTGTGTTAAAAGGGATTTCACCGAGAAACCATCCTTTTGGAATTAAGAGCAATTTCACCGGGAAATTTTACTCATTGGGGATTTGAAAGTGATTTCACCGGGAAACCATCCTTTCAGGGTTCTATCTTAGCGCGGGTGATTCTTTGTATTGGAAGCCCAATAGGAGGTTAAGAGATTTCCTATCTCTTTCATTGTATGATGCCCAAGAGAAGGCTAAACTCAATGAGGAGTTCTTTTGAACGAAGCCCAAGAGGAGGCTGACTCAACAAGGGAGTGTTGTCTTATATGAAGCCTAAGCGGAGGCTAAACTCAGATGAATGAGTTTTCTTATATGAAGCCTAAGAGGAGGCTAAACTCTGTGGGGAGAGTTATCTTGTATAAAGCCCAAGCGGAGGCTAAACTCATGCTGGAGATGAATTATCTTGTATAAAGCCCAAGCGGAGGCTACAACTGTGGGGAACCTATTGGTTAGACTAATTATTATGTTATAATTAGACAGTTGTATAAACAAGTGTGTGTGTGTGACATGTATTCACAGGACTTTATGAAGGAAATATAAACAATGCAATGATGTTTATTTACAGAAGTTTATGAAATATAAACAAGTGTCTGTGAAACGAACGTTTAAAACGAGCGTAACTTGATTATTCACAAGTTTGAATTGTGTACAAGGAAATGAATATGTACACAAACGAGTATTTATGTACAGAGAAAGATGGATGTACATAGGGGGGTTGGGACTTACACCATAAGGGAGGCCCATTGGTTTGAAAGCAGTTTCACAGGGAATAATGCTCCTTTCAATACCAATGGTATTCAGTGTAAAATATACAGTCGAAACAAAAACGAATGATCAAAGTTTATCTGTAAAAGGTATTTGTATTTATGTACAGATAAAAGTTTTGTATGAAAAGAATTTGATATGTACAAGGAAAAGATGTATGTACATAAAAGAATGTTTTGTTTGTGTATACACAAGTGAAGTGAAAACAAACGATCAAAGTTTGTCTGTACTTGAGTATAAAAAAGTATCTGTGTTATGTACAGATGAAAATTTTGTATGTATTTGAAGAGAGTTTGATATGTACAAAGAAATATTATGTACATAAAAGAATGTTATGGGACTTACACCGTGAGGGAGGCCCATTAGTTTGAAAGCAGTTTCACAGGGAATAATGCTCCTTTCAATACCAATGGTATCGGTGTATAAACAAACGAATGAAAACAAACGAAAGAAATTTGTTTATGTTTGAATATTGACAATGATGATTTGAGTATGTACAAGTAAAACTAAATATGTACAAAAAGGATTGGGACTTACACCATAAGGGTAGCCCATGATCGATTGAGAAATTCGAGAGAAAACGAATTTGATTTTATCGTTTAAATCGGATCGATCGTGGTAAAAGATGTAAGTTTTGATGAAATGTTTTGAAAAATGTTTTGAAATGTGAGGTTCATTTATGAAAAGTTTTGCAAAAAATCGGAAGTCGAAAACTTGAAAATTTCACCTTAAAAAGGAGGTTTGAAAAAGTGTTCAGAACGTCGTTTTCGGCTCGATTAAAATATGATCAGATGAAAGTTTTTTCTGAAAAATTTTCACTATCATAAAATAGATGTATTTATTGACAAGTGTTCAAAAAATCACCTTAAAATAAGGAGTTTTGATTGGTCAAAAAAATTGTGAAAGTTTTGTAAAAAAACATGAAAAATTGGAAAAGTTTAAAAAAGAAATGGTCCTGATGGGAGTTGAACCCATGACCAAAGGGGTGACCACGTGTCAGAAAGACTTAAGGGCAAGCAAGCTACCACTGAGCCAAACATGCGCTGGTGTTTAGTGGACAATAACACGTGTAGATAAAAGATTGGATTTTTTGAATTTGAAAAAGATCAAGAACACGCGCGAAGCTTGTTCTTCGTGTTTTGATTTCCAGAAATTTCAAACCTAGCTACAATCCTTGTTTCTCAATGAAATTCAATGATGTAAACATCAAAATTGCTCGATTTTTCATCACGAACATGAATATGACTGTTAATTGCATTTATATTAAGCCTAGCATGTTTGAATTTCTGGGAACCACGATGAACCCTAGAACTGAGTTTTTCAAATTAAATGATGTATGATTGATGATTCTTTGATTTTATTGAGGGCTATTGATCGTTATAAGTGCAGAAACAAAACGGCCATGAGCTTTTTCATTTAAGTTCAAAGAATTAGGATATCCAAGTTCGTATTCATACCTGTTCAAGTGAGAATCGAAGAAGGTATTAGAGCGTTTCCAGAACTTGTTTCTTGATCATTTGAGCATCAACGGCATGTATGGAAGCTGTGTGAATGGTATGCTTGCTTCGAATCACCTCAAATCGTTCCAGCCAAGTCCACCTGCACAGTTCAGAAATAGAAACTCGAATTCTATGTTTAAGCTGTTACAGTTGGTTGTTTATGTTTTGGATCATCCCTATGATGTATATGGAAGGTGTTAGGATGATTAGAACATAACTTAATCAAGCTTAGAATGGAATTCGAAAGTTAAGGCAGTTTGTACAAGCATGTGTCCATGGCATGTGATTTCTGATTTTCAGCTTTGATCAAGTTGTTTTTAAGTTCTAAACAAGTTAGATATTGATCATGAAGCATGTTTGACACCAAAATTTAACATGTTTTCAACTGATTTTCAAAAATGCAATGTTTGGCAATTTTGCACTATATTGCTTGATTTTCAAGAAAGGAGAGTGAAAGCATGGATTTGCATTGCTTTGGTGTCGTTTTGGACTTGAAATGTGATCCATTTATAGGCCAAAAGATTCTGAAATGTTAGGCAACAAGTACAAGCTTTTGGTAAATCAAAGATAGCTTAAGGGGTAAGAAAGACATTTCAAAAGCAAAAGGAAGTTTCCTTTTTTACCATGTGCTATTTTTACAATCTTGATCCAATCTTCAATTATTATCTTCAAGCTGATATTTATCAGTTCAATAATCAAGTTGGCAAGGTTGGATTGCTTCTAGATGAAGAAAACACAAAAATGACCTATAATTGAAGTCTTGACTTTTGAAAAATCAAGTTCATGGAGCCTTATGTTTCAATTTCAAAAGCATAGCTAGACTTCATGGATTTGAGAGTTCTTGGACATTTTGGAAAGCTTGTTTCACGAGCTACAACTTTCATGTTTTGAGTTTTTTCCAATTCAAATTGGAACTAGGTGAAAAAATGGCATGAAGTTTAGAAAAAATAAGAAATTTCAACACTTAGAAATTTTTCTAAGTATGAAAACTTTTGACTTTTTGTTGACTTTTCCAAATTCTTTGATTTTTTATGATCATGATGGATCATTTGAAGTATTTTGATGATTGAAAAGTTTTGTTTTGAAAAATTTGATCAAAAGTCAAAGTTTGACTTTTCAGTGCAGATGAAATTTCATCAAATGTTTCTGAAATTGACTGATGAAGTCTGTGAACTTCTGTGATGTTTTGAATCCAGAAATTAGGTCAAGATGTTGTATCTAAGATATGATGACCAATCTCTATCCAAAAAAGTCATTTCTTGTTCAAAAAATCAGAGAAAACTCATGCCCGATCAAAACCCTAATTGGTCGATCCTCGATTGATCTATGAGAGAAAATGGATATCTGAAGATTGAAGGCTGATATTTTGATCAAGATAGATCAAATGAGGTGAGAAAAACTCAAACCCCAATTGGTTGCCTTTTGACTCAGATGAAAATCTGATGAAACCCTAATTTTGACCTGTGAAATCCACACCCGATTAATGCTGTCTGAGCTGTTAGTTATGCAAATGATGCAAATGTAAAGTGGTATATTAGGTCAAAATTTGGGGTATGACAGCGAGTTCTTCGCATTTACTGGCTAATAAAGCCTTAGTCTAGATGGTGTAACAACAGGATACGAAATTTGGTGAAATTGGTCCCCGACAACGGCGCCAAAAACTTTATGCGTTATTTCGCAAGTGTACGAATCGTGTCAGAGTAATATAAGAGATTATCGAATTCACAAAGACCAAGTGTCAATCTGTCGTAGTCTATTATCACGATGTTTCCCTAAGGCAGATCAAATTGAGTTATTTGTGAGTATGCAGAGAAAATAAATGATTACAGATAAAGAGATTCAGATATAAAGACAGGCTCAAATGTAATTTACAATGGTCAGATTATTCCTAATTGCTTAAGGATAGCATACTTACAGGGCAATATTTTCTACTTTGAAAATGATCAATTTAACGGGAAACTGTCATTTTCGTGTAGTTAAAACTGAGTTTAATCTTTAATTAATGCCCTTTATTGTCACATATAGAAGGATCTTAGAGCGTTAAAGTAATAAATGTAAGTCTAAGAGTGCGCCTAAGAGGGGGGTGAATTAGGTGTTTTAAGATTTTATCCGGTTTAATGAAAACTTGTACTAATTTTTCTGGTTTGGTATATGAAGTTTTAAACAAGTGTTTCTTTCCTTTTGGTTATGATGTGATGAAAGCAATAAAAGCGGAAAGGTAAAGAACACAAAGATATATCCTGGTTCCCCTCACAATCCGAGAGTACTCCAGTCCCCTTTCCAACACGAAAGGGATTTCACTATAGTCAGAATTATCGTACAGCCTATTCACACCAAAAGGTGAAGCCTACTATCTAACCTATAGGGAGACCAAAGGTTCTTAAGACCTTTAAGATCTAACAACACTATGTGCAAGAAGAACAATCCTCTTCAATGCACAACTTGTTTCCAACAATCCTGGACAACAAGAATACAACTAGTATATTTGAATTTATAGGAGATTTGAAGATGTAGTACACTATATCAATCTTGGATTGATCTTCCTCTTCAAGCAAATAAACAATTCTTAACAATGATTATGAATGTTCACAATGCATATATGAAACTTGTAATGATTGAAAATGTATAATGCAAGTTTCACAAAATTATGACTTTGTATGAACTCTTGAAAGTTTGTAAGAGAATGTGAAAATGAATAATGAAAATTGTTAATTGAAGAAGGTTATTTGAATTTGAAAATTCTGCACAATTTATAATGTCACAAATGCCTTTCCATTCATGCCTTTTGATATGAAAAGATGCAATGCAACCATGAATGAATCCCATTTGAAATATGTTCAAAACACAAAATAAAATCTGCACTGGTTCGCTGGGAACCGGTTCCGACACAGACAGAACCCGGTTCCTAGTGAACGTTGCAACTAGAATTTGAAAAATTACACGCAGGAATCGGTTCCCTTATAGGTACAACCCGGTTCCTGGTACAAAAACCAGGAAGGTGATTTTTGAATAAGTTTGGAACCCGGTTCCCTGTATGGTAGGAACCGGTTCCTGAAAGTTTGTTTTGAGAAAATCTTTTTGAAAATTATTTCAAACATAATTTTTTCTTTTATTAAACATATGAGATATGTATATTATTATGAATGCATTTTGTGAACATCTATATTCAAGTTGAAGAATTATTTATACCTTTAGACATTGTTGATTCTTTAAAAATTCTTCTTCTAATCTTCAAGACTTTTTCCATTCTTTTGTCATGATCATTTGCTTCTAAAAGATGTCGTCATCAAAACTAATATTTGGAGAGGCTTGATTTCACATTCTCCCCCTTTTTGATGATGACAACCCATTAAAAGTTGAAGTGCTTTTAATATGTAGAGCAAATGATAGTGTCTTATGTGAATGCTCCCCCTATCTTTGATAACTCCCCCTTGATCAAAGCTCTCCCTTGATTTAAGATAATTTTACATCTTTGGGGCTCTGCAATAGTTAGAGACAAGCATACACATACACATATATATATTCTCCCCCTTTGTCATTAGCAAAAAGGATGGGAAAAGACTAACAAAGTATATAATGAAATTTTTGAAATAAAAACAACTTATACTAATGATTTTTACCTCATGTAAGAGACTTTTGTCATAAAGTTGTCTTTCTAGAAGATTGTGCTTTAGTCCTTTATCATGAAGAACATCTTCAATGGATGTGAAAGTTAAAGTGTTCCAACTTTGACTATGCCAAGAATTCTTCCTTTAAGGTATTCCCAAAATGTGAGATAACACTTGGCCTTTAAGACTAGATTTAAAAGTTAAAATAGATTAAGTCACCCATCAAATACTTAGAGTCACCACTCATCAAGAAGCCAAAAGTTTTGAAGTGGTCTCCAAGCACACCTACAAAACAATTAAGTTTGATTTGGTACCCAATGTGCTTTGGGTCCATCATAGTTAGTTCCTTTCTTGACCCACACATAATGCCCACTTGGAACACTAAAGTTTCTCACGTAGCAAACATTAGGTGTATGGCCTTTAATACCACAATAAAAACAAGTAGGTTCAAAATTACTTATATATCTAGGAGGATAAGTTTTATTCTTAACAACTCTTTCATTTTTAGGATAATGATGAACTACTTTAGGCTTATTCACTTTCTCTTGAATTGGTTGGTTATTAGCCTTAACAAAGATAGTTTTGTTGGGACTTGGTTGAGAAAACTTTGAAAAACCAAGTCCACTTTTATCTTTAGGGTATCTTTGAGTGCTAAAACCTTTTCCAATCCAACTTGTCCTTTTCATACCTTTCTAAGACTCTTTTAATTGAACAATTTGAAAGAAAGTGATTCACAATTATTGCATACAAAATTCTGTTTTTGATCACTAATCATCTTTTCTTTTTCATCTTTATGTTCTTTTTCAATAGTTTTAACTTTTTCTTCTAAAGATGAAATTAATTTCTTTTGAGATGAAATAGTTTTGTATAGAATTTTGCATTCATTTAATAGTTCATCTATAGCACCTTGTGCATCATTATCATAAAGAGAGTTATCATTACTAACCTCGCCCTCTTCATCTTCGGAATTGTGTGTTGCTATAAATGCAAGATTTGCATGTTCTTTATCTGATGATGAACTTATCTCATTATCATCCCATGCTATATATGCTTTCTCTGGCCTTTTGTCCTTCTTTCCTTTGAAATATTTATTCTTCCTTTCAAGTGTAGGGCATTCACTTTTGACATGACCTTTTTCTCCACATTCAAAGCATTTAATTTTCCTTGATGGTGCTTCCATTTTAGTGATCTCCTTTTTCTTTTCTTTTCTTAGAAATTTTTCAAACTTCTTAATAAAAGCTTCATCTTCACTACTTGTGGATTCATCCTCTTGATTGCTATCATGATATTTGATCCTTGTCTTTAAAGCAATGTCTTTTGAATCTCTTACTTGGATTTCATGTTTTCAAGTCTTCCAAGTTCCGTTTCATATTCTTGAAGCTTTCCGAATAATGTTGGAAGTCATAGTTGCTAGGCTTTTCTTTTCGGATATTGCCGTCACTTTTGGTTGCCATTCCTAGTTAAAGACCTAAGCACTTTAAGATTTAATTCATCGTTAGTTAAAGTCTTACCGAGTGCCTTCAAATGGTTTGTCAAGTGAACGAATCTCTTTGCAAGTCAAGGATGGATTCTCCGGCAGATTCGAATAATTCATATTCTTGACTCAAAGTGTTCAATCTAGACCTTTTGACTTCGGCGGTTCCTTCATGAGTTTCTACAAGAGTATCCCAAATTTCCTTTGCCGTTGTACATGCCGATATTCGGAAAAATTCATCCATACTGAGAGCACTTTGAAGAATGTTGATTGCCTTTTTGTCAAAGAGAACTTTTTTCTTGTCATCGTCATCCCATGATGCTTTAGGCTTAGATGACCCAACACCATTGACAACACACACCGGAGTGAATGGACCATTCTCAACAGCATTCCAAATTTCTTCTCCTTGCGCTTCAAGATGAGCCTTCATGCGAATTTTCCAGAAATCGAAGTATTCTCCACAAAACAGTGGTGGCTTGTTGTTACTTCCACCATCTTTAAAAACCGGATTTTGATTTGCGGAAGCCATTCTGGATCTTTAGGAACAAGTTACCTATAACTTGCTCTGATGCCAAATGTAAGTCTAAGAGTGCGCCTAAGAGGGGGGTGAATTAGGTGTTTTAAGATTTTATCCGGTTTAATGAAAACTTGTACTAATTTTTCTGGTTTGGTATATGAAGTTTTAAACAAGTGTTTCTTTCCTTTTGGTTATGATGTGATGAAAGCAATAAAAGCGGAAAGGTAAAGAACACAAAGATATATCCTGGTTCCCCTCACAATCCGAGAGTACTCCAGTCCCCTTTCCAACACGAAAGGGATTTCACTATAGTCAGAATTATCGTACAGCCTATTCACACCAAAAGGTGAAGCCTACTATCTAACCTATAGGGAGACCAAAGGTTCTTAAGACCTTTAAGATCTAACAACACTATGTGCAAGAAGAACAATCCTCTTCAATGCACAACTTGTTTCCAACAATCCTGGACAACAAGAATACAACTAGTATATTTGAATTTATAGGAGATTTGAAGATGTAGTACACTATATCAATCTTGGATTGATCTTCCTCTTCAAGCAAATAAACAATTCTTAACAATGATTATGAATGTTCACAATGCATATATGAAACTTGTAATGATTGAAAATGTATAATGCAAGTTTCACAAAATTATGACTTTGTATGAACTCTTGAAAGTTTGTAAGAGAATGTGAAAATGAATAATGAAAATTGTTAATTGAAGAAGGTTATTTGAATTTGAAAATTCTGCACAATTTATAATGTCACAAATGCCTTTCCATTCATGCCTTTTGATATGAAAAGATGCAATGCAACCATGAATGAATCCCATTTGAAATATGTTCAAAACACAAAATAAAATCTGCACTGGTTCGCTGGGAACCGGTTCCGACACAGACAGAACCCGGTTCCTAGTGAACGTTGCAACTAGAATTTGAAAAATTACACGCAGGAATCGGTTCCCTTATAGGTACAACCCGGTTCCTGGTACAAAAACCAGGAAGGTGATTTTTGAATAAGTTTGGAACCCGGTTCCCTGTATGGTAGGAACCGGTTCCTGAAAGTTTGTTTTGAGAAAATCTTTTTGAAAATTATTTCAAACATAATTTTTTCTTTTATTAAACATATGAGATATGTATATTATTATGAATGCATTTTTGTGAACATCTATATTCAAGTTGAAGAATTATTTATACCTTTAGACATTGTTGATTCTTTAAAAATTCTTCTTCTAATCTTCAAGACTTTTTCCATTCTTTTGTCATGATCATTTGCTTCTAAAAGATGTCGTCATCAAAACTAATATTTGGAGAGGCTTGATTTCACAATAAACTCATTTTTAAGAAATGTGACTTCTTGACTTAGTTGAAAAATAATTTAAACTTAGAAAATTTAACTAAAAGAGGTTTTTGGCTTTCGCATAAGAACCATATTTCAAACCCATAAATGCGTCCAAAAATAGTTTTAAAATCAATTTTCTAAAGAATAAAAATCCTCAATCAACCAAACAAAACGCTTTCGCTCTTCTTTGATTGGTTGAAAGTACTAAGTTTAACTTCTTAGTTGGACGGCTTTCGATCTTACCCAGCCAAAATTTAAGTACGAAAAACTTGTGTTAAAGTTAAAACAACTCTTAAAGTGTTTATACAAATGCAACACTGAATGTTATCTTAACATTGGTCCTTACATTGTTGCCTTTAAAATTTATCCAGACATGGAAATTAAATTAAGCACATTAAACTTAGGCATGTTAAAATTTTAAAGGAAATAATGTTTTGCAGAAAGTAGACAAGCAGATAAAAGGCGACGCAAATAAATAAAGTAAGAAAAGTGCAATACAAGGAAATAAAGTAAAGTAAAGCGAGTGCAATGAAATAAATAAAGTAAATGCAAAACTTGCAAATAGAAACATGCTCCAAATGGAGGCTTTAAAATCTGGTACAAACGGAAATAAAAGTAATTGAAAATGAAAATGGCGGCAGGATTATTTTCTATCAAAGTGCTTCAAACTCGATTAATAGTGCAATAACCATTCGATGCGAGGAGTTTATCGCTTTACAAGACTGACAGTATATGGCTTAAGTTTGTAACTAAGCTTTGATGAAAATAAAACTAAACTAAAAACTCTTATTTATAGAAAAACAAAAAACTACGAAATTACAGAGATGCCCCTCAACTCCCTTTTGGGCGGGAAAACAGAAACAAAGGTGGCGCCCGCCACCACACCGTGGCATCTGCCATCTATACAAAAGTATAAAGAACTTGGGCTGAAGGCAGTTGATGGTGGTTGAGTCCTTGACACGTCATGGCGTCCTCTGTGGCGGCCGCCATGTTGACCGCCATGTGCACAAATAGTTGAAAAACTCGATTTCTTGGCCAATTTGCTTTGTTTTGCGCAAGAAGGCTCTGAAATAGTTGGGCATCTGTAAATGAAAGAAAAGAAAACATAAAGCGAGAAAAAGGAAATAAAACTACAGTTATCATGTGCAATCCGAGTCAAATACGCAATGTGTTTTAATGTTATCAATACTACAAATACATAGGATGTTAATATCTTCCCTTTGTATAAACTGACCATCGTATCTTAGATCTCTTCCTTATGCTTTGCTTTTAGTCTTTACTCCTTGCATTGCATGTAAAACAATAGGGTTCCGATCTTTTTCCTATTCTTTAGAAACAATAAAGTTCGGTGGTGACTTCTTAAATTATTGTGAGTCAAAATCCTCAATATTTTGGTCTCCTCAATTTTTCACATATATATATATATATATATATATATATATATATATATATATATATATATATATATATATATATATATATATATATATATATATATATATATATATATATTCGTAACATAATATGTACTACTTAATGATTCTGCCTAAAAATATTTATGAATAATGTCTTAAAATCTCCAACAAGTAAAAACTATGATAAAAAAAAATAATGTCATCGAGGATCAACACCATATATATGACCTCACCATTTAGAAATCTCCCACAAAAACTAACAAATTAGGATCCATTTGGGAAATGGTAGTTCTAGGTGGCGAAATACAAACATATCAAATTTTGAGAATTGTAATCAAATAATCCATGTATTTAAAGGGAGTCTCATACATGAGAAAATCAATGAAAGAATTGTCAATAAAAATTCAATACGGATAACTGGGAATTCATAATTTCCAAGCGTCCAATATCCTCCACCACCATTCAAGTGAAATGGTGAAAACGAGTTTATCTCCCCCGTCAATCACCACCCTTAACATGGAGCAACATGGTCATTAGTGAAAGCTATCTGATGAGAAATAGTGCTAAAATGATAAAAAAGACCTTAAATGCATTATAAAAAATACACAAAACTGCATTTACCCTCTAAAAATACCATAAACACCACCACTTATGGTGGTTGAACAAAATATACACTCAATACTACATTAGCTCCAAAAAATTATACTAACCCAGTATAAATTATCAAAACAATCATTCATCACAATAAAAGCAGATATACACCAAATCCAGGAAATAAAAGTTATTAAAAAATAGAAAGAGAAATGAAAAAATGGAAAATGAGTGCATACCATTTATATGAATAAGAAATAGGGTAAATGATGTCGTCAAAACATTATTTAGAAGTAAGTTCATATGTGAAAGATAAAAGTCCCTTTGTAAAAATGAATAACCTGAAAAAACTAGAAGAATGAGAGGTTTTCAAAAATCCCTTCAAATGAACATATATTCTATTTATATCAAGTTAGAAAAACTAAATACATTGCGAGACCCAACGGTCTTTAAAGAAATCCTAATCACCCAATCAGATTCATAAGTTCACTATTGGCGTTGAAAATATACCTCAAAAGCTCAAAGGTCATATGCACTAAATTACTTGTCTCATAGGGGCATATGTCTCCGTTAACAAAAATTGAAAAGTCACATTGTTTCTCTTCACAAACATAGACAAATCCAATGTGGCCTTGATAACTCAAATATCAACAACATATGTCAACCTCATCGAGTAAAATTCTAATTGGGTATGACTTGTCACCCTTATAACATCACAATTTACTCTATTTAAATCTAAGAAGCCATTGAGATAAATTAAATTGAAATATTAATATAAAAACTCGTCAGACGACCTCAAAATTTCAACGAAAGACTATGAACCTAATAAATCATTGTCCGATTTCTCAAAACAACGACTTACATGAATCTGTTCTAAACTGGATCTAGAGGCTCAACCTTTCTATGAACTTGATAACTCAAACGTTGTTTAAAATGTAGATCAATGCTCAACCGACCTTTCTTATCACGATCATTTCGATATTGTTCATCTTCTTTCCCTTAAAAGTCGCAATGACTATCAAAGACATATCCATTAAAGAATAACAATAATATACCGAGATCATTATCCCCACACAATAATTTAACGATATACCATGAAGGGATGAAATTCTTTTCAGTTATCTTTAGTGGAAGATCTCCACTCTTGAACACATTTATCTATTTCTTTTTTCAAATATCTCATCTACTAAAATCAAGGACTAAGATATCAATTGTCTCTCATAAAACATGAGATAATCATTTCTTATAGAGATAATTTATATCAATCATATAAATTAATAGTAGAAATAATTTTGTTATTATTTTAAAATATTGGTTGTAATGTTTGTGGAAGTTTACTCTAAGTTGTGTAAACAAATAACAAAATTACTCTAAACTCTAACCTTACCCAATGTGAGCAATGGCATTATTGAAGTGGGGAAGGAGGGAAATGCCTATGAAGAATTGAAAATAGCAAATGAGAGATACGTATATTAGTAATAATCTCATGTTTGGAAGCAAAGTAACAACACTTGAGATGAATTGAGTAAAAGAAAAAACAAGCGCTGCAAGAAAGAAAGAAAAAAAACAATTTCATTTCATTTTGTTTCTCTCTAAAAATCTCTCGATGGAGGAAAAACGCCCTCCATCGGCCGCCGATGCACCGGCATCCGAACCCGTAACCTCTCGCCGCCGTGCCGGAGGTAACAAGCGAAAATCCGGCTCTCTCAACGCCTCCAATTCCTCTTCCACACCTTCCAAACGCATTACTCGCGAGAAAGCCTCGCCTCTTCACCATCCTCCTCTCCATAACGGTCCTCTAACTAGGGCTCGCCAAATCCCTAACAATTTCTCCGCCGCGTCTACTTCGACCATCGCCGGTTCCGCTTCTGCCCCCGCCGCGGTGAAACATGCTCCACATACACTGGCTTTGGCTGCGGCGGCGGAACAGCTCAAGAAGGAGAGCGAGTGGGAGTCTCTGGAAGCTTCGATTGAAGCTGAATTCAAAGCAATTAGATCTCGTGATGCTAACGCACATGTCGTTCCTACTCATTGTGGTCAGGATCTGATCTCCCTATCATAGAACCCTAATTTGTATGCTTTTAGTTTTCTGTGATTGAATATTGTGTGTGATTGTTGTGCTAACTAGTGATTTAGCTGAAATTGTGTGTGTGATGGATTCTGTTAGGCCTTGTTTTTGCCTTTTCAATTTACTTGTTTGAATATTGTATGCATGGACACGTCGAACACGACATCGACGCCGACACTGATAATAATTTGAAAAAATAAATAATCACAAGTGTCGTGCCGGTGTCCGACCAGACAGATACGAACACGCCTTTCAACAGAGGTGTCGGTGCTACATAACTTTCTTAATTCTGAAAAAGAAGAAACAACACAGTGAATACTCTCATCTTTATTACTGGGAGTAAAATATGCTGAATATCCTAAAGAGGGAATCAAATATGTCCTAACTATATATGTTTATCTTATAGTTATAAGTATATCATGCTTCTGTTGTCCGACAATATTTTGGTAATGCTGTTATGCAAATCCTTCGTGATCCAAATGTCCTTTTGTGTCCCTTCTAAACATTAAGAGTATTTGTAATTGAATTTCAGGTTGGTTTTCATGGTCGAGTATCCATCCAATTGAGAAACGTATGATGCCTTCTTTCTTTAATGAAAAAAATGAAAATCGAACTCCCGATAAATACATGGAGATACGGAATTGGATAATGAAGAAGTTTCATTCAAATCCAAACATACAGATTGAATTGAATGATTTATCAGAGCTTGATATTGGGGAGTTGGATGCTAGGCAAGAGGTACTGGAATTTCTAGACTACTGGGGTTTAATTAACTTCCACCCATTCCCTTCAACGGAGTCTGCTGTGGCTAAAACCAGCAATGATGGGGAAGCAGAAAAGAATTCCTTGCTTGAAAAATTCTATCACTTTGAAACTCTCCAGTTATGCCCACCTACTGCTCAAAAGACTTGCCCAACGATTCCTGCTATGACCTCTGGCTTGTTTCCAGAGCCAACGATCGCTGAAGAGTTGGTGAAACAAGAGGGCCCGGCAGTTGAGATGCTTGAGTACCATTGCAACTCTTGTTCTGGTGATTGTTCTCGCAAACGATACCACTGCCAGAAGCAGGTTGTTATCCGAACTTAATAAGTCATTGAAGTGCATAGTTAGTGATATGCTAAAGATTTGGTATAACCTTTAAATATGTTAATTTGTTATGTTCCCTTTCATTCTACTCAAATGCTATACCATCTCAAACTGTTCTACAAAAGTTGTCAGCCATACTTATTAGAATTACACGATTCGATAAGTTTTGGCAAGCCAGTAATTCTTATCATGTGACGAATCACAAATGGCAGGAAAGCATGCGGGAGTGAACCTTACTTTGATAATTCAATTGGTCTGTTTTCATTCTTTTTAAACTAAGACTGCACACAATTGCTCTCTCCTGTTCAATTTGATTGTTTCATTGGTCTTTTTTTTTTTTTCAAATTTCTAAATTCAAGGCTTAAGTCACACACACATACACACTCTATACACAATTTTATGACTATACTGGTTACTGTATTTTTAGTTTAATTCCTTCCATTGAGGAGTCAAATTATTAGCATGTTTGTATTCTAAGAATCCTATTAAGTAACTGCTATTCACAATATCCCCGAAAAGGACATTTTGTTAATTGCATTTGGGGCTTATGGTGCAGTATCTGTTTAGAATTATATCTGGATTGGATTAGACCTTTCAGAAAATATATCAAATGTGAACTTCTAGAGAAGTGGAATAGCTGCCATTAATATTTGAAAGCTTTTCAAATACTGGTGAACCGTATAGAAGGCACTCATCAAGACAGCTCAAGTGTTTTTATTAACGACGAGCTGGTTAACTATCTGTCTGTCTGTTGAATTAACATTGATATATTGTTAGAATGTGGGTAATTGATGGTGTAATTCAATTTGTTTCTCTACTTCATGTTGTATATGTTATCAATTCTGTTACGCATATGACAGGCAGATTTTGATCTATGCGCGGACTGCTTCAACAACAGAAAGTTTGGCTCCGGCATGTCTTCGTTGGATTTTATACTCATGGAACCAGCTGAAGCGGCAGGAGTTAGTAGTGGAAAGTGGACTGATCAGGAGACACTTCTGCTCCTTGAAGCATTGGAACTATATAAAGAAAACTGGAATGAGATTGCAGAACATGTTGGAACAAAATCAAAAGCTCAGTGCATATTGCATTTTGTTCAAATGCCAATTGAGGATAGCTTTGTTGATTGTGATGAAGATGTTGATGTTGGTTCCAAAGAAACGGCAGATCCAGCTGTAGCAAACAACAATTTGCCTGTAGATGAAGATAAAGATAAAGATGCTTCAAAAGTTATTGAGAGTGACACTAACATGAAAGGCCATGATGAGACTTCTCAGGTTGAAGATGTTAAAGTGAAAGGTAATCAAGAGGAGACTCCAAAGTTACAAGATGGTAGTGATGAGAAAACTAGCGAGGGAACTTCTAAATTAGAAGATGACATCAAAGTAAAGTTGGACGTGGAAGTAGATAATGACTGTGTTTTAAATGCTCTTAAGGAAGCATTTGCAGCTGTTGGTTATTCTCTTGAATCTGAAGGCCCGTCTTCATTTGCCGAAGTTGGTAATCCTGTCATGGCATTGGTAAGTTGAAGGGTTAGGTGAAGAACAGTAGCATTTTTTTTGGGCATGGCAACAGTTATCTAATCTGAATTATACATTGGAAGATTTCTTTCTTCAGAACAGTAATTTTGAATTAAATATTTAAATATCATGTAACATTTAGATGTAACTGCCTATGCTCCCTCTTTTTGGTACACTGTGTCTTGCAACTCATGCCTATTGCTCACAGATGACAAATTTTACGAAATTGCTAGTGTTTATTATGCTATTGAATTATTGTTTTTACCACATTATTGCAATGTTTCTCCATTCCACATGTCATGTCATCTATATATTTCCCATGTATTAGTCTTTGCATATTCCATCTTGTTGAATTAATGTTTTGTTGCTATTCTGCAGGCAGCTTTCTTTGCGCAGTTGGTGGGTTCTGATGTGGCTGTTGTTTCAGCTCATAACTACATGAAAGCCTTGTCTGGAAATGCTCCTGGCACTGAGATTGCTTCAAGGTGTTGCTTTCTTCTAGAAGATCCACCAGATGATAAGAAGGAAACAACTACTTCTGAGAGGTACGTGATTTATATGAAGAGTTTACATTTCTGGTAGCCCCGTAACTAGTCCACTTGTTGTTTTATAATGACTTACAGTGTTGTGCATGAATGGATCATAGGGATTTTAAAAGTGAGGGAGATCAGTCTGACAAAAATGTACAGCAGGATACAGCAATGTTAGATGATAAAGATTTAGAAAACGATCACCAGAAAACGAAAATTGCAAGTGATGCTTCAGAAGACAAGATACACCTGGCTTCTACAGATGGTGGACTGTCAGAAAAATCAACTTCTCCAAAGGAGGAAGCAATGATTAATCATGAGAATGTGCTTGACAATTGTGATGATCCCGGCACTTCAAAGGCACCCAATGATCAGGCTCAGGAAACTCTGCATGATTCAGATGGTTCAACATCCAAAGCTAAAATTCCACCTAATTATGAGGAGCTTCAAGAGGGAACTTCAAATGAAGAACCGTGCCCTCCTACAGAGCTACAAAAAGAAGGAAGTGTGTCTGATTCTCATCCATCTGAAAAGAATGAAGTTCAACAGTCAAATAAATCCAGTTTACCAGTTGAGCTACCAAAGCCAGTAGAGACACCTAAGTATGATGAAGTAGTGTCTGATTCGGTGCCCTCAGATAAGAGCGAGCCTCAAAAACAGCTATCTACAAATGCAGTCTCTGAGTCTCATATAACTACAGATTCTGCAATGGATGTTGATGTAGTTTCTAATTCATTGCCAGCAAAGATTGACTCCCAGCCAGTAATATCTTCCCAAGATAATGGGACACAAAATGATGTAGATATGATGTCACCGTCACATCCAATTAAATCGAGTTTGGGTGCTGAAAATGGTGCAAGTACAGGTCTCTATTTCTCTCTCTCAGACACACTTATATACTCAAAAATCATGCTTTTGTTATTCATGACATTGGTCAAGGAATATACCAGAAGAAAGGTCTAACTCAGTATTGAGGAGTCTTTATCATAATATCATTCAGTCCCCAAAAATGAATAAAACCTTCGTTGCAGGGGCAGGTGAAGATCATGCAGGAAATGGTATGGAAGTGAAAAATAATGGCACAAAGACTAAACAGGATAGCAGCTTTGAGAAGTTGAAACGCACAGCTGTTTCTACACTAGCGGCAGCAGCAGTGAAGGCAAAAATTCTAGCAAATCAAGAAGAAGATCAAATCCGACAACTCACCTCATCATTGATAGAAAAACAGGTAATCTTGTGGCCTGGTAAAGCTCTTGCTGCATTGTATTTAATTTATATGTTATCATTGACGTTCCTGTGACTTTCTTTGTAAATTCCATCAACTTACAGTTGCATAAGTTGGAAACGAAGTTGGCTTTTTTCAATGATATGGAAAATGTGGTGATGAGAGTAAAGGAGCATTTAGAGCGGTCGCGGCATAAGCTTTACCATGAACGTGCTATGATAATTGCATCTCGCCTTGGTGTACCGGCTTCCTCATCCAGAGGTGTACCACAATCCATAGCAACCAATAGAATTCCTATGAATTCTGCAAACTCCCTCCCAAGACCACAAATCGTCATGAATCCTCAAGGGCCACAGATTTCTAGACCTGGGAGCACTGTAGCTACTGCACATCCAAACCCATTAATGTCTGCAGCTGCAGTAGGAAATTCAGTTCGGCCATCCAGCCAGGAAAACCTTTCTTCTGTTGGGACAAAATAATATAAAGTAGATATGGAAAAAGTTCACGCCTTCTTATTGATGGATCATCTGCCACCATTTTGATAATGTGAGTACATATTTTCATTTTTTTCATATCTTTTATCGATAGAAGTTAAGTTTGAATATTCTTTTAGTCCCTGCAACTATATCATTTTTTTTGCTTTTAGTCCCTATAAAAATTTGTTTTTCCTTGCAAATATTCTTCATATTACCTAACCAATTTCAATATGAATACATTTTACTACTGACTAAAATCAAATAACAATGAACAAAAATAGTGATATATTAACTAGGACTAAAAATAAAATAAAAAATTTACTGCCATTAATTCTCTAAAGCACGGACACCTCTACGAGTAGGCGTGTCGCAGTGTCAGACACTTGTATAACAATCATACGACACATGTCGGAAAAGTTAGATAGGTATCGGGAAAGTCAGACCAATGTTCCAAAAAATGTTTCTTTTTCTTTGCTTAGACACTTTTTGAATCGATGTTTGACACCTGTATGACATTCATACAGCACATTAAAAACATTGTTTTTTACTTTTTTCAACACGATATATATTTTTTTAAAAGGGTTAAACATGTATTGACTCAACGTTGTTAATGAAGGTTTAAAAATTTTAATTTTGATTAAAATATTTTTAACTCTTTTAGTAATAGATGGATAACGAGGATTAAATACTATGATATATGTGGTGGTGTCGGTGTGCCATGTTTTTTGACATTATCGGTGTCGTATTGTCTATGTCGTGTAGTGTCCTGGTGTTTGTGTCAAAGTGTGTTAGATTAAAATAAAGAACTCTTGATATTTGGAAGAATCATTTGCATATTTAAACCCAGAAACAATAATAGTATATTTCGTATGTTATGTTAAATATTGTTTGAATAAAAGTAGTCAATAGCTTGTATTTCACCATGAAGTAAATAGGAAAAAAAGCAAAATAACAAGAGCATGGAAATGCCAAGGAAGAAAACTAAATACACGGAATACATATGAAGAATGTTTAGCAAGTTCATGTAGATGGAAACATTAAACATCTCAAATTCTTGTAAAGAAAATTTAGAGTGGGGGGAAGTGTCTATATACAAGGTAGGAAAGACCAGTGTTCAGAGAGCACTCACAAGAATTTATATTTAGTTATTTAGTTTCCTCCAAGGATACTAGCAGTAGCAGAGCTTTAACCTAGACCTAGAACCTTCGGATTCAAGACCTGTCTTCTTACTACTGTATCAAATCCTCGGAGCCATTAAATATTTCAAATACATGACCGGGTTCGGCTGAAATGGGTGAATGGACATTAATGCTGCAGAGGACCTTCTCCTTTGTATAGAAACAGTACTCATCCTTAGCTAATAGGAGAATTTTACAATAAAATGGACGAATCTTCCATTTTTTTAAAGACATATTATTTGGTTTCCTTTTTATAATGTCAAAAGCATACTATACTGACCAGTAGTATTCGCAACTTGCTCCATAAGTTGATTATTTTCAATTTGTTATGGGCAGTGAAAAAATATTTTATTTTAGCTCTAAGTTAAAAATGCTTGTTATCTAGTCTTGCGTATTCTTGTTATATGCAGTGGTAAGCTTGCAATATTAACCTATTATCATTGTTTGATCCAGTCAATTCTTTTAAAGGTGAAGTGCTGGTTAGGACTAACTTCAATTGACAAGTAATGGAAATCAGGACCAGTTAGTGCACTGGAAGCTAATCTTTTGTAAGAAGCAGATAGAGATCAGAGGACAGAATTCTACTGATATATTAAGATTGTAGAGCGATTGGTTTCCTTAAATTTTTGAGGTGTTTAATTTGCAACCAGTAAATAGTTGTGCAAAATGTACGCTTGCAGTTCTGAAATATGCTCATCAAGCACCAAGCACCAAGCACCAATCCCCTGGAATCTGTTTGTCAATGTGTCAATACTTAGGAGTGCTTGCTTCCAATTTCGTTCTTGATTGCGCTATATGAAGGGTGGAGATTAAGCATCTATTATTTTTTGTTTTAGTCATGAAATTTCGCCAATTTGAGTACACCAAAATCAACGCCATTAACACATGATTTGAGGCTATTTTTCAGTAGACCCCCCTGCGAATGAGAGGCAATTAGCAAAAATGTGAAATGTTATGAAGTTCACATGCTTAAAGCTAGTACCTTTTTGCTTTTTGCAGATGCCTTGTGTGGACTCCTTTTGTTTTTCTATAGCATAATGTCGAGACTAGAATTTATATTTTCCTAGTACAAAAGCATGATCTTCACACCTAATCGTCTAGCATTTGTTGCAATACTGTTAGCGCTAAGAATGTTCAAAATAATCTAGAGAATCGAATTGAGTTGTAGAATTGGACCAAGTTGTTGTTAAATTATTGAATCAATCATTTTCATTTAGAGAAATGTTATTTTGACCCTTAAATTTGGGCCTTAAAAAGGTGTAAGAGTAATTTTTAAATGTAGTTGTGTAATATTGAAATTTGTACAACTGTATGAAATGAAAAAGTATAAGAGAGATGAAAACATTGATAAATAGTTGATATATATACTGTGTTAGATTTAGTGTCAGATTTAGTGTCAAATATTGGGTGTTCAAATAATGAGATTTGCTTAACATTGATATATAGTTGATACATATACTTGTTAGATTTAGTGTCAAATGTTAGATTTAGTGTCAAATGTTGGGTGTTCAAATAATGAGTTTTGCTATCGTTATCTTGACACCTTTTGACACCAAATACCTATACTGTATACACTGTTTATTGTATTTATATGTGAACAGTGTAATTTTATTTTTAAAAAAAATATTTTTTAAAATTTATTTTATAACACAAATATATGATTATGCCATTAACCAACTTAATAATTATATTAACCATACAAATGTATGTCATTAACCAATTATATTATAATTCATTAACCTTTTCTAATACATCATTAACCAATAAAATACATAGTATTAATCATGCTCGCTCTGACACTAAATTATGAATCTATTAACTAATTTTATACTCTATTAACCAACTTTATTTTACTATTTAATTTTTTTAATGTTTGAGAATTCATTAACCAAATTATAAACTGCATTAACCAACTTTATACAAATTATTAATCAAAGTTTGAACGATATACATATTAATTTTTTATGTCATAATATATACTAACCAAACTTATAACTGTATTAACCAAAATAATTTTAAAGAAAAGTAAAAAAAAAATTAAAATAATAATAAAAACATTGTCACGTATATGTGAACAGTATATTGAGTGTAAGTGTAAAATATAGTATCATTTCTCTTAAATAATATTTGGTGTTAGGATGTTCAAATAACATTTTTAATGAATTGAATTGATTTAGTGTCTAATATTAGGTGTTTAAATAATATTTGGTGTTAGGATGTTCAAATAACATTTTTAATGAATTGAATTTACATTTTTCAACAGGTTAACTAAATCTAAAGTAAACTATTCAACTTACATTTAAATTTATTTAAATTTATGGTACAGTTTAGTTGGGAAATCAGATTTAACTATTACAAAACTTCAAAAGAATTATCTTGAACAATCTCCTTAATTTTTTATTTTAGATTAGTGTGTTTCGAAAGAGCGTATCCAAACACATCAATTAGTGTGTTTCGGATAAACTCATTTGAAATCACCCTGCGTATTATGAAAATAGAGATTTCAGATATGCATATCTAAAACATCATTATTATCACTATTTAGTAAACGGGCAAACATAAAATGACTGATTTGGACGAAAAATTAAATGTGCAAAACAATTAGATTAGATGTTCTGAAATCGAGAAATATAATACATCAGTTATTCAGAAAGTGTGTAATATCAAAATATTATATCACTAAAAAAATTAACATGGGCTACTGCTACTATGTATGCCTAATCCTAACCCTTGTGGCCTCATTTGCCTCCTATATCCCGCCCCATTGCATGCCTCCCTAACTATCATCTCAACGATGGCCACCACATCATAATCACCCCTATCAATGATCCTTTTATCTAATGTCTCTTGCCCAAGTGTGCGTATCCGGTGACATATCGGTAAGACATCAGTGGCATGATCATCCTCGGTCCGTTGGTTCTCCAAAAGCTCTTCATGAGCTGGCCTAGGTGGACGTCCAGGACCATCCGGTGTCATGATAGGATATGACACTTTAAAGAACCATGTCATGTATCCCTCCACACTATACCAACTCTCGGATGTCGGCATCATTTGATACTCTTGTGGCATTAGATGATTCTCCCAATCCTTAAAGATATTATTGAGTTCCCAGTGGACAATGGTGTTGGGAGCAGTCTGAAAAGGAAATCTTTGTATCATTTGCACAAAAGCAAACCGTCGGATGCACCACTTTAGAAGATACCTAACCATAATATTTTATCCACATGCTAGCCACCCGAAGTATTATCAATAAGATGGGGTCAAAGAGGATAACATTCATGTGATCCTCGAACGACGTCCATCTAATGTCATTATGATTAGTACGATCAAGATACACACGGTAAGGTGACACATCATGATTCCATCAGTGGAGGATGTACTTTGCAAACCTGGTGTGTCATCAACATAATGCGGTAGAAGTGAGAGATGATCCATCTCTGAAACACAAATAAGATAATATGTAAGTACAAATTAAATGTAATAGTTGGAATGAAAGGTGTCATGAGGAGTGTGCAAGAGCCAAGCAGCTGCCTCGTACTCCTATAACAAATAGAAAATAACCTCAATGTTAGTCGTTAAAATGATATTTGTGCATAAACCTTTAAAATGAAAAACCGCAATAAAAAATATACCTCTCCCTCCCAAACATGTTGAGCGACATGGTTATTGTAGTAGATCAAGAGAGAGGCGTCAGAAGACCCTCCTGGATAGCTGAGGTTTGTCTGCTCCATTGTTGCACGTAGCCGGAAGTCGTTGTATCATGTATAACCTCCTCGGGTACCTCATCCTACTAGGGTACCCCCCCTCATCTGGTATTTGCTCATGTGTACGAGAGAATGACGCTTGAGACAGACGACTTCTTGGTGCATAAGTGGATCCTCCAACAACATCCTCCCGCAAAACTCGACCCCATCCTCAGGTCCTGCTTAGATGCTCAGCTCGCTCATGCCGAGCAGAGGCAGTTTGGCTTGGTCTGCCTTGTCTCGATATGTTGTTTGAGTTTGGGTTGTCAGCCATTTTCCTGCAAAATAGCGATCGTTAATAAGAGGAAAGTGAAGGAAACAAGTTTGAAAAAAGGGGAAAATTTAACTCATGCAACATTTTGGATGTGCATGTCCGAAACTGGTCAACACATCTTAAACCACCTGCGAATAACCATTTTCAAACAGTTTCATCTTTTTGCCCTAAATTATCCAAAAACCTTATTTAATTACTGTAACATCAACCTACACAATGTAATTGATTCTAACTAACCTATTGACATATTATAGCAATGCAAAGTGAATCAAATGAAAACGAAGAAAACTTACACAAATTTAGGACTTTGGAGATGAGTAGAAAAGATTTCAATGAGCTTTTGCTTCTTCAAATTCAGTTGAAATAAGTTTAAATGAATAGAAATTTGAAGATCGGAGAAAAATAGTTTTTGTGTTTCTTTAACAAAGCAGAACAAAAGCGTGGATCAGTCTGTTCTCGCTGGTCTTTATATTTAAATAACTTCGGATATGCATATATGAAGTATCTGAACTTAATTTATGAGGTGATTTCGTATGTGCATATCCGAAATACCTTGAAAGCAAAATATGAAGTTGATTCGGATATGCACATGTGAAGCAACCTTAAATAAAGTGAGTTCAGGTATATACATCCGAAATCTAGAGGTATGTTAGATTTTTTTGTCAAAGAACTCCTAAAAAATATAAGAATGGAAAAATAAATTCTCTTTTAACTAATAATAATCTTCGACTTATTTACAACCACATTGTTAATAATCTTATTCAAATTATTGGAAAGAAAAATTAAATGGAACTGATTAATAAATTCAGGATGTGATACCTTGAAATAATATATTTTGTGATTTATTAGACACAACTATTTATATAAAGCGGATGCCACCAATATAATTTTTGCCAACTACCAAGTTGAGGAAGAGATTCTCTCCCATAAAAAACTGGTTTTAATTTTTTTAAAATTCAAAATAAAAACAGAAAATCACCTCAAAAGAACCTAAATTATGACATATAAACAATAAACAAAATGACAAGTCAATCTAACTGCACAAAAGGATAATAATAAAGTGGTGCAGAGACAAAACAAAACATATGGTGTTGCCTTTCTAAATATTAATATATAATATTATAATAAAATATTTCTTTATTGATTTATATATGTATAAGAATTATTATTTCTATTACATAACTTACTTCATTTTTATTTATTATTATTTTAATTAATTAATTAATTAAATATTATATACAATAAACATTGATAATAAAAGTTATATATCTTTATTTCAGATGGCAAAACTTCTAAACAATAAAATACACAGACCATTAGCTATCTCACATTAGAGAAAACGTATTAAAATATTATTTTTGAAATTGTCCAATGCATTCTTAGCGGTATTCACACTTCACACACCTTTGTGAAAAATTACAAACTGTCTTTTAAATACAAAAATATATTTCTACTTTTGTGAAAAATTACAAATTGTCTTTTAAATACAAAAATATATTTCTGAACATATCCAAAAGTGCACACTACAATGCTGCATAAGTGAGTCACCTTCATTTTATAATAAATTAGTACATAAGTGAATGTATCTTTGTCCTAATGGAAGGGTGAGTCTTTATGTATACTTCTGCAAAAGTCTATGAAAATATACATCAGATCGAATTTTGAATTATATTATCGCGTTAGACCTTTCCCTTTTCACATTTCCATTAGAACTTACTCTAAACCAAAAAAAGAGCTCGTGAGAAACTCTATTTCCATCATTTTTCAACTTTTACCACAACTTCTACTGCATTGCATTTAAACCTAGAGTTTTCTCAATATCTACTACACTTTATTCAATCCAAGAGCTTCCACTTCTCACATTTTACAAGTTTTTTCATTTCCTTTCTTTTTTATTTGTGATGCATGCATTACTTAAATAGGTTGTTTAAGGTACATTCGGTTGTAATTACATTCATAATATATAGTTTATTGAGGAATGCATTGACAATTTTTTAGGTTTAGAGCATATGGCATGTTTGGTTTCTATGTTTTCTGCCATTTTTTAGTTTCATGTTTTACGGAAGTACAATTCCATATTTTGTCTGAGTTTGAGTTTTTTGAGTTACAGAAGTGCATTTCCATATTTGTTTTCTACATCTCATTAGTTTGTTTAATTTCACATTTGTGTCATTTGGGTTTGAGTTCTTTGATCATGATAGGACTTTTCTGATTTAATCATATGTAAAATGGTTTACATCTAAGATAGATTGAGGCAATGTGAAGTGTCATGATATGCATATGTTTGTAGGGAGAGTGCTAGACCTTCGTGACCACCAATTAGTGTCAGTTTATTTGATGCAAAAGCGTCATCTTTCGGAGTTTAGATGTCTTCGACTTTGTCTTCCCGAAGGCACATACCACTTAATGTTGCGACATAAGCCTCACCAGTCCATTTTGATGCACCTACCGTTGATGTTGTTGTTCCTAATGTCATTTATGAGTCTTTTGGAGGAGGCCCCTATGATACTTCACTACTTTTACGTATGTATACTATGTTACTAGGCACGTCTAGAATGAAGAGGTAAAATAAATTTGCATTTATTCTTTTAAACACATGTTATTATATTTGAACTTCTAATGGTGATCTATTCTTTTACAGTACCGTGAGACTTTATAATGCATCAACCACATTAGGAAGATTGCAAAGTTGAGCATCCCGAAGAATAATGGTTTCATGACTGCTACAAGAATTATGCATGACTGCTTATATTGTTATTAACCATGGTACATTATCGTCTATTGTGGAGAGATTGCACTAAGAGATGTCATATTTTTATCTTCTTATTGGTGGTATGTCTATCACACTTGATGATGTGTCGTCTCTACTACATCTTTTGGTCTAGGGAAGATTATTAAACTATTCTAGAATCTATAGACTTGATGCACTAGATATGATGGTGCAATTCTTGGGAGCTAGCATAGGTGATACCCAAAAGGAGATGACCAGATGGTTCATGCTATATTTACATTTTTGGAGGAGTTGTATAAATACCGCCCGATTGCATGTTGGTTACGATAATATATTTGTACCTTTACTGTTACTAATATTTCATAACACTTGTGCTACATTGTTACTAATATTTTATCTAAACCATTTTCAAGCATGGATCCTCCCTCACTTTTCACGCATATCTGGTCGGTCATATGAGGATGAATACTATGTGGCTTGCCATATGTTTTCTCATTCGTCCTGCTCAAATGGAATAAGGTGATCGATCCATTTTGAGTGTTTCTTGGCCACATCGTAGCAAATGATATATGTTACACGTTGTACGATGATCACTATCATATGTGTACCTTGGATAACATAACCTTCTATTCTTGATCGTTGGCTTGTGGGTCACGCTTGATTTATCCATATCTGCCTAAGAGAATTATGCATCACTTTGAGATTCTACGGAGTATTCCAAGAGATCATACCGGGTTTTTTCTTCCAACAGTCATCCACAAAGATGTTGATGTGATTTGATGATTTTTACAATTATCTGGCACTAGAGGAAACAAGATGTGTGACAACTCCTCACTCATGGAGTAGTGAATTCGACTACATCAAATGGTTTTTCAAAGAGTCACATTCTTATATGACACCAGATGACAAAGGATAGTCGTATAGGCCGAATCACCAAGAGATATTATAGGAGGTGCAGTCTAGGGCAGATCATGTTGTTGATGTGTTATCGACATGTCAACACATTATGGTTATTGGGAAAGCATGTATAGAGAGAGAGAGAGAGGAGACTTTTTGAAAGGCACTACTGTGAGGGCCACTATATAGCCATGCTAGCTAAGGCACAAAATGCCTTGTAGTACAAGAGACAAAAAGGAACCGAGGGGTCAAATATACCTAATAATTCACTTTACTTGTATTTTGATAATATTTGTATTATAGTTCCGAATTTGTCAACAATGATGTTTGATTATGAATTTTAATTGAACTAATATATAACATTTTAATTGAATTATATTAATGTATGATTTATTTGAATAACAATCATACATACTTAATATAAATGGCCTAAAATATAAAGGTTTTTTTTTAAAATGTCAAATTTATAACAAACTTACTGCATAAAGGTTAATACGCAAGTATTTTTGAATTATTCCATGAATCGTAGGATACACACTAGCATGAATTCAAAATATGTCAGGAGTTATCGTGACAGTGCACATATGGACTTACCCTTCCATCAATACCAAAAATATACTTCTCGATTGATATTTTGAAAATTGAAGTGGGTGGATCACTTAGAAAGGTATGTGGCTTATTTTAGAGGATTTTTTTTTCCACCTTATGCTTTTCTCGCGCACCACGCAAAATTCCAAAAATACCTTTTAAAATTGGAAATATATATTTGGAACACACCAAAATTTGATAAAATATAGGCTAAAATCGAAGTTTAATTTTCGGTTTGTAATCAGACTTACATTTCTGGTAAGCTGATGAACATATAATAGAAAAATAGCCTTGAATAATATCAATTTCACAAATTCAAAATACAATTCACATCATAAATAGTTAATACATTAAATATTAAAACATACATCAAACATTAAACTTCAACGTCCAGAGGGACGTTGCAACATTTTAATAATATCATCTACCAATCTCGAAACAATCGCATCTATCTTGATCTGGACTTTTCTTCAAAATGGGAAAAAGTATGCCACGTAACGTATATTAGCGTCGTTCCTCAACTCACGGTTGATGAATGTAATCTTTCCATCTTTGTCAATGGATGAGGAGCGATACTCGATTTTCACAATTGTGCAGTTATCGCTTTAAGATAGCAGGTCCTGTAATATGTCTCGTAGATCTTCAAGAGAGTTATATTTGGTGAACTTAAATTTTTGTGATGGTGTATTGCCGATAAAGTTGACATTTCTAACATGTAGTGTTTTGGTATGAAACAACATGTCAAGTGAGGTTATTTGTAGTAGTTAAAGAAAAACATAGACCTTACAAATCCTATCTTGTAACACTCTAAACCAAAAATACATTTATAATTTTACCCTAACATAAACCGAAAACATATTTTCGATAATATATAAAATTACAAGGTAGCAGAAAATTCAATATTTCCGCTATATAAATCAAAAATAGAATACCGAATGCAAGCAAAAATATATTTTTTTATTATGACGGAACTACATTTAATCTATTTTTGTGTGGTGTATGATACGCACCTCAAAGACAATTTAGAAAAGGCGTGTGATTTTATTTTACTATAAGGTGGTGAGAGAAATTCTGATATTTTAGATGCGTATGAAAATTTATTTATTTATTTATTTTGGTGAGGGTATATTGAGATTATTTTTGTAAAGAAAATGGTTCTTTAATTAATAAATTCAGTTTCTCTCAATATTTTCTTGATTAGTCCTCTATATTTAAAGATGAAAAATTTCAGGTTCCTAAAAAATACCTTACATTAAACTCATTGCATGCAAAATTTGTGAAAACTTAAATAACCCCAATCAAAAATAGTGCTAGTTGTTACAAATCTTCCAAGGTATGCCAAAAAATAGATCTGCAACCGACTAATCTCTAGAAAACTAATCCCACGGTCACCCGACACAGAAATTGTTTGCACCAAACAGAATTCAAACATGGAAATAGACGGATCACATCACCGTGTTTGTTTGCACCAAGCATAATTCGAACATGGAAATAGACTAATTAAACCATCGGTAAACACACATGGACAGGATAAAATTGAGATATGAAGTTTCAATTTATCCATTTACTATCATTATTCATTATGCAGATAAAATGGACTGTTTCAATTTATCCATTTACTATCATTATGAAGATAAAATGGACTCAACTACACATTACATGACAGTCCCCAGATTTCCACGGCGATCGACGTCGAAGGCTTGACTTGACACCTTTTATTTATTTTCTATTCTTTCCAAGAAAATCACAATCTTCCCTTCAGCATTATTTAAACCAGATCAATATCAACTATAACCCAATTAAACATTACCGGGTAGAAACTTTTGAACTGTTTTAAACAGATTTTATAACTCAGCATTATCACAACAACCACCAGTCACCATTGATTACAAAATATTTAGTATGGGAAAGAAAAATAAATAATGAAATAACTTCAGAATGATCCTTTGCTGTTTTTTTTCATAATGTTGGAATAGCATAAAAGGAGACAACGTGGTCCATTAACACAAGCCAAACAAGCACCCAACAGATCATACTGGAAACAATTTGTTTCTTGATCAAACACAAATGTACAATTAAACCTCATAGACAGCAATGGCTAGACATGCCAAAATGATTTTTAAACAAATATATTTTTGTATTGAGAACAAAATCTATATGTTCAACACTCGCATCCAGTTGACCTTGGCTGATTACTGTTTCCAACATCAATAGTGTCTGGCAGATATCTTCAACAACCACAATTTTTCACATGGAGAACAAATTCCAAAACAAAATATCATTAACATTGGAGTCATATAATTATTCAATTATCAAATAAACTGAAAGATGCATAATCTATGGTTATGTATCAAATAATACTGCAATTGAGATATACGCTGAAATTTGTTTGCAGGCCACTGTTATATAGACAAACCAACATATCAAAATTTAGAAAAAGTTGTAGCAGTGTCATAAGTAACAATTTCAATTTGTTGAGGACTTGGGGTATTCACTGGGTTCAAGAAAGCATCTCAATGAAAAAAGAATTTCAGAATACTGTCAAAAATAAAATAAAAAAATAAACATCACAAATGATGTCAGCTTGCAACTAATAATGTCATCTTTTCATTATATTATAGCAAATAGTTTCTCTCCATCACTAAACATTAATCCTATATAGCACACCATCTCACAATTAGATAGACCTAAATTTATGTATTTGTTGTGACAAAGTGCGTTCACATATATTAAAGAAGAGAAACACATGCTAGAGAACTTACAATTCTTCCTCTTCCCCACTTTTCAGGGCATCCTTTGCTATGGTTTGGAATGCTTCTTCAACATTAATACCTTCTTTAGCAGATGTCTCAAAATATGGGATATTTCCTTTTGCTGCACACCATGCCCGGGCCTTCTTTTCAGAGACCTGCGCACAAGAACTTATGTATGTTAATCTGTTTATGTTCAGGTGTCTCATGAATGTTATTGGATGCATGCAAGCTTTTGAAAGAATAAAAAGAGACATGGAAGATAGCATAAGGAAACGAAAGACATACCACTCTACTGTTCCCACCATCAATGTCTATCTTGTTTCCTATAACGACAAAGGGAAAATTCTCTGGATCGGAAGGATTTGCCTGATGAAAAGGATCACAAAAGTTAAGAAACTCTTCTATGACGTTTGAGGTTATAGATAAAACTGAGAAATTATCAAGAGAAAAGTACGTGCTTACTTGAATGAGAAACTCTTCCCTCCAGTTATTAAGGTTGTCAAATGACTTCACTGAATTAACATCATATACAAGAACACAGCAATCAGCGCCACGATAGAAAGCAACTCCTAGGCTTTGGAATCTTTCCTGGCCAGCTGTATCCCAAATCTGCAAGGTTGAGAATGTTAAAAATTAAAAGGAAAGAAAAGAAAAGTTCAACTAGTTTAACTTAAAAATTCCAATTACAACAACCAAACACTATCCCACTAAATGGGTCCGGCTACATGGATCAAACTATATCATAATGTTTTATTAAAAACCATGTTTCTATCCAACTTGCTACTCTCAAGATCCTTTTTAATAATTTCTCTTACGATTTTTCTAGATCCTCCTCTACTTGTAGTTGTTTGCCTACCTTCCATTTGATCTACTCTCCTTACTACAAAATCCACAAGTCTTCTCTTGACATATCCAAACCACCTTAACCTATTATCTACAATCTTTTTCCAGCCAAAGCCACATGCTTTGTTTTTCCAGGGCAAGCCTCAGGCAAAATTAAAACGGGTGCTAGAGCTAGGGGTGTGAATAGGCTGGGCTGAGATAGCCTTTGTCAGTCTAAGCCGTGTCAAAAAGATCAAGTCCTAGGTTTGGCTGGTTAACACGTTAGCCTACTTGAAATCCAATTTTATTTTAACATATATAAATACGTAATTCAAGTTATGTTTAAATAGACTAACAAGATGAGACTAAAGGTTTGTTTGATTGACTTATCTAAACTTGCCTAATAGCATAAGTTTTGTGAAATTATTTGTTTGGAGAAACATAAAAAACAACGTGTTGCATAATTTGTAAATCTGGCCTATCATTTACATGGTTCGGTTCGGTCAAGCAGTAATTTTCATGCATCTCAAAAACAAACCACCAAGCCTAAGACAAGACCAGTCACAAACCTGTAAGGTGAAAAGCCTATCTTCAAATTGCACTTCTTTGGTTAAGAAATCAGCTCCAATGGTTGCCTTATACTGATTACTAAACTTCTTATTCACATATCTAAAATACATAGGTTAAGCCAAACACAAAAACCAAATAGTTTTGAAGCATCATAACCCTATTCAATACTAAAACCTCAGAAATCTGAAATTCTAAACAAAAAATTGAAGGATACTGGTTCATCAAAGACGTCTTCCCCACACTGCAAATCATCAACAACAAGCGGTCAAAACAGGAATATGAAAATTCACCAAACAATAATAAAGTACAATTCAGTAATTGAGTTGAAACAGAGATCAATTTGCAGAAGGAAAGAAAAGGTGAAGAGATCTGTGGAATATTGATTATTCGGAAACCCTAGAATTGGAGAGTGAGAGAGACGAACCCGCTATCACCGAGAATGATGACCTTTAAGAGAGTTCTCCTGCGAGAAGGCATCGTAGAGATCGGAGGAAGAAGAAAATGTTGTTTGCTCTGTTTTTTATGGTTTTTACTTCAACTGTGACTCTCTCTCACACCGCCTTCAACTCTATTTCTCTCTCTCTCTCTAACTTTCTAAGTAGCCGCTTTCTCTCTCTATCTCAAATCTTAACGAATATTCTACTGCCAGCTATGACTCAAATCAATAATCAATAATTATTTTAATTTTGTTATACACTATTATTTTATAAAACTACATTAATAATTAATTTAAGATTTGGAAATATAAATAAACCATAATAAATAAATAAATAAACCCGAGTAACCCTAGCATCATCACTCCAACAACCCATCTGCAATTTAGTAGCATCGGCCACCAGTAAGATATCTCATCTTATGTGAATTGGTCTCCTAAACCGTCTAAAAAATTATTGTGTGTGGCTACTAAAGGCATTGTCTGTTCATCTCCTTACAGGGAGAACACGCACATATGTATGTACTTTATTGAACAACATAATGGCTCTCATTGTGTCCCCGGTAAAACTAACATTTTCCTAATAACCATAACCATCTCGTCGTACCCCTCAATTCTATTTTTTAACCACTATTAGACATGGTGAACAGAAGATCAATCTTGTACTCCTGAGAATACCAATGGTAGAGAAGATGTTGAGGTCATGGCAGAGATGCGGGTCAGAATGGACGAATTACGATACCATAACCGAACATTGGAATATGATGTCCAAAATATCAAGCAGTGGCATAATACTTGAGAGGTTTTAGTAGGAAAGACTCATGAACCCACTTATACAAGGATGTGGCGGTTGTCCCCAAATTGTAGTTATTATTAGTGGTATTTTGTGGCGTTTATTAGCTTGATTCTTTGTATTAATAAGTAAAAACCACAAACTTAGTGTAAATAATAGCTTTATAGTTTTATCATATAAATATTGTATATATTAATCAATTTTTATCTTATTTTGTAGGATTCTTCGCATGGTTGAAGCATTGAGTATTGAAATGCACAAATAAAGCTTCAAGTGCATTTTTTGATGGAAATAAAGAGTCTCAGGTCGGGCTAAACGCGCTTGGATTTTACTGGACATGAGGTAGCTCGCTAAGCGCGATTATTTGGGGTTAAGTGTGTTCTGTAGTATAAGGCAATTTGATGTAATAAGTGAAAACGCGTTTAGCGGACTATGTGTGGCCTAAGCGCTTTATGTGATTTTTCAAGTGTGTAAATAAAGTTCCAATCAAATTTTCTAGGGCATGACCCAATTTTGAGAAAAAGCTCCGACCATTCTTTGAGAGATAAAGGCTTATAAAACAACATTAGAGGTTGCATCTTGATGATCTGGAGTTGGATTTGCATCAATCATCTTAACAACACGAGAGTTGCTAGTTCAAATTTCTTCTTCTCTTTGTATTCTTTATTGTTGGGGTTTGTAAGTTTGCTCTGATGTTATGTATATGTATTGATCATGGTGTTGTATAATATTTATATTGATGTTATCATTGTTTACTTGTTTTATGTTTGGATTTTAGTTAATATAGACATATACTCTTCAGATCTGGATTTAGGATGAACATCAATTGGGTTATATGCTCTATAAATAGGTTTAGATCTAATATTCACAATGGATATCCGTTTGTAACGCTATATGTTGTTTAGTTACATGAGACATCACCGATGAGATAATACGGTAGAACCATCGTCAGTGTTTCAGGCATGAACACTAATGTGAAAGATATATATGTGATGATGTTGACAATTAATTTAGGTTATGTATAATTAATCGATAGATTTAAGTATTTGATGGGCAGATGAAATCCAATTCCAACGAGTTATCTCCTCTCTAAAGAATGCATTATTTACTTGTTCATGTGTTTTACTTTCCGCATTTTATGCTTTTAAACCATTTTAAACCAAGCTCAGAAACACGTATATTATTGAACAACATTTTTTCCCTTGCATTAATCCTTGTGGAGACAATAAATACAAAATACTTACTTTTGTTCGCCGCTTTACCACAACAACATCCTACGACCATAATAATACATGGCGATAGATATGAATGTTTACGTCTTTTTCAATAAATTGTGGAGATTGAAGTGGCCAAACTTCCTTCGTAATTGTAGATTAAAGCAATTAGTCTTTTTTCCATGAACATGGACCTTGTAGCGGTTAACTTCAAGTTCCAAAACATATATGAGCTCAATTGATTTAAAAGGATTACCAAATAACCTCTTGAGATTTTAACCGGTCTGATCTCAAAACCTATCATGGTTTTAACCAGGCTAACCATGAATCAATAGTAAGATCTGTAAAGCTAGATGATCTTCATCATTTTGTGATTTTTTAATTTTTTTTCCAAATTTATATCAATTAAGGGGGTTTAAAAACCCAGCTATTTTATTCTTATTTCTATTATTAATTATTTTTTAACAATTTTAAGGGGATTATTTTAGTGGGGTTTTTTTAAACCCCTAAATTTGATGGATAATAATTAAGAAACAGAAGTTTTCACATGTTACCTTGAAGAAGGTGAGTACTGCTTATAATTTTCTTGAGCATTTTCGTTCCGAATCTTTTCATCAATAATCTGAAACATATAACATGTTATTAGAAACCAAAATTTGCATGAGGGTGAATTCAGATCATGAAGATAGGGCGTTTGTATATCAAGCATCAAAAAGATATATAGTTGAAAAAAACATCACCTCATATGTTGAATGAAGAAAAGACAAGAATCTTGCATCAAACTTTGTTTCCTTAAATCTCTTAGTAGCACCATCGTTGTCACTAGTTACCTTGGTGTCATTTAGATCACTTTCCTCTTTTGTAAAAAAAAAATTGCACTTCATGGTTCTTGAGAGGCTAAGAGAATAAATGATATATTCTATTTGATGGAATATGGAACTGTGGTTGGTTCAATCTAAAATATTAATTGAATAAACGGTATGGTTTATGGTTTATATTGATATATATTTGATCCAAAACCTTCAAAAACACTCCCTCGCGTATTATCACACTACTGTCATCATTTTCTAACCCTTCCACTTTTTGTCAAACACATAAACCATTACAACTGCAATAGTTAGAGTTTGTGCCATCACTAGTGCATAAATGACTTTTTAAATTGGGTAAAAAGCACTTTATACATCGGGCCTGGGTCCAATATAAACCTAGGTGAAGTAAAAAATCAATGACTTTTTACATCGGGCCACAGTCCG
Organism: Vicia sativa; assembly: GCA_021764765.1. NCBI lineage: Eukaryota > Viridiplantae > Streptophyta > Magnoliopsida > Fabales > Fabaceae > Vicia > Vicia sativa. Next base: position 77,540,798 of record CM038795.1, read on the forward strand.
ATGTGAAAAATAAATCTACCACATAAGTGGCATCAAATGTATGATGTGAAAAATAATACAAGTTTTTTATTAAAAAATAAACAATGAGATTTTACATTGGTGGCAATAATGGTCCAATGTAAAAGATGAGATTATACATCGGTTGCCTAGTGGCCTGATGTAAAATGTTTGTAATTTTTCGTACATAATTGACTATTTCTCAATTTTTTTGGTGCCCTGTTTTTTATATATTTTTCCAAAATCACAAAGACCATATTTAGGTCTCTATTTTCATATTTTTCTAACCAAACTAATTTCATTCCACCAAATGTATGATGCACATATATGTTCTTCAAAATAAACAATTGATTTACAAAATCATCAATTGTATTACAAAATTATAAGGAAATTTACACAGTTGACTACAATAACAAAACATACAAAAATATTCAACCATTTATAAGTTATTTCCCACACTTGAATTACCAATATAAAATTCACGAGTAGATGAGTTGCAGCTTCGATAGACGACACCAAAATCACATTGGCTGACAATAAATAATAACACCAAATAATATCCGCAGACAATTCAAGAAACCCAAATCTTGAATTGTATTTAGTCCTATGCGAATTATATGACTAGCTAGAAACTAAAAAAATGAGAAGTCAATCAGAGGGAAGTATTATCTTATAAATATGCAGAGATTGGAAACTTTATTGTATTTAGTTTTCTTATTTCAAAATGTATATAAACTTTTCACATTTCAAAATATTAGTTATCCTCCCATGGTTGTATTTTTCCTCTTTTATGTGTAATAAAAAACTTCATTTTCATCAAAGACCTTTTCTGAAATGTCATATTTTTAGTAGTGCATTTTTTTACATCGTAATGTATATAGTACAAAAAATTGTAGTTGTGCATGCTTAGCAAAAGGTGAACATATTGGATGGTGTGTTTGTAAGTTATTATTAGAATCTTTTGATCTTTTAGGATCTTTCATAATTACCATAAATTAAGCATGCAACAGCAACAGCAACTCTAACTTCTATATCTTCAATGCACATGAATAAGCAACAACAAAGAAAATTATGCATGCATTTAAATCATAATATATCTTTGAGCACTAAGTATGGATGCCGACACTATTTTTCCAACCTATGCTGGATTTCCTGTCTTATTGCAGGTATTTGCAATCGCAACTACAAGTTGTGACAAGTTAGTGGATAAATAGTAGCAGCTTGAATTTAACATGGAGTACTAGCATTAACTCTTTAAAGTGGGACTGCATTAGAAAATGGTTGGATTATAAAGTTGGTTGCTTCCACATGACGTAAACAAGCTGGAAGTTTTGTTATTGTTGTGTAGTGAAGTTTTGATGTCTCACATCGAAAGGTATTCAAATATGGAAAGAGTTTATATAACTCTTTGATACATAATATTTCAATAGATGAAATAATCGGCTACAAGAAAATATATTGGGTCTTAAATTAAAATTTTATTAATTTATTTATAAATATTAATAAAAATAATTTTAAAAATATAATAAATAAAAGTAAAAATAATAATTCAAAAAATCTTAATAAAAATTAAAAAATTATTCTTATAAAATATTAATCGTAAGAAAATATAATATGTAATTAAAAACATAAATAAAAAAGAAATTTAAAAAATTAATAATAAAAATTCCATGTGGATTTAAAAAATTAAAAAAATGTCACGCATACTGCCAAGAGGGTAAATTTTAAGAATTTTTATTGCTGGCAATTAAGGACCTTTTTGACGGAATCTGGATATCATGAGGGGTGATTACAACAAAAAAAAAACTTTGTTAGGGACTAAAAACAAATCTCGCTAACATTATAGGGGGGTATTGTATATTTAACCCTTTTGAAATTTCAGCCCCTTTAATGACATTCTCACACGCTTTTAATAGTTATAATTTCTCTAGCATACAGACCCCTTGTTCACTTCTTGAAATTCCATCTACATTCCATCCTCTTAAATGACATTTGACTAACTTCATCTCAGTACACTTCTGATTCAGGTCCACATTCTTGCTTTTAATAGACTGATCATTTATAATTTTTGTAGAGTTATCTGATGTCATGACATCTTGTGGAACATTAAGGTCAGTTAACTTGTGTTTTGCCTTATTCACTTGGGGACAGTTGCTTCATCCTGTTTGAGTTCAACACATGTGGGGTAGCTTGTATCTTGGGAGATCCATAGATAGCAGTTGTCCTTAGTCCTCATACCTATCATAACAGCTTCACTTTTCTTATTAGTAATGATACATTCAAACTTTGTGAAGTTTACTTTAAGCCCTTGATCACATAGTTGACTTATGTTAATTGATAAGTGTCAAAATGTAGTTATTTTGTATATATGTCTTGTGGCACTTATATGTTCTTGTTTGTTAATAATTGTTGAATAACCCCACTTTTTGTTGCAAATATGTTTTATTGTGTTATGTATACATATTGTACCGTTTGATTAGTTTTAATGTATTTTTGTAGATATTTGTTGCACATTTGGAGCATCGAGGAATAAAGTGTTGAAGACACGGCTCCGGATGCGCGTTTTCGCAATAAAAGTCTATTTTTGGGAAGTTTTGTTCAGGCCAGGCCGTTGAGCGGGAATTGGAGCGCAAAAATGAGGCTTTGGCACTGTTCCGACAAAGACTTCATTTCTGATGCCGTTGAGCGGGATTAAGGCGGTTTAACGTGTAAATATCTGAGGCCGCTGAGCGGGCTCATGTCACTGAGCGGGACATGCTGAGATTTGTTTTATAACTTCAATTTGTTTCATTTATAGGTTATGGTTTTGGGGTGGATTTTGATCCCCATTTCCATCAACCTTTATATTTGATAGTATAGCTTAAAAAAAACACTAGGGTCTTGCTTATGGATGATTGAAGGTGGATTGATCTTCGATTGACTTTGACAAACCAATGTAGATCTATGGTTTATCTCTTCTCCTCTCTATTTATTGGTTATGTTTGTATATTTACCTTGAACTCATGTATATTTGTCGCCCTTGGAGTTGTATAAAGTTTGCTTTACGAATCTGTGTTGGTGATTGTCTTAGGTTTTTACCTTGTGTTAGGGATTTGAGCTTTGCTAGTGTTTACTATGGAAAATGGTAAACAACTGTTGGTCCTCCCTAAGTCCTAAAACTAAGGGTTACTCGCGAGATCGACCAGTTGATCTCAAGACACGTGCTAAGGTTTTGGTAAATTGCATTATTTTTGTAAACGAAAAGACCTTGGCCCAGGAACGGTTTCCAAAGCCTAAGGGAAAAATCGCAATGGCTTTCCACACACGAAGAATTATGACTATTGGTGACTCGTGACCAATAGTTTACGTTGAAATGTTTTTGATAAATGAGGCTATTGGTGACTCGTGACCAACAGGTAAATGAGACAGAAGTAAGCGACAAAGCAATAAAGATAAAGTTAAAAGTAAATGGATTGCATTGAAATATAAAATATGGTGATTCGCGTACATCAAAGTTTGAGTTACTCTTTCTTCCTTTAGCGCGAAATTGGGTAGAGTTTTGGCAAGCAGTTTGAGAGTACAAATGAACACCCATAATTCTTAACATTCTAACTTATTTATAGTAATTACAAAGTAACCGCTAAAGCTAATCAACAGACGAGATTCAATCTTTGAAAGCAACTTCCGCACACGTTTCGTCATCCGCTCAAAGCTTTTAACCCACGATATCCTGAGGCAACTACCCACGATCTCCTCATTTTTGACTTTTTCCCGCTTCATGTCTTCAGAAGGAAACTGCCTTCAGGTTCGGTTTATCTTCTTTAGGCATAACAAAATTTCCTAAGTCCACTAGCAAGCATCTTGGACAGCAATAGCACTTCGACTGATGCCTTCATTCGACCCAAACTCCTATCGAATCGACCATCATACAATATGTTGACATAGTCTTATTTTCGACATTGTTCTACTCTGGTTGTTTGGTCGATTTGGTTTGGCCTTCTGAGCCAGCTTCTCGACCGACATGCATTCTTTCTGGAGCTTTTAACTTGGCTTTGTAAAGTACCTTCAGAAACTAACTTCATTTAGGATTGATCCTTAAACTGTAGAAACCTTTGCCTTTAAACAATGCCCTTGGACATACTTTACAAATTTCCAGCTAACAGCTAGACATAGATTGCTTAGATTCTTACTTAGGATGATTGTTTGTTATTTCTGAATGCTATAAAGGGTTTAGAGCTGACCTTTACTTAGAGTATCTGATCTTAATGCCTCTGTGTTGGTTGTTTCGAGCTATAGATAGTCGTTATGAGTGACACGGTTGACTTCTGTGTTGTTGAGGTAGGCCAGACATGGCTATCGAGGTGATGCGGTTGAATTCTCAATTTGGGTTAAAAATAGCTTGGGTTGTAGTTGGTATGTGATGACACGGACGAGTATCGTAGGCTGAGTATAACTAGACGGTAAATTTAAGTCTGTGACGAGTAGTGTGCATTTGTTTCTGACAAGTTTCTATCCTTTATAGATTTTGTTCATTTACTTTTTGTCTTTTCTTTACAATCAATTTATTCTCAAACTCATTAACGATAGAATTTTCGAACGGAGAATCAACAATCAATCTTTGTGGACACGATACGATATAACCTAACCGATATATATCACACGGTAAAAATAATACTTTACTTTTTGCTTGCATCTTATACCTACATTCGAACAAAATGGCGTTGTTGTTGGGGATTGGTTTTATTGTTTCTGTATTGCGATAATTTCGTTGTTTTTGAGTTTTGTAATTAATGTATATGTTTTATAGACTTTGTATATGAACTTGTATATTGTTACTTGTACATATTGTGGGTTTACTTTTCATACTTGTGCATATTTATGTTTTTCCTAGTTTTCACGTATTGTTGTGAATTGTCTCGTGAAGCAACTCGATTTTCAAAAAATCATTTAATTCTCGAAAAATAGTGAAATCGCCACCTAATTTTATTTGTTCCAAAAAAGAACGGGAAAATATAGATAAAACCCCAAACATGCGAATAAGGCGGTCTACGTGACCAAAAAGTGGGATCGGGAGTCGGTTATGTAAGGGGAAGGTGTTAGCACCCCTTACATCCATCGTACTCGATGGGACCCATTTAATTCTACGCGTTTGTGTGTGAGTTTATTACTAAGTTATGAATACCAAAAGAAAAAGAATTATTTATTATTATTTTGAGTTTGACACGGTTTCAGAACCGCGTGCCTACATATTCCCTTGTGCAATGGGAAAGTCAAAACTCTGTAGTTCCTCTCAAAAAGATTTTAAGTGGTTGTATTGATTTTATAAGAAAAATCGTGCGTTTTAGACACTTCAAATGCTTGAACTTGGACTTGTTTAGTTTGTTTGAAAATCTTTAAGTCCACGTTCGTGTTTTGACTATTGCACACTCTTTATCGGAAAGAGTTTGATGATCGCATATGAGCGATAAAAGAATTTGAGTGAGTTGAATTGTTTTTTATGTGGATGAAAAAGTACTGAACAATGAGGCTAACGTCTCACGATTCAAATACTAGAAACCCGAGGAACTAATGCTCGCACGAGTCGTCTATCACCCAAAAAGGTTTTCTTGAGAAAAAGTGAAGTGAAACGAATTCCACGTTATTTAGAAGTCTTTAAGCAATTGGTCTAGCATCCAACGACTTAAAGACTGAAAGTTTATTTGGTGACAAGTTTTTTAGCAATTGGTCTAGCGTTCAACGACTAAAAAACTTGTACTTTATTATGAAAAAGGTTTCGAAAATGCACTCGACGTTGGATCGAGGTTTGAAACTTTAATTATGAAAGCATTCTGATACGCGTGCTGAGATGGAATGGAAGCGGGTTATGATTAATCAAGTATATGGACTTAATTAACCTCGTGAGGATAGGTGCTCCTATCCCCAACCATGAGACCCTGGTGCATGGAGAATTGGTATATAGACCAATATTATTTTCGGGTTATGATTGATTAAAGCAACAAGGGCTTTAACCAATCTCGTGAGGATGGCCATGCCCATCCCCAACTATGAGACCCTTTAAGAAATCGGCATATGAGCCAATCAGGATGAAATCGAATTGATTTTAATTTTAATTGTGTGCAAAGTGTACATTGGTGAATAAATACTGAATGAGTAAATAAACAGACAAAATACCATACAATACAATCAGAAATTTAAATAATTATTAGAGATGATTTTTTCTGTTTGATGAAAAATCGGCTAATAGTTTAATCGATAAATAATCAAACACAAACTATCAGATCCAATAATTATTCAGTACATCGCAACGAAATATTATTTGCACAAAATAAATTAATTGAAATGGATAAAAATTCAGAAATAGCCTGTATTGCAGTGATTCCGCGGAGTATAAAAAGAAAACCATCTGATCTTTGACTGGTCCAAAATACCTCCACGCACTAACGAACCGAGTACCACAGCTTCCGATCCAAAATACTCCGACGGTTCCAAAAATAACAATATTACACCAAATATATATTTATCAACATTAATATTAATATTTTCCTCTCTCTTTTTTCTTAGAATAATTTAAACAAAAAGACAATAAATAAAAGAAAGGAAGGAAAAGGTTTTTTTTTTTTTAAAAAACAAGGTGGTGACACTTGTCACCACCAGATCCAATATATATATATATATATATAATAAAATAATAAAATAAGAAAATCCATTAAACTGTTTTTTTAATTAAAAGAAAGAAATTAGAAAATAAATAACAAATAACATGTTTTTTTTTTGTAAAATGGGCAAAGAAGGAAAAGAAAGAACTCTGTCTCTCTCTCATTCTCATAGCGCTCTCCATCTCTCATTCTCCTCACAAAACCCTCATCGTCGTTCTCATCTCTCACCGCTCTCTCGCCGGAAATCGCTCTTCCTCGTCTCTCTCTCGCCGTCGCCGCTCTCTGTCTCTCTCTCGCCGTCACTCATCTCTGTTACGCTCTCACTGTGGCTTGCGATTCCTCATCGTCGCCGCCGCTCATCTCTTGTTCTCACTGAAACCCTCATCGGTCTCTCTCACCGCGATTCCTCACCGAAACCCTCATCGGTCTCGTTCTCTGTTTGCATGTTTGGTTTCTGATAATTGTTTGATTTTTCGTTTTCTGTTTCAGATTGGAAAAGGAAAGGGAGAAGGACGGCGACAGGGTTCGCAACCTCTTCGTCAAAACCCGGTATTACCTTTCTAATCCTCTTCTTCTTTCTCGGTTTTCAGAACTTGATTTCTGAAAAATGAATTCTGAAGGCTGTTTGGTGTAGGAAAATGATGAATGCTTGCTCTGTTTGTCTTTGTTTATGTTTACGTTTTTTGGTTTTTTGAAACAAGAGTTTTTCTTCTTTCTTTTTGTGTTGAGAATGAACTGGATGCCTGAGAATTTTCTGGTAGTGTTCTTCTTATTATCTCTGAACAGATATTATCACTTGTGTCCCTTTTTGTCTCTGTTGCTTGAATTGGTTGCCTATCACCATGTTGTCTGCTATGAATTCTGCATTTGGCCATGTTGTCTGCTCTGCTCTTGACTTTGTTGCTTGCATTAGTTGCTAAACCATGCTGTAATGATGCTTCTTTTCTGAACTTTCAACTGCTCTCTGCTGCTGATAACCCATACTGCTGGCGTTGCCCTTTTGTTATACTTGCTGGCTGTTGGAATATTAAACTGTGATGATTTATACTTGCTGCCTTTGGGATATTAAACTGTGAACTGTTGGGAATAAACCGTTGCCTTGACTTATGCTTGTTTGTGAACCGAGTTATCTCGTGATTTGAAAATAAGTCATTTTTCGCCGATGATTAATCTTTAAGCAAGATTCTGAGGTTCAGCATTTAAAACCTGATTCCCGCCAAAACCCCTAATGATGAGTCTCTCGATAGTTTTCTTTGTAATTCGTTTATGTTTATGTTTGTTAACCACATTACTTTTCCTTGTTTCATGAATGGCGGTAATGGTCGAGCTTGAAGAAGCGAGAAAGGAACCAAGACTTATTTCAAGAGTAACTCAATCAAGAGAACGATGAAGAGGAAGCAAGCATGGCCCAGGATGAAACGAAGGAGCAAAAGATGAAGAATTGAAAATTGCCAAGAAAACTTCATAGAAACTTAGAATTAGAAGATCCTTGAAGCTTTGTAATGAAACTTGTATTTCAACAATCTAAGTCAACTCTTGTAGTAATGTAACAATGGATTTTTGTAATGACTTTTATAAAATTTGTGCAAATCAAATTCTAAAAAACCAATGTATTCATGTGTGTTTCCCTCCTTAATAAAATTCAAAAAAAGAATGTGAGTGTGAAAGTTGAATAAAGTTGGAACATTTGTATTTTGAACAAAAGAAAAGAAATCATGTGATTTTGATGAATGAAAAATGAAACCGATTAGAATTATATATAACAAAGAGTTGACCAAGAGAATCTCAAGTTTCAAAACAAAAATTCAAGTTCTTTAATTCTTGCTTCTTAGAAAAAGAAATGATAACCTCAACTTGAAAATGAAGTCACATGAATGAACGTTACTTTCTATCTTGTGGAGAATATAACTTGAAGTTTTACCGCAACTTTCCATGCCTTAAAAACTCTTAATGGAGTATCTTGAATTTGAAATCAAACTTGTGAAAGAAAGTTGAATGATGATAAGTGACACTTGAATCTTGAATGAATTTTGATAAAAATCCAAATGAGGTACTTGAAATGATAATAATGATGAATTCCATAAACTAAGAGCTCTAAGAATTTCAACACAACGAATCTTAGTATTATTCACTCTTGAGTCACCCAACTTTGCATCCCGAGCAAATTATTCGCCTTAAATCTCTTGAACCACTTTTGCATTTGGTAAATTCAGATTAACACAAACTAAATTCTTTCAACTTCACAAAATTTCGAATGAACTTGATTTTTCCGTTGTACAATACTCGAATGTATCTTGAACCAAAGTTTGAATTAATTCTGGTTGAAACAAGGAATTAAGCATGACGGGATGTTCCGAACTTTACTTGTATTAAATTGTGTCATCATAAACATATAAGCTTTTAGACAAATCAAAAACTTAATGTATCATTCTCAAATTCAAACTTCAATCTCCAAATCCGACTCAAAACATCAGATGAATCAAGCAAGAAAGTCATGACCGTAATTCCACCCATTGTACTACAGCTTATCTCAAACCTGGGGAACTTCAACCATATACTAAATCAAAAGGCGATCTGACTTAGAGCCAAGAATCCTCAAGAAATCCGCATTTCTGAACTCATGCTTTTGCAAGGAAATCCAAGAAAATTTATGATAAGGAGGGTAAATTTTTGGGGTGCGACAGTTGCCCCTATTCAATCATCTTAAACCTGATAAGTGAGAAAAAGCGACAACTTTCGAACGTTCAAGGTGGAAGAGGATTGAATACCAGAGAATCCCGAAAATTTACCCTATGCGGGACACTAATGCCATAGAAGAAAATAAATAAGATATCTTGACTACAGAGTCAAGGAAGAGACGCTTGCGGAGAATAAGCTTGTTAAGCACCAATAGAATGCCTTAACACAACAGTATCCAATGAGAAATGATTAGGAGATCTTAACAACACTGGGGATAACCAAGTACCATAAATGAGCAATAAACATCAAGTTTTAACGAACATGCTTTGAGAAGAAAACCGAACTTCTCAAGCGACAAGAAAATAAAGATTAAGAATTCGATGTGATTGAGAACTTATCAAAGAGTTCCCGTTAATTAAGGAATACCCGCAGACCTTAACGAAAATAAAATTGAGAAATTGACATGATTGAGAACTTAACAAAGAGTTCCCGTTAATTAAGGAATACCCGTAGACCTTAACGAAGATAAAATTGAGAAATTGACATGATTGAGAACTTAACAAAGAGTTCCCGTTAATTAAGGAATACCCGCAGACCTTAACGAAGATAAAATTGAGAAATTGACATGATTGAGAACTTAACAAAGAGTTCCCGTTAATTAAGGAATACCCGCAGACCTTAACGAAAATAAAATTGAGAAATTGACATGATTGAGAACTTAACAAAGAGTTCCCGTTAATTAAGGAATACCCGCAGACCTTAACGAAGATAAATGGCTAGTATAATATCAGAATTGTTGGTGCACGAAAGTGCGAGGAGCCATGGCATGCTGAATGTCTTTGACCGTGTAACTTCCGAGTTACCAACAGAACAAATTCAGCAGCGCACCCGAGAGTACAATTCTCTGGGGATAAACAAAACAATATCCAGCACACCGGTGTGATATAGATGTTTATGAAGTCGGTAAATCTTGTTTCCGACATTTCTGCTGATGAGAGATCTTACTAAACATGTACGGACATGTTGAACAACTTCCGAGTTGACAAGATCTTCAATTTGTATGCAGATAGCTCTACCGGTGATAGAAGTAATGAGCTTTAATTTGCTGGCATTTGTATAGACAATGCGTTGTAGCAAGTGGATATGTGGATCAACGTCTGAGTCGGAGAAATATCCTGTGATTGAATAAACATCCCACCTGGTGGACATTTATTGTTGAGTAGTTGATAACTTACTGGGGAAATAAACACACCAGAAGTTTGATGTAATTTTCTGAGAATAGCTCAGAGGAGTAAATTGCAGAAGCTACTGCCGATAAGATTTGTTGTGAAGATTCTTGTCTGAAAGAAATCTTTGAAAATACCAAGAATAATGTTGTAATAATCCTTTCTGAAGGAGACTCACTTGCGAGTAAATTAAGCTTCATTGGGGAAACTCTATAAGAAAACCGTGTGGGAAATTCACTGGGGACTCCCGGCTGATAAATTTGCTGACATTAGAGTCCATCTGAAAGAGACAACTGTTTCGCTGGGGAAGAAATCTCGATTGGAGAAACCATCAGTTGTTGAGATCCATACAAGTATACCACTTGTGTCAGAGAAAAGAGGATAATCATGTCGTCTGAGAACTAATCCTTCAACTTGATCCTTACGAGGACATCTATAATTCAGTTGGAAAAGCCTGCAAAAGAATTAGCCGGAGCTAATGCATGAGTATGATATACATGATATGATATGCATGATGATTTCTTTGTGTTTAATGCAAAGAGTATACGATTTCCTGATACTATTGAGAGAAGGAAGACATCACTGGGGGATCCAATTTGGCAATCCTGTCGTCACAAGAATTCACTGGGGATGATTAATCACTTCTCTGGGGAAGAGACTTCACTGGAGAATTGACACTACTGTCGATTTATCTTTCAACCAAGCGTTCGACTTGCACTGGGGAGAAAAGCTAAATTGTCATTTGAGAAAATTCTTCTATTTGTACTTGACTTCATTCTGAAAAGACCCCGAGTCCTGACTAGGGTTTATGCATGAATATATTGTATATGATATGTCTGAGTAAAGCGAACGATCGACGCACGACGATGATTTATGTAATGATTTATGAATGCATACATGCATGGACTATCTGATATGTACCAAATAAAATTCGGCCTTGAAGGGTGAATCATCAGACGAGAACTGACTTTTAAGATAAACCATCAAATGAAAACTAAAGTTTAATGATAATGAGCGACTACCGACGCGAATCGATTTAAATGATAACAATGACGAGCCGACTACCGACGTGAACTGGATTTTAATTAAAAGTCGGACATGAACTGACTACCGACGAGCTGATTTTAATGATATGACGAGAACCGACTACCGAGCGGATTTAAATTATAACGATCGAGACCGACTACCGACGTGAACTGGATTTTAATGATGACCAACAAGGTCGAATTTTTATTGCACAATATGAGATGCATGATTTAATGCGTGATTTATGTTAGTGTATGCAATACGTTTTGACTGTATGATTGGTAAGGCATGAAGATGCTTTGACTATCTGACTAGTTAAGACCAAGAAAGATTCTTGAAACAATTTTCCCATCAAAAGGAAGTTTTCAGCATGATTCCCCGCCACTCAGATTTAAAGCAACAGCTGTTGACGCTTGACAGAAGATTTCCTTGAGTATCTTGAAAATGCTGAAAGGGATTGTTTGTATATAACAATCATTGCTCCTGTCTATTGAGGCTTTGATGATATTTGCCTTGAGAGGGTGCTGAAACAGCTTGCAGTGATCCGATATTTGAGATCTTGCCCCGGAATCTTGAATTCCAATGCAAGATGCCCCTGATTGATAGATCCTTTGAGATATTACCGTATCTCGACGTGACCGCTCTTGATGGACTGAATCTCGAAGGATCGGCTTCACCGTGCTATAGAAATAGCATGAACCAAAATGCTCTTTTAAGGTACTTCAATGTGTCATGGTGACTTCTTCCGATTGACTGCATTTGGGTACTTGGCTATGAAAACATAGGGAAGACTTGCCCCAAGATGAGCTTTAGAGAGACTTCTATGTCTCGAAGTAATTTCTTCAGGTTGACTGAATCATGAAACGACGACTATCCCAGGTTATCCACTCTTTGAGAAGGACCAAACCATCCGCTGATTGCTCCTTAAGGACCTGTGATATGCTCAACGGAGTCCTTAAACGTCCTGCCCCTTGATACTAATAAAGGATCAAGTATTTCTTTTGGACAAAGTTAAACTCTTCATTGATGTTCATTATGAGAACTTATTTAATGTCAAACAATTGTTCTACATGTAGAAGACTGTTTATTATGACAATTATAATGCAACATTTATACGTCTTGAAGTTTTGTATGAAAAACATTAGGACTCTTTTTTTTTTGTGAGCGAAGCACTTTTAGAGTGCAACGTTGAAATTTTTTTTTATGAAAGATAAGACAAGCATGTGATACCAACACAGATACTTAGCATACACTATAGGAGTCAGGTAAACGCGATCTCTTCGTTGTATGCTCTTGAATTAACCCACGCTTCAATTAGGACTTTTGAGGGTTGTAACGTGGTCTGGTTCACGGGTTTTTTAGAAAAAGGATTTTTGAGGCTCGAAATATTTGGTGCCCGCCCATTCTCCATGATGTCCTTCAGTCCTAAGTTCAACTTATCTTAATACGAGCACTCATCTCTCGAGAGGAGTTTATGATGGTTGAGGAGCCAATACGAGGTTTCTTGGACACAACAGTCACTCACATTTTGTCTTTTGGTACTTGACCACACAACTTGTTCTTTGTTGAGAATTTCTTTGAAAATGCATTTCGGGATTTTTTGCTTTCCTGAATCTTGCCTGACTTTTACCTAAGCGACTTATTACTAAGTTTCGTCTTAGCGGGCTTTTTGTCTTTTTCTATTCATTTTTTTTGAACAAGTCGTGGATCTATACACAACCTTTGATTTGTTAGAAGTGATGGTGACTGTCTGAGTCTTTGGGTTGTTAAGGGATAACCGTTATTATATCGTCATCTGTTGACCTTCCGATGTGCGAGAGATACCCAACATGGTATCATTCTCTTTTGATGCACACTTGATAGACGAATGTTGACTACTGTAGTTTTGACCTTTCTCAACCTTTTGAAGGATAGCCATTGTTGTATCCTTTGATGCATACTCTCTTGATGAGTTCTGAACGCCCGATCAAATTAACTGAACACTACCCGCCCACAGGGTAAAAATGATGGTTTTTTCTGAAAAGAAACTTTCTACTTCAAGGCTCGAAAGGGGTTAACGAGGGTCTATCTCCCTTATAACTTCGGTGTTTGGGGATTTGAAACAAGGCATGTACATCATCAGCAAGGTTTTTACTCGAAAGCATACGACTAGAGACCTGGCGTTTTTTCAATTATCGTCATCCTCCCTCCAATCTTTGCCTAGGCGAAAGGGTTGGTAACGTTGGTATCAAAAATGCTCGTAAATCAACATAAAGAGTGATAACGAATGGATTGAGTGGCAACGAATGGATCACTTCAAGACAAACATACTCGTTGCATTAAGATTTAAAAACCAAACTAGTTTCTACATGCAAACAAAGTTTAAACAATTAAACAAGGTATAAATGAAAATGCAATAAAGAAATACAAGATTGTCATTGTCGAGGAGATTTGAGCTCCGTCTTGACTTGTTGATCAGATGATATTGATCAGTACATTTTCGTGCACATTCTTCCATATTTGTATCTAAGCATTTCCTTGTTTTCCTTTGATTATTTTTATATTTTATATTGTTTTTCTATTTTATTTTATTTTTGCACTTATTTCATTTTCGTATTTATTTTTCAGCTTTAACAGCTTTCATGGAAACATTTATAACTTGAGCTACAGGAATCGGATTGAGGCGTTTGACCATTCGTTGGAAAGCTAAGAGAAAGAGCTATAACTCTCTTGTTGTGGCCAGAAGCTGATTCGGACTGTAGCAAGGTTAAAAAAGTCGTTGAAGTTGTAGCATTTTTTATATTTAAGTTTTGGGTCATTTGTTTTGGGCCTGGGTTGTGTTTTTGACCCAGTTGGGTTATGACCCGAATTCTTGTCCTTGCTATACCTAGCAGCCGCTACAGTAATTTGGGATTACCTTTCATTATTCAGAAAAAAATACTTTTTGTTTTTGACGATTATGATGAGGAACTAAACATCCAGAGTCGATCTAGTGTATTCAGGTTCCAACACTTGAGATTATTATAATGTTAATTTCAGTTTAATTCCTATCAATAATATTTTGTGTTATTGTATGCTTAATTCAATTGCATAAAATATATTGATTCAATTTGGTTGATTGTATGATCCTAACTTAGACTCATCGCGTTTGCTTAATTCGTTGTTGTGTCTGATCAATCTTGTTTGCTTAATCCATGAAAATTTATCCCGTTTGCTTAATTCGGAAAATAGGATCGTACATCTCACAAACTTCACTGCGCTTGTCACTGGATTTGTATCCAAATAGGAATAGACAATCTGCTTCAGGTATTAAAATTATAATAATCGATGATAGTAGGAACGAATCGAGATCGACTTATTTTATAATCACTTATTTTAAGCGCTTATTTTCTGCTTTTTCTTAATCGATCACCAAACCAACCCCCTAATTTAATTTACCTTCGGTTAGTAATAATCAAGAATCCTTGTGAGACTATTCGAGTTATTGTCGCTATACTACGTTTACAAAAATTACTCGTTTTGATTCGCGTGCGACAGCGGATCAATATTCAGTAGTCTTGGCATTCACTTGAGTACGGGGTTGCCATTCACAAACAGATTTCCTCCTTGAAGAGTCAAGTACTTCTGGTCAATCAACTGTTGAACTTTGGCTTTGTAGGCGTTGCAGTCCTCTATCGAGTGCCCTACTGTTCCAGCATGGTATCCACATCACATATTGAAATCATACCCAAGAGGGAATGACTTTGGTGGGTTAAGAAACTTGGGAACCACCAATGAACTTTGAACCAGATACGGCAAAAGTTGACTGTAAGTCACTGGAATTGGATCAAGAGGAGCATTCCTTCTTTCTAAATTACTTCGAGGCTCGCGTGGATTCTGATGCCAACTCTGATATCTACGACCTTGAACTTGATTTTTTGCATGAGGAGTGCCCCATGGTTGCTGGTGCCGTGGACCGATAAGCATCGGGTGCTGATACTGAACAGTTGCCATATACGGAGGTTGACCATAAGGTACAGGAGGTGGAGCTTGCGGAGCTTCCCAGATTGCATTGGTTTCATAATCCTCTTCAACCATTTGAGAACCTCTGAAGAATTCTTCCTCATCAGCTTGGCTACTCGAGGCATCTTGAAGTTTTCCACTTTTGAGACCGCTTTCAATGCGTTCTCCCATCATCACCAAGTTAGAGAAACTTGAAGATGTACAACCTATCATTCTTTCAAAGTATGAATTAGGTAAGGTATTCAAAAACAATTCAACCGACTCCCTATCAAGCATTGGTGGTTTAACTCGGGCAGCCAACTCTCTCCATCTTTGAGCATACTCCTTGAACGACTCGTTAATATTCAGAGAAAGATTCTGTAATTGGATACGGGTTGGAGCCATGGAAAGGTTGAACTCGTATTGCTTCAGGAATGAGGAAGATAAATCTTTCCAATTGTGAACATCCTTTTTCTCCAATTGCGTATACCAATCCAGAGATGCCCCACTAAGACTGTCTTGAAAACAATGGATGAGAAACTTTTCATCATGAGCATATGCAGACATCTTGCGAACAAACATCTTCAAATGAGTCTCTGGACAACTAACACCTTTGTACTTCTCGAAGTTTGGCATTTTAAACTTTGGGGGAATCACAACGTCTGACACTAAACAAAGGTTAGCAGCATCCCGACCAATAGTATCGTTTCCATTCAATACCCTCAATTGTTCCTTCATATCAAGACACATTTGTCTGGCTTCAGTATCTTGAGGAGCTCTGGTGTTGACCATTGAATTCGTTCCTTGAGGATTTTGTACGTAGTTGGCAAACCTGGGCTTCTTTGCAGCTTGAGGATGTGGGATACAACCTTCTTGAATAGTTGATTGTCTTTGGACCGCAGAGATTGCGTTAGATTGAACATTGAGCACCAATTGAGGTTGAATAAGATCATCCACATGCAGAGGAGAATCGTACATTGGATTAGACATAACAGTAAATCCTGACATGGAATCTGTAGTAGCATCTTGGACATTGTTCTCCGAAGAAGCTAGCATGGCTTCCAACATTTGATCCACCTTGTCTTTCACACCTTCTAGGTCTTCTCTTATCACAACTTGATTATGTTCCAATTGGTCTATCAGACTTGCCATGAGTGGAAATCGACTAAGCGGCGGGAACAAAAGGTGACATGAGCTTTTTGTAGTGGAGGAGGAAATGCATGTATGTTGATGAATGCAAATGCATGATTTTATTTCTATTTTTGAATGAAAATGATTTTTTTGTGTGAATGCAATGCAATGGCAATGCATGTGATGTGATACATACTGATGTTATGCGTAAAGTTACAGGTAAAGTTAAACAGACAAGGGTTTAAAAGGACGGTCGGCCATGGTTTCGACGTCTACCCAATAATTCCCCATACAAGGTGGTTCTAATGTTTTTTTGCTAAATGTTTTTCGGAGTCTCAGATCCCCTTTTAACAAATATTGTCATCACACGAGCGGCCCACGTGGAGATAATATTTTCAAAAGTATACTCCAAGAAACGACTCTTAAAGGGATACTCAAAATCCTTTGAGCGGTCGGTCTTGGTTTGGACATCCTAATACTTAGAGTTATAGGCCCTTTGTCCAAGAATCATCGTCCCGCGCTAGCGTGAGGTGCAATAACTCCCTTAAAAAGACCAACTCTAAGTTGTGGTCTTCACGTCGATCCAAAAGACACGGATGTCTAGTGGACCTAAGCTACTCAACCACTCTAAGCTTATGTTTCCTAGAAGCCTGGGTATTGGGCTTATCTATGAATCATAACCAATAAATGCCCCAAAATCAAAATACATCACAGGATAGTAAATAAATATCAGAGTAAAAAATAAACAAACAAGCGAAGAACTAAATTAGGGTTAACTCGCTTTACACGAGAATCCCCAGTGAAGTCGCCAACTGAAGCAACTAGATTTTCAAAAAATCATTTAATTCTCGAAAACTAGTGAAATCGCCACCTAATTTTATTTGTTCCAAAAAAGAACGGGAAAATATAGATAAAACCCCAAACATGCGGATAAGGCGGTCTACGTGACCAAAAAGTGGGATCGGGAGTCGGTTATGTAAGGGGAAGGTGTTAGCACCCCTTACATCCATCGTACTCGATGGGACCCATTTAATTCTACGCGTTTGTGTGTGTGTTTATTACTAAGTTATGAATACCAAAAGAAAAAGAATTATTTATTATTATTTTGAGTTTGACACGGTTTCAGAACCGCGTGCCTACATATTCCCTTGTGCAATGGGAAAGTCAAAACTCTGTAGTTCCTCTCAAAAAGATTTTAAGTGGTTGTATTGATTTTATAAGAAAAATCGTGCGTTTTAGACACTTCAAATGCTTGAACTTGGACTTGTTTAGTTTGTTTGAAAATCTTTAAGTCCACGTTCGTGTTTGAGATGACTATTGCACACTCTTTATCGGAAAAGAGTTTGATGATCGCATATGAGCGATAAAAGAATTTGAGTGAGTTGAATTGTTTTTTATGTGGATGAAAAAGTACTGAACAATGAGGCTAACGTCTCACGATTCAAATACTAGAAACCCGAGGAACTAATGCTCGCACGAGTCGTCTATCACCCAAAAAGGTTTTCTTGAGAAAAAGTGAAGTGAAACGAATTCCACGTTATTTAGAAGTCTTTAAGCAATTGGTCTAGCATCCAACGACTTAAAGACTGAAAGTTTATTTGGTGACAAGTTTTTTAGCAATTGGTCTAGCGTTCAACGACTAAAAAACTTGTACTTTATTATGAAAAAGGTTTCGAAAATGCACTCGACGTTGGATCGAGGTTTGAAACTTTAATTATGAAAGCATTCTGATACGCGTGCTGAGATGGAATGGAAGCGGGTTATGATTAATCAAGTATATGGACTTAATTAACCTCGTGAGGATAGGTGCTCCTATCCCCAACCATGAGACCCTGGTGCATGGAGAATTGGTATATAGACCAATATTATTTTCGGGTTATGATTGATTAAAGCAACAAGGGCTTTAACCAATCTCGTGAGGATGGCCATGCCCATCTCCAACTATGAGACCCTTTAAGAAATCGGCATATGAGCCAATCAGGATGAAATCGAATTGATTTTAATTTTAATTGTGTGCAAAGTGTACATTGGTGAATAAATACTGAATGAGTAAATAAACAGACAAAATACCATACAATACAATCAGAAATTTAAATAATTATTAGAGATGATTTTTTCTGTTTGATGAAAAATCGGCTAATAGTTTAATCGATAAATAATCAAACACAAACTATCAGATCCAATAATTATTCAGTACATCGCAACGAAATATTATTTGCACAAAATAAATTAATTGAAATGGATAAAATTGAAATAGCATATTGTGATTCCGGAGTATAAAAAGAAAACCATCTGATCTTTGACTGGTCCAAAATACCTCCACGCACTAACGAACCGAGTACCACAGCTTCCGATCCAAAATACTCCGACGGTTCCAAAAATAACAATATTACACCAAATATATATTTATCAACATTAATATTAATATTTTCCTCTCTCTTTTTTCTTAGAATAATTTAAACAAAAAGACAATAAATAAAAGAAAGGAAGGAAAAGGTTTTTTTTTTTTAAAACAAGGTGGTGACACTTGTCACCACCAGATCCAATATATATATATAATAAAATAATAAAATAAGAAAATCCATTAAACTGTTTTTTTAATTAAAAGAAAGAAATTAGAAAATAAATAACAAATAACATGTGTTTTTTTTGTAAAATGGGCAAAGAAGGAAAAGAAAGAACGCTGTCTCTCTCTCATTCTCATAGCGCTCTCCATCTCTCATTCTCCTCACAAAACCCTCATCGCCGTTCTCATCTCTCACCGCTCTCTCGCCGGAAATCGCTCTTCCTCGTCTCTCTCTCGCCGTCACTCATCTCTGTTACGCTCTCACTGTGGCTTGCGATTCCTCATCGTCGTCGCCGCTCATCTCTCGTTCTCACTGAAACCCTCATCGGTCTCTCTCACCGCGATTCCTCACCGAAACCCTCATCGGTCTCGTTCTCTGTTTGCATGTTTGGTTTCTGATAATTGTTTGATTTTTCGTTTTCTGTTTCAGATTGGAAAAGGAAAGGGAGAAGGACGGCGACAGGGTTCGCAACCTCTTCGTCAAAACCCGGTATTACCTTTCTAATCCTCTTCTTCTTTCTCGGTTTTCAGAACTTGATTTCTGAAAAATGAATTCTGAAGGCTGTTTGGTGTAGGAAAATGATGAATGCTTGCTCTGTTTGTCTTTGTTTATGTTTACGTTTTTGGTTTTTGAAACAAGAGTTTTCTTCTTTCTTTTGTGTTGAGAATGAACTGGATGCCTGAGAATTTTCTGGTAGTGTTCTTCTTATTATCTCTGAACAGATATTATCACTTGTGTCCCTTTTTGTCTCTGTTGCTTGAATTGGTTGCCTATCACCATGTTTATCGCTCGATTACGCATTTGGCCATCTTTATCTCGCTCTTGACTTTGTTGCTTGCATTAGTTGCTAAACCATCTTTGTAATGATGCTTTTTCGAACTTTCAACCGCTCTGCTGGCGATAAACCATCTCTTCTGTTGCCCTTTTGTTATACTTGGTGTTGGAATATTAAGCGTGATGATTTATACTTGCGCCTTTGGGATATTAAAGCGTGAACTGAATAAACCGTTGCCTTGACTTATGCTTGTTTGTGAACCGAGTTATCTCGCGATTTGCAAACAAGTCGTTTTTCGCCGATGATTAATCTTTAAGCAAGATTCTGAGGTTCAGCATTTAAAACCTGATTCCCGCCAAACGCCTAATGATGAGTCTCTCGATATTTTTCTTTGTAATTCGTTTATGTTTATGTTTGCTAACCACATTACTTTTTCTTGTTTCATGAATGGTGGTAATGGTCGAGCTTGAAGAAGCGAGAAAGGAACTAAGACTTATTTCAAGAGTAACTCAATCAAGAGAACGATGAAGAGGAAGCAAGCATGGCCCAGGATGAAACGAAGGAGCAAAAGATGAAGAATTGAAAATTGCCAAGAAAACTTCATAGAAACTTAGAATTAGAAGATCCTTGAAGCTTTGTAATGAAACTTGTATTTCAACAATCTAAGTCAACTCTTGTAGTAATGTGACAATGGATTTTTGTAATGACTTTTATAAAATTTGTGCAAATCAAATTCTAAAAAACCAATGTATTCATGTGTGTTTCCCTCCTTAATAAAATTCAAAAAAAGAATGTGAGTGTGAAAGTTGAATAAAGTTGGAAAATTTGTATTTTGAACAAAAGAAAAGAAATCATGTGATTTTGATGAATGAAAAATGAAACCGATTAGAATTATATATAACAAAGAGTTGACCAAGAGAATCTCAAGTTTCAAAACAAAAATTCAAGTTCTTTAATTCTTGCCTCTTTGAAAAAGAAATGATAACCTCAACTTGAAAATGAAGTCACATGAATGAACGTTACTTTCTATCTTGTGGAGAATATAACTTGAAGTTTTACCGCAACTTTCCATGCCTTAAAAACTCTTAATGGAGTATCTTGAATTTGAAATCAAACTTGTGAAAGAAAGTTGAATGATGATAAGTGACACTTGAATCTTGAATGAATTTTGATAAAAATCCAAATGAGGTACTTGAAATGATAATAATGATGAATTCCATAAACTAAGAGCTCTAAGAATTTCAACACAACGAATCTTAGTATTATTCACTCTTGAGTCACCCAACTTTGCATCCCGAGCAAATTATTCGCCTTAAATCTCTTGAACCACTTTTGCATTTGGTAAATTCAGATTAACACAAACTAAATTCTTTCAACTTCACAAAATTTCGAATGAACTTGATTTTTCCGTTGTACAATACTCGAATGTATCTTGAACCAAAGTTTGAATTAATTCTGGTTGAAACAAGGAATTAAGCATGACGGGATGTTCCGAACTTTACTTGTATTAAATTGTGTCATCATAAACATATAAGCTTTTAGACGAATCAAAAACTTAATGTATCATTCTCAAATTCAAACTTCAATCTCCAAATCCGACTCAAAACATCAGATGAATCAAGCAAGAAAGTCATGACCGTAATTCCACCCATTGTACTACAGCTTATCTCAAACATGGGGAACTTCAACCATATACTAAATCAAAAGGCGATCTGACTTAGAGCCAAGAATCCTCAAGAAATCCGCATTTCTGAACTCATGCTTTTGCAAGGAAATCCAAGAAAATTTATGATAAGGAGGGTAAATTTTTGGGGTGCGACATCTCGTTTTTGTAACGTTTGTTGTGTGGTTGTTATGACACTTTCTTAAGGTTTGCGCGGTGTGGCAATACCATGGCATGACGATAGAAGGTTACTAGAGCTCCCACAATAAAGGCGTCGAGCTTACGACATAAAACAAGCATGTTTTGTTTATGTTTTTTATGTGTGTGGTGGTTTGTGTTTTAACAAGTTGAAACAAGGAAATATTATAAATTTTCAAATCTTCACTTTTCAACTTGTTAATTCATTTTCATCAAGTTTTTGTATCGTATTTTGCTTTATTTTTGTAATGTAATTTGTTGTTTTTCCACAAGTTTGTAGTGTTTTAGCTTGTGGAAGTGTGTATATTTTGTAAATAATTTTTAGTTGTGTAAATGAGATTTTGTAGGTGAAGTGGAGCTTGCATAGCAGCTGCACCTGGTGCTGTTATTTTTCTGCAATTGGTGTAGCGCGCTTAGCACGCTCCAGGCCGCTTAGCGCGCTCTGCTATGCAGAGCCGGTGAACTCTTTTTAAATTTCACTTGTTCGCCTTTTTCCCACTTTTCCCAAGGCTTTTTGTATTGAATAAATTAGTATTATTTTCTAACTATTTTTTTATTGTTTGGACTCAAATTTTGGTCCGGTAGCTTGAGATTTCATTTTGTGATTTTCCGAGTTTGATCGTTTCTGCTCGCGGATGTATGGTAATGATTGTTTTCAAAGTTGGTACACGTCAGGTACTCGTTTATCTCTTTCTGTAGCGTAACATGTTTAGGAAATTTGTCATCTGTATAATTACCATGTCATGCATTCTTTTTGCATTACTTGCTCATGACTTGAATCACTTTAGTTCCCTTTTTATCCATAAATGCGAGGAAGCTTTCCATTGTTCACATATGCTGGAGGCCACATTCTTGTTTTAAATAGATTTTATTATGCTTAATCTTTTGTTTTTTGTTGATTGTATGAATGCATGAAAATGATCAAGGTATTTTGTGTGATTTTGAGCACAACTACCTTGACCAAATATTCAATTTACCTTGTGAGTATGTGATCGTTTGTTAACCCCTTTGAGCTTTTAACAATATCTATGTTTATTTGAACTTGATGCTTGTCTATGAGTGTTGAATTCACTTTTTTTTATGGATGTTTATTTATTTCTTGAACCCTCAACTATATGTTGTTGTATGAATTTTTACCTTGCCTTATAAAGTAGGGAGTATTCACACATTAATGTTGGTTGAATTCAAGTTGGGAAGAGGAATGTTTATGTACTTATATTGTGGTTGATATGAGGTTGAAAAAAGAAAAAGAAAAAGAAAAAGAAAAGAAAAAAATGTGAAAAAGAAAGAAAAAAGAGAAAAAGCTTTGAAAAAGACAAAAAAAAAGTATGAATAATGTTGTGTTAATAAGTAAGGTGTTTTGGTGTGAAATTTGAGATGAAGAAAAAGTTTGATTGGAATTATATTGTTTGGAACTTTGTGAGTTGATCACTCCATTAGGTTTAGGCAAGTTTTTGTTTTGATTAGTTTTAGGACTTATCACTTGTTTGTTAACCAAGCCACATTACAACCTTGAAAAGCCCTTGGGATTCTTGCATTTGTATTTTCAATTGAGTTTTTGGATGAATGCATAATTTAGTCTTTTGTTTGCGAGTTTGTGGATGACTGTTTTTTGTCTCTCACCTTTATTTGTTCTTCATCTATCGATGAATTTTTGCTAGGTGTGATTCATGATTGAGTTTGTTTTGTTTTAGAATGTTTTGCATGATTTTTTTACTTAAGATTTGTTTCATTTATATGTTATTGTTGTACTATGGTGGTAAGTATGTATTTGTCATGTACGTTTTTGTTTGAACCATACATTTGTTTTCCGTTTTAAAAACTTGTTGATTCATGATTCTTGAAATTATCTTTAGGTTTACTTGACTTTGTTTGAGGACAAACAATGTCTCAAGTTAGTTGGGGAGAGTTGATAAGTGTCAACATGTAGTTATTTTGTATATATGTTTTGTGACACTTATCCGGTCTTGTTTGTTAATAATTGTTGAATAACCCCACTTTTTGTTGTAAATATGTTTTATTGTGTTTTGTGTACATATTGTACCGTTTGATTAGTTTTAATGTATTTTTGTAGGTATTTGTTGTACATTTGGAGCATCGAGGAATAAAGTGTCGAAGACACGGCTCCGGATGGACATTTTCGCAATAAAAGTCCATTTTTGGGAAGTTTTATTCAGGCCAGGATGCTGAGCGGGAATTAGAGCGCAAAAGTGAGGTTTTGGCACTGTTCCGGCAGAGACTTCATTTTTGAGGCCGCTGAGAGAGATCATGCCGCTGAGTGGGACGCCACTGAGAGGGATCAGACCGTTTAGCGGGATTAAAGCGGTTTAACGTGTAAATATCTGAGGGCGCTGAGCGGGCTCATTTCGCTGAGCGGGACCTGCTGAGATTTGTTTTATAACTTCATTTTGTTTCATTTTTAGGTTATGGTTTTGGGGTGGATTTTGATCCCCATTTCCATCAACCTTTATTTTTGATAGTATAGCTTAGAAAACAACACTAGGGCCTTGCTTATGGATTATTGGAGGTGGATTGCTCTTCTATTGGCTCTAACAAACCAGTGTAGATCTATGGTTTATCTCTTCTCCTCTCTATGTATTTCTCTATTTGTTGGTTATGTTTGTATATTTACCTTGAACTCATGTATATTTTTCGCCCTTGACAGTGTATAAAGTTTGCTTTACGAATCTGTGTTGGTGATTGTCTTAGGTTTTTACCTCGTGTTAGGGATTTGAGTTTTGCTAGACATAAATTGCTTAGATTCTTACCTAGGATGATTATTTGTTAGTTTTTGAATGCTAGAAATGAGTTTAGAGCTGACATTTACTTAGAGTATCTGATCTTAATGCCTCTATGTTGGTTGTTTCGAGCTAGAGATAGTCGTTACGAGTGACACGGTTGACTTCTATGTTATTGAGGTAGGCCAAACATGGTTATCGAGGTGATGCGGTTGAATTCTCAATTTGGGTTATAAATAGCTTGAGATGTGAGAGGTATGTGATGACACGGACGAGTATCGAAGGCTGAGTATAACTGGATGGTAGATTTAAGTCTGTGACAGGTAGTGTGCATTCGTTCCGGACAAGCTGTCTATCCTTTATAATTTTTGTTCATTTACTTTTTGTCGTTTCTTTACAACTAATTTATTCTCAAACTCATTAACGATAGAATTGTCGAACAGCGAATCAATAACCAATCTCTGTGGACATGATACGATATAACCTAACCAGTATATATCACCCGGTAAAAATAATACTTTACTTTTTGCTTTCCTACTATACCTGCATTCGAACACTAATCAAATTGGATGTTAATCCTTCAACAGGCAATACATATTCAATGTTAGGTATCCCAGAGCAGTTTGTCTTTCATAATCCCTTGATTTCTCCTTTCATTCCATCTCAAAAATTGACATTACCAGTTGGATGATCTTGAATATCTACCAACAAACTCTTGTCTACTGTCATATACCTTGAGCATCCGTTATCAAAGTACCAGTCCTCTTTGGTTCTTACTGTTGGTGACGTGTGTGCCAAGAAACATGAAATGTTAGCTTTGGGAATCCATTGCTTCTTTTTATTCATGTTGGTCTGAGTCACATTTGGTTGAGGTGTAGGTTGGGATAACCATACAACTTGATGCAGAAAGACTTTATATGACCATATCTTCCATAGTAATGACATCTCCAACATTGAGATCTTCTTTTGGGTTGTCTGGAGTTGTTTCTTCCACGATGTTGAGACATTTGATTCAACATCTTTGGTTTAGTCAATATTTGAATAGGTTTTGTAGAAGACTCCTTTGTTTCATTGTATCCCAGACCACTCATGTCTCCTGCTACTCTTCCTGATTGAAGTATTTTATCCAGTGTCTCAGATCCATATTTTAACATCTTGACAGATTTGGACATTTTGTCAAGATCATATTTCAGTATAGATACTTCACTTTCCAGTTTATAAATAGTCTCTAGATGCTCTTTCTTTTTGTCTTATAGTTGAATTATGAGCTTCTTCTGTTTCTCACTCTCTAAGCATAATTCAACACTTCTAAGACATAGTTCCTTGTATGTAGCAGCCAACTCTTTAAATGTTAACTCTTCATCACTTGAATCTCCATCAGACACGTATGTACTAGTCATAGTCGTTACATATTTAGCAGATTCTACTTCCACCTCATTTTCAGAGTCTTCATCAAACCATGATACATTCAATATTTTGCCTTGTCTTTTAAGGAATGTTGGACACTCAGCTTTAATGTGACCAAATCCTTCACATTCAAAACACCTTACTCCTCTGCTTTGAGTGGAACTTTCCTCAGCTTGTGCTTTCTTCCCAAAATTCTTTGTTCTGCTAATGTCATATGGGATGTTCCTGACATTAGGTATTGAATTCTCTTCCATCTTCTTTAGCACTTTATTAAATTGCTTCAAAGAAATACTATAGTATTAGATAGACATTCCTCAATGTCCAGATTACATTCTTCTTCTCTTCCTTCAGTATTTGACACGAATGCTATACTTTTGTTCTTCTTCTCAAACTTGTCATTAATGCCCAACTCGAATGTTTGAACTGACCCAATAAGTTAATCGACTTTCATGTTGTTTGATGTCAGAAAGTATCTTCCTTCCTTGTCCATAGTACCATAAAGTATCTTCCCTAGATCTCACCCAGAGACAGAGTAGGATGCCTGCTCTGATACCAATTGAAATTTTGGTATCATATATGAGATGTTAAAGGTGATGTCACAACACTAATATCTGTTATGATGAACAACTAACGTCACAGAAAATAAATGCAGAAACTAAATAACACAGTGAATTGTTTATCCAGTTCAGTGCAACACACCTACGTTTGGAGGCTACCAAGCCAGGGATGAAGTCTATTATTTGCAGTAATAATTTAGAGTTAAACTCCCCGTTTACACTCCTCACTTAATCACTACCCAATGACCCTTCTACCTAAGACCCCCTCTTATATATGAGAAACCCCTCTCAATCCCACAGTCACATGCGGTGACAACTAACAATAACATAAAGTTTGAAGATACACTTCAAAGACACATAATCATCATTGCTTCAAAGCTTGTTGATGATTAACAACTTACAACTAAACTAACGTCCACCTCAAGTATTAAACAATACTTGAGTGGCTCACAATTAACAACCAACAAAAGACTTAAAACCAACAATTAAAATAGTACTCTTAAACTTCTTTAGGATTGGAAAGCGTTGTAATCAAGGTTAGCAGCCTTTAAATATGATGCCAGCAACTAGGGTTGCTTCACAGTAAGTCTTCACGAATCCTAAGCTTTCTCCACAGAAGTAGAACAAAAGTTCTCCAAGAATATTGCTGAAGAACGTTACATAGCTTCCTTAATCGAAGCATACAAATTAAAACTAACTGACTCCTAATAATTCTGAACTTAAAACTAGTTCAGTTCAATTTCACATGTCAGTACATCTATTGTGACATCTTCATAAAACCTGCTGATACATTAAACTTCATGGTATTTTCTTAGCAGAATGTTTTACCAAAATTGCTACCAATGTAAAGAACTAACAATATGGAATCTTATTCATGCGATCTATTTCTTCCTTCGTTGAAGGGGATTTTGTTTTTGATAGACACAAGCCATGTTACATAGGAATGGATCTCTTATTGGTATCATGCATATTAAAGCGTCTCACTATGTATATACCTTGACTTAGGCCAAGCATTTTTTATGATCTATCTATATAAATCATGATTCCTAATATATAGGCTGCTTCACCAAGGTCCTTCATAGAAAAACATTTCCCTAGCCAAGTTTTCACTTGTTGCAAGGTAGGGACATCGTTTCCAATTTGTAATATGTCATCTATATATAATACCAAGAAGACGATCATGCTCCCACTAACCTTCTTGTAGACACAAGGGTCATCTTCATTCTTGATGAATCCATATTATTTTACTGTTTCATCAAAATGAAGATTCTAACTTCTGGAAGCTTTCTTCAATCCATAGATTGATCGTTGTTACTTGTATATCTTATGGGCATCCTCTGGTATATCAAATCCTTCAGGTTATGTCATGTACACATCCTCTAAAAGGTTCCCATTAAGGAAAGAAGTTTTGACATCCATATTCCATATTTCATAATCATG
Source organism: Vicia sativa (assembly GCA_021764765.1). NCBI lineage: Eukaryota > Viridiplantae > Streptophyta > Magnoliopsida > Fabales > Fabaceae > Vicia > Vicia sativa. The sequence continues at coordinate 77,568,797 of CM038795.1, forward strand.
ATATGCAACAATAGCAAGTAAAATCCGAATAGATTTAAGCATTGCACCTGGGGAAAAGGTTTCATCATAGTCCACCCATGAATCTGTTTATAACCTTTTGCAACCAGTCTTGCCTTAAAAATATGTACCTTACCATCCATATCAGTCTTCTTTTTAAAGACCCACTATCGTCCTATAGGATTAAATAGGTGGCTCTACCAAGGTCCAAACTTGGTTTGTGTACATGGAATCCATTTCAAATTTCATAGATTCTAGCTACTTCTCATACTCAAGACGAGTAATGGTCTCTTGGTAGGTCACAGACTAATCCATGAGCAAAAAATCACCTTGACCATTTATGAGATATCCATATCTATGAGGTTGGTGATGCATCATGTTTGACCTATGTTGGTCTTGTTCTACGGGAGCAGGTTGCTATTCCATAACTACTTGTGCTTCCTGCTCTAATTCCTCTATAGGTGTATCAATGTTTTGTGATTCTTGAATTTATTCAAGCTTTATTTTCTTCCCACTAATTCCTTTGGAAATAAATCCTTTTCCAAGAAAACTCCAGTTCGAGTGACAAACACTTTGCCCCCAGAAGGATTTTAGAAGAAATATCCTCTTGTTTCTTTAGGATACCCTACAAATAAGCATTTGTCAGATTTAGGTTCAAGCTTAGTTGAGACTTGCCGTTTCACATAAACTTCACAATCTCAAATCTTCATGTAAGACATATATGGTTTCTTACCACTCCATATCTCATATGGTGTCTTATTAACCTTTTTGGTAGGAACACATTTAAGTGTGTAAGTTGTTGTCAACAAAGTATGTTCCTAAAAGGAGTTTGGAAGATCAATGTGACTCATCAAAGATCGGACCATGTCTAACAAGGTTCGATTTCTTCTCTTATATACACCATTCCATTATGGTGTTCCAGGAGGAGTAAGTTGGGATATAATCCAACACTCTTTTAGATGGTCATCAAACTCTAGGCTTAAATATTCTCTGCCTCGATCTGATCAAAGAACTTTAATATTCTTACCTAGTTGGTTTTATACTTAATTCTTAAATTCCTTGAACTTTTCAAAGGTTTCAGATTTTTTTCATCAAATACACATAAGCATATCTACTGAAATCATTAGTAAAAGTGATGAAGTATTGAAAACCTCCTCTGGTTGGTATGTTCAATGGCCCAGATACATCAGTATGTATGAGGGCCAAGAGATCCTTAGCCCTTTCACCTTTTCACGTGAATATGGACTTTGTCATCTTTCCAATTAAACAAGACCTTCATGTCTCATATGATTTATAATCAAAAGAGTCCAAAAGTCCATATTTATGGAATTTTTAAAGACCTACATCTCATTTATGTGGCCTAAGCGACAATGCCAAAGGGAAGTTAGATTTAACTCATTAGATTTAATCCTTTTAGTACTAACGTTATAAATTGGCATTTCAAGATCAAGGACATACAATACATTGTCCATTTGTGCAGAAGCATAAAATATGTCATTCAAATAAATAGTGCAACAATTATTCTTTATTATGAATGAAAAATCAAACTTGTCCAAACAAGAAACATAAATAATATTCCTGCTAATTCCAGGTACATAATAACAATTCTCTAACTGAATTATTAAACCACTGGGTTAAGTTCAAACATAAGTTCGAACAGCTAAAACATCAACCTTTGCTCCATTGTCAACCCGTAGATCAACTTCACCTTTTGCCAAATCTCTACTTATTTTTAGCCCATGCACATTTGTACAAATGTGAGAACAACGTCCAGTATCTAATACCCATGACGCAAAAATAGATAAATTAATTTCTATAACAAAAATACATGAGTTTGAAGGCTCTACTCCATTCTCCTTATCTTCCACGTACTTTGGGCAATTTCTCTTCCAGTGTTTGGTCTTACCACAATGAAAGCAAGTGCCCTCTTTTGCTATGCCTCCACAAGGATTTAATGCATGAACAATAGGTTAGGTTTTTCAACTCTCTTGCTTTTCCCTTTACCAACCTGTTTGGTGGGCCTTTTGTTCAGCTTCTTTCCACTACTGACCGTCATAATGGATTTCCGTTTTGACTTCACATTTTGCTTAGCAGTTCTCAACACGCCTAAAAGTTATAGAAGACTTTTGTCCAAGTCATTTATATTGAAATTCAAGACAAATTGATTGAAGCACTATGGCAACAATTGTAAGATTAAATCATTTGCAAGTTCCTTTCCAAGTGGAAACCATAATCTTTCAAGGTTCTCCACATACCCAATCATCTTAAGTACTTGAGGACCTACAGGGGTTCCCTCAGCTAACTTGCTATTAAAAAGGGCCTTTGAAATTAGAAATCTCTCATTCCTTTCCCGCTCTTGATAGAGCATCATCAAATGTCTGATCATATTGAATGCTGCCATGTTCTCATGTTGCTTTTACAACTCAGAGTTGATGATAACAAGCATGAGGCAAGCAGTTTCATTAGCATCATCGACATGCTTCTTATATGCATCTCTTTCATCCTTAGGAGTAGAACCGAGAGGTTCCTCTTGAAGAACATGTGTCTCTAAGACATACAACCGTTTATCATGCTTGAGGATAATCACCAAATTTCGGTGTCGATCAAGAAAATTTGTCCCAGACAATTTTTCTTTGTCAAGGATTGATCGTATAATGTTGTTAGATGTGTTTTGAGTCATGGTAATCTACATGAAAGAAATGAAAAATATAAGTATCATTAAAAAAACATATTCAATTAGGCCTTTAATTAAATATGCTCTCATTATTTTACTTAAACCAAATAACCCTAACCATTTGATTCGGTAAATCCCGTTGGAAGATTTTCTAGTGGGTCGAGATCCACATTTCACTTTGTTTTAAGTCAGTTTTAGGCTGATTACACAAAACTAGGTTATTTAGGCAGGAACTCCTTCCAATTGTATATAATAGAATTCTCTAATATTTCAGTTGGGCGAATAACTCCTTATTCTAATCCATCACATGGACCATTCCCAACTTCTGCTTCTAAACGCATATAATCTTATTATAATTTGTTTAATTAAGTTTGACCTGGAGTTTTAGTAATTGGAAATTATATTTATCCCATCGCACTTTACCAATATAGAACATGCGTCTAACATTAGGCGGAACCTACATTGTTCGATACTACTCTTGATGAGTGCTAAAACTTGAAAAGCATAAACTTAATGTTTATTTTAAGGGATTTTTTTATTAATTTGATCTTACCGGCTTAACATGCAAATCGTCTCTGACATGCATCAACATACATGTACAAAGATACAATTATGGCCTATAGCACAATTGTTCTCTCAAGCCAATGAGATAATCTTAACTAAACTTAATAACAATCTAAACTTCTCCAAGCAAGATCTCCAAAGTTGTTCTCCTTTGATATTGTAATTCTTCTCTTTCTTCATAACATAACATTACATAAAAAAAATACTCGTTTTACATACGAGGGAGAAATATGAGAAAAGAAGTTACATCAAAAGATTTAGAGAAACACATTACACGCATGTCATATTTTAAAATCCCAAAAACAATATAAAGAAATCTAAGATCGTATTTTATTATTAATTTAAATTCTATTAATTAAATAAATTAAATTAAATTTTGACAATTGATCATATTATGTAAATTTAATTGAGGTTAATAATATATACTAAATTAGTTAATATAAATAATAATAATAACATTTTATTATTATTTTATTCTAATAACATTGAAACTATTAAACCATGATAACAATTATCATTATGACATCACAATATGCCTTTGATAAATGTATGTTTTTTTTCTTCTTTTGTGCATTTTTCGAAACAATATTGATTTCCGAAACTATTAAGCCATCATACGATACAACAACATAATTTTTATACAAAACCATTACATGTATTCACCTTTTAGTATAATAATAACTATTATTATTATTATTTTATAAAAGGAAAATTTATGCATGTAATTTTGTAACTTTTATAAACCTCAATTTTATAACTTTTGACAACACAATTTTTGTGCTGTCATAAACTTTGATAAAAACATTTATCCTATAAAATATATAATAATAAATTATTCAATTTGAATGATCGAAATGTCATTGCTTCACAATACAATCGTCGGATTCCGAAATAGAATGAACATTTAACATTCATATGAAACACAATCATCACACTAATTGAATTGATGAAATAAAAGACATATCAAATATGTCGCTGTTGCATTTTAATTACTCATATCTTACATGAAATTGATTGATCATTTTTGTGTAACTTATGAGTGATCGATGTATCGCTGCTTCACCATACAAAAGTCGAATTTCGAATCATAGTCAACATCAAATCATCCAAATCGTACACAATATGATGCCAAAATTTATTTTCATTTATTATTTAATTCATCTAGTGTTTTAATCGGATTAATATAGAACATACAGAAAACAAACACCTATCAAATATATGGTTTTGTAAGTGACTCTGATACCGCTGAAGAGAAATTGCGAGCAGAATACGCAACGGAAATTAAAATTTTCCTTTAGAGATCATCAGAATGAGCATGGTCAATGATATAATCTATTACCTCTTATGGCGTTTGATGCTGTGATCACGAACGATGATGAAAAACAACACCTGTACTCAATCCACACAAATAGATCACTTCCAATCATAGTGCTAGCTGCTTACGAACGAAAGTTTTGAGTGAGAGAATGAGAGAAATTACGGTAGAGTTTCACAAACCCAATTTCATCAGGTGTCAAAGCTTATGCACAAGGGTTGTATTTATAGAATCGTTTGTGTGGGTTGCGGGCTAAAAAACCCAACTTAAGTGCACCATATAATAATAATATTAATATTTTTATTATTATAATAACTATTATTACAATAGCTATTATTATAATATACATATTTTATTATTATTATTATTATTATTATTATTATATTTTATGATTATTATATTTTATAATTATTATATTTTATAATTATTATAAATAATAATAATAATAAGTATTATTATATTATATGATGTTCCACACTTCACTTAAGTGCATCGTACCTTACGGTGTTCCATAATTCTTTCAAGTACACCGTGCCTTATTTATTCTATCTCTCGTTAATTTGTCCTTATGTCTATGACCCTATAGGTTCTCGTAACATTGACAATTATATTAAATCATACATTTAATATAATAAACAATGAGTGATATCTAGCAACACACCACTACTACTCAAGTCACGAAAATGTCATGTGAAATAACAAAATATTTTTCGTGATAATGTTTGTGTGTACATTTACCCCTTTGCCCTTATGTGTATATTGAACACAAGACATATACCGTATCACCCTTGTCCAATCCAATATTGGACCCTTAAACATTTATCCTGTTACGCATGATGGACAAATTCCATCTAGGTCACTCATGTCCCTCAGCATGCTTTGTGAAGTACACATCAATTGTCTTTATAGTCGTCCAGTTACGGATAACGTTTGATCAATAATAAAGTATTTGACTCTACATCTAGGGTCCATAGTGGTTTCAGGTCGAAGGATGGTATACACCAATTATCATAAAGATAATAATTTATGACACTTTGCATAATATTATATGTAGTATTCTCATAGCGGGTCAATCCAGTATAAATATTACTTATAATATTCATACGTATGTCAAGACTCGATAACTCCTTATCCATGATCCATGAGATGTGATCATCCGTCTATCTACATAATAATCTTAATGCTTTAATCTTATCCCACTTCACATTAAAGCTCAATTACAAATACTTTGAGAATTTTGTCCTTATGTTTAATGAGATCTCATGATTAAGTCACATTTAACATTTCATTAAACAAACTAACTATTCTAGGGACTTTATTATTTTGAAAAACAAACATAATAAATAAATATCTTTTATTATTAATAAATAATTCGATACAAGTACCAAAAATATTGGCCTTTGGGAATTACACCAATAGTGGACACATTGAAGTTGTGGATGGATATGTTAGATCATAATTTTTTTTATTCAACACCCTCTAACTCACAATATCCAAAATATGCAGACATCTCTTCTACTCTTCACACTCCTCTTCTAAATCTCACATGCTCTCGTTAGGACTCACATTATGTTCTGAAATGTGCAATTTCGTCCAAAACACATGAATTGTTTTCAAACATATAAATGTGCCTAGAATTTGGAAACCGACAAGCTGACACGCACACAATAACCCATGTGTTATTCTAATGTAACAACCACATCTCTCCTTGCTTGCACCAACAAATTTTACTCTTTTTAGTTCCTTTTCCAATGAGCTATATACATTGTCTTGAGAGAAAATTGTAAATGCAATTTAGAATAAAATGAGGTGTTATACCGATGCTCAATATCGACGATACTTTTTTTTAAATGGCACTCTTATGGAACCTATATGCAACTTCAACATTGTGTTTACAACATCCCAACTTTGACACAAACTGTGACACCCCGATTTAATTCGAATATTAAATAAAGGGGAATTTAATTATTTAATTAATTAAAGTCTTAAGTATTTATATTTTTGGAATTAATTGGATCAATTGAAGGAAGAAGGTTAGAGGTGTGCAGAGTAAACAGTGGGTGTGAGGAGTAAATCACTCTACTTTTACTAAGTATTAATTATTTATTTCATTTGGAATATTAAAAGGAATATAAAAAGGAAAAGAAGGAAAAGAGGAGTCTTTTTGGAGAAAACTATTTCACGTAGAATTGGAGAAAAGAAGAGAAGAGAAGAGAGGAAAGCCGACGCCGAAGGAATCGAGAATCATCGCGAGGTAAGGGGTGATTTCTTTCGATTAATATGCCTTATGGGTTTTGGGAACCAAATGGATAATTGGGTATGTTAGGAAGTTTGAATTTTGATGATTATGAGTTATAGAATAAAACCCTATTTTGTGTCGGTGTTTGGAATTAGGATCATTAGTATGTCAAATAATTGATAGGGATGAGTAAACCATGTTGTTTGATGTTAAAATGGTGTGAAATGATCATAATTTGGTGTTCCTAATGTCACATTTCGTATTGGTTAGTGTAGAAATGATAAAGGATGCAAAATGCTGTCAAAAGTAGCAGAAAATGTTGTTATAAGTCGTGGGAACCGGTTCCCTGTGGGGAGGAACCGAGTTCCCAATGTTATTTTTCAAAACTGGGAGTTTTTACACTCAGGAACCGGTTCCTGTCTATGTCGGAACCGGGTTCCCATTCAAAAAACAGGGAGCGAGAATTTTAACCTCACAGGAACCGGTTCCTGTATAGGTAGGAACCGGGTTCCATGTGTATTTTTCCAAAACTTCTAAAATTTCAAAAATTCATATTTTCTAAACCGTAACTCCGATTCGAGTGCCGTTTTCGGCATTATTTCTTAAATTTCAAATACGACCTTTTGAAAAGAGAAAAATATTATTTTGCTAAAATTATTTTAAAAATAGTTGAGTTCCCGATTTTGAAAAGTATGGATTAATTAAGGATAATGGGAAATTAATATGAATGGCCTGAGTTATCGGATGAGTACTAATACTTACAACGTTGTGTTGATTATTCATTATGATTGAATGCGATACATTGGTGATTGCAATAAGTGAATTATGTTGAGATCATAATCTGTGAATTGGTTTAGATTGTTTGACGAGTTGAATGGAGATTGACGTTCATGTGATGTTTTCTTTTCCTTGTGGTTTATTCATGATTGGATTGGTATCATGTGTTATTGTTATTATATACTGGCGATAGTCTTACGGATTGAAGAGTAAGCGTTTGGCATGTTTATGCTTTGTGATAATTTAATTCATGATTAGGTTGTTATCATGTGATAGATTGGTATTGGCATTTATTGTGGAATTATGTTGTTATCATGTTCCGTTGAATTGATGTTGCATGCTTTTATGATGCATGCATGAGCAGTTGTTAAATTGGTTCATTCCCATTGTGCGGAAGTGAACTGGCAGAGCCAATAGACTTACCTGGTTTGGAGGTGGTGAGGCTAGATTCTTGACCCAATGGTGGTGGGCGAATCATGGATTTACACTGTCTTTCCACATGTAAACGGAGCGTTGGGTGAACTCGGTTCACGTTTGGTACCACATGCATAGAGTCGCATTGCATATGGGATTGTAACATGCTAGGATGGATTCCAGTGTTGCAATTTCCATTGTTTGTTATATACATGTTCATTGTGTGAACTGTCTTGTGAATTGATTATGATTTGTGTTTGGTTAATGGATTACGATCCGATTATTCATTGCATTTTAAAACGATAATGCATGCTATATTGAATTGAAATCTCACCCTTACTTTAACAATTTCGGATCCGTGATTAGCTTCTTGGAGTTGGTGAGGATAGCTCTAGAGTCGAGTCGGTTAATTAGTCCGTGTCGTTGTCGTCGTGGTAGATGTAACACTGGGAAAGGTTGTTTGAATCCTTTAATGGATGTTTTAATAGTTTTGAATTGTGTCTTGATTACATATCCGGAATAACTATTGAATGATGTATTCGGATTTTGTTATGTTTCATTTCCTCTGTTAAACATAACTTTAAGTATGATTTATTTAATGATTTATTCTTCAGTGAAAGCATGACAACTGTTGGGTCAATTTTTATGATTTAAATTGTGACGCCTCTTAATTGTGGATAAAACTCTGATTATTATTTCTATAAAATGCGGGTAATTAGAAGGGGTGTTACAATAGTGGTATCAGAGCATAGTCGGTCGTTGTGACCAGTGTCTTAATGTCATTATTCCTTCGTACGCGACAAGTGTGTGCAACACATCGGTACCATTGCCTTCGATCGATTATTGCAGGAGTAGTGTGAGACTAAGTGGGGGAGAAGAGATGCTTCCCGGATATGTTCCGATTGTAAGTCATTGGTACGAGTTACTGCTTGAAAAGACAGTGCGAGTGTGCTTAGAGCTATTGGAATCGTTTGGACCATGAGTCATAGTTGGAAGTGCAAAAAGGTGAGTGCGATTATGAGAACAGAAAGTGTTGGTAATGATGGTTTATACTTCAGTATGATTATCGGATGTCTATTGACAAATTAAGGACTTGATCACCCTTAATCTCTTGTTAAATAGTAGACGGAATCGTATTGGATGGTATACAATTGTCTTACTATCTAAATGGGGCGTAAAGTGATGAATATGAATGAAGTGTGGTAGAAGCTTGTGAACCATATGAGTAGACGAAGACTCTAATAAGGATAATGAATTAAGATGGACGATCAGAGTTACGTAGTTGTTAATGATGGTGTGGTGTTTATGTTGTATTCTTCGACGGAAGTGAAAGGAAAATCTAAGAGCGATGAATTACCGGTAGTGAAGAATTGTTTTGAGATTGTTCCGAGTAAGTTGGATTGCCAGTGGTGGATGAATTTCCCGAGGTGTTTCTAGAAGACGTCGGTGAATTGCCGCCTGAGAGAGAGGAGGAATTACTATAGATTTAATTCCTTGAACTAGTCCGGTGTCGATGGCGCCATATCGCATGTCGGCATCTGAGTTGTCTGAGTTGAAGAAACAGTTGGAAGAGTTACTAGAGAAGAAGTTTATTCGTCCTAGTGTTTCGCCGTGGGGTGCGCCGGTGTTGTTAGCTAAGAAGAAGGAAGGTACGATGAGATTGTGTGTTGACTACAGACAATTGAATAAAGTGACGATCAAGAATCGGTATCCATTGCCGAGGATTGATGATTTGATGGATCAGTTAGTTGGAGCTTGTGTATTTAGTAAAATTGATCTGAGGTCTGGATATCATCAAATTCGTGTTAAGACGGAGGATATTCAGGAGACTGCATTTAGGACGGTGGTAAGGATAATGGTGTCCCGCCACCATAATATTTTGTAGTAATTTCTCTGAATAAAACAACTCTTGGTGCTTCTGTAGTGCCCATGTGAAGTTCTCCTCCCTTTCAAGTTCTAAATAGGCAAAAACAATTGAAAAAGTCAATTTTGTTGATGTAACACCAACAATATCAAGCAATGCTAGCTGATACCAACACGACTAAAATGCACATTCAACAACCAGCTCATTCAACATATTTTTAATATGGGAGAAGAAAAATTAAAATTCTTTCCTATTTGTTTTGTATGTGCAATCAAAAATCAACACCAAAGGAAACATATTCAACAACTTCACAAAGTCAGGGTGTGTCCAAAAGATATCAGCCACAATATCTGAATTCTCCCTTTTTCTAGTCTAACACATGTATTTCTCTTGGTGAATAAGGCTCAATAACATTTATATTTCTGTCGTCACACCTCTCTTGCCCATTCTGTGTGTTGCTCTAGTTCGGTATACTTGGGTAATACTCGTTATATTTGTTTGGGTTTTTGTATTCCAATGCAGACACGATGTACTTTAGTTCCATATTATACTTCGTCATGTCATTCACAAACTTTCTTTCATCCTCTTTTAGACAACCCAATATGTCATGACCTACCAAATCCTTATCTAGTTTATGATTGTGCATCTCACATCTAACCATCACCTTCCAACCGATACCACTTGGAACAAATCTCAGCCTAAATGGGCATCTAAGCTTCATAGTACATTTGCCATCAGAAGGGGCCACAAATTCATTTTTCCTTTTGTATTTTCCTTTTATATCACAACCCATAATCAATTTATCCTCCCCTCGCAGTCCATTAGCAGAATCAGACCAGATTGCAACAACAACAATACCATGAGTTTTTCCAGTTGACCGTGCCCATTCTAGAACCTTATCTCGTGATTCAAAAATCTGACAATTACAATAACATATAATTAGAAAACTTCATCAATTTTTAACAAAAAAAATAAAATTGTGTAAATTTCAAGTATACATACCGTATCTATGATGAAGTACTGCGTACAATCAGTACATGAATCCATAGAAGAAGCTGAAGCTGCCAATTCAGAACCGCAAAGATATAAAACTTCATTTGCAGCCAAACCAAAAATTTGAAATTTCCGATATAGGTATTCTACCGCAAATTTACCAAATTTCTGGTACGTGTAACGAATTTGTAAAATTTATCGAATTTTAAAAAATTCTGGTAAATCGTAATCAGAAATTAAAAAAATTTCGGTAAATAGATACTGAAAATTTGTAAAATCAGCAGGATTTTCGTTATGCGCCAAAAACAGGTACCGAAAATTTTGTTTTTTTTATGATTTTGGAAACAATAATTTATTTTAACAAAAGGTAAAAATTTGAATAAATAGTGACAAGGGCATTTTAGGAATAATTAAATATGGAGGGTTGGCATGTATAAAATAGGGGGCGACAAGAAAAATTCTCCTGTTTTTGGCTGCTCACAAAGTCCAAAACGAAAGGGTTATGACCCAAACAAGGAAATACTTGCGAGAAACAAGTATTCTTCCATCCTTCCCTAAAGCAAACGATTCCGCCTTTGAGGCACTGCCAACCATTCAGATCTATCAGACAGTTGACTGCGATCTACACCACATTCCACACTTTCAATTTAAATTGTTTTCACTCTATAAGAGGAAAAACACATAATCGTCAAATATTCAAATCCATTCTCACTTTCACATCATTTTTATTCTCTTACTGACTTAAACGGTGAAATACTAACCTTATAAATCAACCATTTTTTACCGTATCGAAAACCTACTCCATCATGACAAAGTTCTATTTCACCTTTCATCAAACAATTATAATTTTATAGCAGAACACAAACAATAAAATATTACCTATTCTATCTCATACCATTCCTCTCCATCTAATTTTATAGATCCAAATAAAGTACCATACCATTCCTCTCCATCTAATTTTATAGATCCAAATAAAGTACCAAAATTTTAAATATGAATAAAATAAATTAAATTAAATTGTAAAATCTGAAAACTATATTATTTGTAATTAGTATTTGTTTTATTAATTAAAACTACAAAGCCTTGTTATTTCGTGACTTTATTACACTTAACGAGGCACATTTCGACTCATTCTTCTTCTTTCTGTCCATTTGTAAGCTTTCAGTGGTGCACTCGCGGAGGCACCTATAGACTAACATTGCGCAATTTCCAGATCTCAGAAATCCACCAACTCCGGCGATGGCTCAGCCGCTTGCGAAGAAAGACGATGACCGGGACGACGAAGGTAATTCATTCTTCCCCGATTTCCATCCCGCTTTTCTCTTTTGCAATTCGATCTGCTCTCTTCCGTGCTCCTTCTTCCGCATCTGTTCTAGATCCAATGTCTCATTCATGTTTATAATAGGAAATGTGGTAGGGTTCGCATAGATCACGATACTTGAATTTGATTTGATTCGATTGGATTCGATTAGTGCGTTTTTGTATTGTTTGGTATGATTTCGGTTTGTTTGAATTGATCTAATAGTGTAATTTGAAATGTATTTTGTGTGAATTTGAACAATTTTATGGTGATTAATTTGATTAATAGATAGATATTTGATAACTAATTATGATGAATCCTACGTACACATATACAATTATACTATAATGTTATAATGTCCATATTTGTTGATTAATTCTGTTTTTTGTTTGTTTATTTAACAGCTGATTATTCGCCCTTTATGGGAATTGAAAAGGGAGCTGTACTTCAGGAGGCCAGGGTTTTTAATGACCCACAACTAGATGCAAGAAGATGTTCACAGGTTATTCTATTGATCTATTTATTTATGATTTCTTTGTCTTAATCAGTGTTTGATTTTTGATGGTGTGTTTGTTATCTTTTCCAGGTTATCACAAAACTGTTATACTTACTGAATCAGGGAGAGACATTTACGAAGGTCAAGATTTTTTTATTTTATTTCTTAATTAAATGAAAGACTGTATCGTATTTATTGATGTACTTCACATGATTATGTTTGAGTCGTCAATATGAGTCCTTTTTCTTGCCTATTTTCATATAGGTTGAAGCTACAGAAGTTTTCTTTTCGGTTACCAAGCTTTTCCAGTCTCGAGATCTGGGGTTGAGGAGAATGGTCTACCTGATTATAAAAGAACTCTCCCCCTCTGCAGATGAGGTTACATATTCCCATGCAATTTATATTACTTGAGTGGTTCATGTTAATGGCATGTGCTTTATAAATTACATTCTGACCTTTCCATATCTTTTATTTTTTTATAAGGTTATTATCGTCACAAGCTCTCTCATGAAGGATATGAATAGTAAGACTGATATGTATAGGGCAAATGCCATTCGCGTGCTTTGTCGCATCACGGATGGAACCCTCCTTACCCAAATTGAGCGGTATTTAAAACAAGCGATTGTAGACAAGAATCCAGTTGTTGCAAGTGCAGCTCTAGTTAGTGGTATTCATCTGCTCCAGGTATTATTAATATCTATTTGTAATTCCTTGTATCTGTATATTTCATCTACATCAGGTGCTTATTGTTCATCCCCCACTTGCAGACAAATCCTGAGATTGTAAAAAGGTGGAGCAATGAGGTTCAGGAAGCCGTACAATCAAGAGCAGCTCTTGTACAATTCCATGCACTGGCTTTGCTACATCAGGTATGCTGCATGAATGGTTTGATGATCTAAGTCTTGTTGGTGTGTAGAATAGATTGTACTGAATAACCGAAAACTCTTTCGTCGGTGCTGCAATATAACACATCAGTTGCTGGGATATTTAGCAAGAGCAATTTCTTCTACATTCAATTTTTTGGTTTATCACACACAGTTGAAGTTCAGTGAATATTCTGCCTGAGCTAGTGTTTCATTATTTCCTTTTGAATCTGTTAGATAAGCAAAATCCTCCAGAATGCTTTTGCCTGATAACTTAGGCTTTTGGAAGTTGGTTCATGACAAAAAGTCAAAGCTTCTATGCTTAGGGTATTGGATTGGTGGAATGTGATGGAATGGAATGTAGTGGTATATAATCAGATTTCATTGTTTGAATTTGTAAATAATGGATGGAGTGGAATGGAGCATGATGGAATCCATTCCATCTAATCCTTCAATTTTCATTCCTCCCAATTTTGGGTGGATGGAATGGAATGGAATGCAATAAACTAACCTGTTTTGTTCCGTTCCATCAAATTATAAAAATGGATTTCCCACAATAAAAGAAAGCAAAACCTATGAAGCATTGACACAAACACAAATACCGGACACGACAATTGCACTAACATGTTGGTAGCGATAATAATTGGAGAAAATGAAGTAATTCAATGTAATCTTCTTGTGTCAGTGTCACACGTTAAACACGCCTTCAACAGAAGTGCGATGCAACATAGAGCAAAACTCCTTGTAATACAACTGAAGAAGTTGATATTTGATTTCTTGTCCATCTTATGACCATTATGCCATCTACTGTGACAATTTTTTGTAGCATACTCTTATTCGTACTCGTATTTTAGCTTCAACTGCAGCTGCAATTGATTACTGGCTGCATCGTTTAGCATTGTGAATAGTTTTCTAGATTTATTATCTTGAACATTGCATTGTTCCCAACTTTGCAAAACTTTGTTTATGTTTTCGACTTCTTGTGGGTATAAAGCTGTCTGCATTTGTTGTATATGATTGTCTTATGAAGTTACTTTGAACATTGTCATCATGATGGAAGTTCTATATAATCAAATTAATTTACTCTTAAAGTCCTCACATGACATGTTGATTATACCTTCCCAAAATCCTACTTTTATTGGCATTACCAAACAAATAAACTATAAACAGATTTATTGACACATGGTGACTTGCAACATTGCAGATACGTCAGAATGATCGACTTGCAGTTAGCAAGCTGGTTACCAGCTTGACAAGGGGAAGTGTCCGCTCACCTTTGGCCCAATGTCTCTTGATCCGTTATACAAGTCAGGTGTGTTTTCCTTTTCATATAAAGGTGTCCGTGGGAGGATATTCATTTGCATAATCTTCATGTAGCATAAATTATCTGCAGGTTATCCGTGAGTCAGGAAATAATACACAATCAGGGGAACGCCCCTTCTATGATTTTCTTGAGAGTTGTCTCCGTCACAAGTCAGAAATGGTGATTTTTGAAGCTGCTAAGGCAATTACAGACCTCAATGGTGTAACCACCCGTGAGTTAACTCCAGCAATTACTGTTCTGCAGCTCTTCCTAAGTTCTTCCAAGCCAGTTTTGAGATTTGCTGCTGTCCGCACCTTGAACAAGGTTGACCTTTAATCACATAAATTGCAGTAGAAATATTGTTCATGCTTGTATAGAGTTTGTGAAAGGATATTTTGCTTACCTGTCTGCTATGATTTTGGCAAAGTTGATGAAAATATTGCATTGTAGCTAATGTTGTAAGATTTTTCTTGGTCTAATTGTTTTTATGAATAATTTTTTAGCATGGCTTTGAACTTTGCAGGTGGCAATGACACATCCAATGGCAGTCACCAACTGCAACATTGATATGGAGAGTTTAATCTCTGATCAGAACAGAAGCATTGCCACACTTGCTATTACTACTCTTTTGAAGACAGGCAATGAATCAAGTGTGGACCGCCTTATGAAGCAGATTACAAATTTCATGTCTGATATTGCTGATGAGTTCAAAATTGTTGTTGTTGAAGCAATAAGATCACTGTGCTTGAAGTTTCCTTTAAAATATAGATCTCTGTAAGTAGACGTGTCATTCTATATGCTTCTTTCAATTCAGCAGCCAGATGTTAAATTTTCCGTTTAAATTTTTTCCTTGATAAATGGTCTAAATTACTGGTTTCTATTATACTATTATTTCCAGGATGAATTTCCTGAGTAACATTCTTAGGGAGGAAGGTGGTTTCGATTACAAAAAAGCAATTGTCGATTCAATAGTGATTCTTATTAGAGATATCCCTGACGCTAAGGAAAGTGGGTTGCTTCATCTTTGTGAGTTCATTGAAGATTGTGAATTCACTTACTTGTCAACACAGGTGATAACTTTGGTTGTGCTTAGTCGTTTACTTTGTGTGCTTTTGGAAATTTACCTTTTTTGTGTTAATTTCCCCCCTTTGTACGTTAGATACTCCACTTCATTGGAATTGAAGGACCAAAAACATTGGACCCCAGCAAATATATTCGTTATATTTATAACAGAGTACATCTTGAGAATGCCACTGTTAGGGCCAGTGCTGTGAGCACACTCGCCAAATTTGGTGCTTCTGTTGATGCATTAAAGGTGTTGTTGCCGTTATTTACTAATTATTTTCTCTCTGAGTTTTGTTTATTTATTTAGGGTGACATTTGTTATTAACTTAATTTAAAATCTCTTAATTATTCCTTTCAGCCCCGCATATTTGTTCTACTAAGGCGATGTCTTTTTGACAGTGATGACGAGGTCAACTTCTGTCATTTTATACATTACATTTCTTTTACTATGTGGTTCCTGAAGTCATACAATTTTTCAAGGAAGTCTATCAAACTATTACTCCATTTGCTTTTATTTATATATGGATGGTTTTTATTCCTTTGCAGGTTCGAGATAGAGCCACACTTTATCTGAGCACGCTTGGAGGTGATCATGAGAATGATGAAGATGTGAAAGACTTCCTCTTTGGGTCACTTGATACCCCACTAGCCAATCTGGAGTCTAGTTTGAAAAACTATGTATGTTCTATTTATTGTTCTTTCTTTTCATTAGTTTAGAACATATCTCATGTTTAAATGTGACCGCAGGTGCCTTCGGAAGTGGCTTTTGACATTCGTTTGGTGCCCAAGGAGGTCAAGTCTCAGCCTCTTACAGAGAAGAAAGCCCAAGGTAAAAAACCAACTGGATTGGGTGCTCCTCCTAGTGCCCCCCCATCCACAGTAGATTCATATGAAAGACAGCTCCTGTCAATTCCCGAGTTTGCAAACTTTGGGAAGCTTTTTAAGGTACATGAATTTTTAAGTTGATATTATTCTTTCTATATCCAACGTGATCATATTTATTCTGATATTGTATTTCTTACCAGTCCTCAGAACCTGTGGAGCTTACTGAAGCAGAGACAGAATATGCAGTTAATGTTGTTAAACATATTTTTGCTTCACATGTTGTGTTTCAATACAACTGCACAAACACGATACCCGAACAACTATTGGAAGATGTAAGGACTAAATATAATTGGTGTGCAACCTTATACTATAATGCAACTTAAGGCCTTCTGTGTAATTCTTTCCCCTATTCCAGGTTTTTGTAATTGTGGATGCTTCAGAAGCAGAAGAGTTTTCTCAGGTGTTCTCCAAGCCCGTCAGATCTCTTCCTTATGATTCACCTGGGCAGACTTTTGTGGCATTTGAGAAGCCCGAGGGATTACCAACAACTGGAAAGTTTTCTAACACTCTGAAATTTATTGTTAAAGAGGTAATTGTCCCCTTTATTTATTGTTTTTCTATCCAAGAATCCCCATTATTTATTTTATATGCATGTGAATTTGTGCAATACCAAACCTATAATAATTTTTGTGAAAATTTGTGTTACTTGATAAATTGGATATGGACCAGGTTGACCCAACCTCTGGTGAGGCTGAAGACGATGGTGTTGAAGATGAATACCAGTTGGAAGATCTAGATGTTGTTGCAGCAGATTACATATTGAGAGTGGGGGTGTCTAATTTCAGGAATGCATGGGAAAGCATTGACCCTGACAGTGAGCGAGTGGATGAATATGGTCTTGGCCCAAGGGAAAGCTTGTCTGAAGCTGTAAATACTGTCATCAATCTTCTAGGCATGCAACCTTGTGAGGTAAGCTAATCATGTCAATTGTCGCTTTCACAAATGTTAGTTTCTACGACCTTGTGAGGTAAGCTAATCATGTCAATTGTCGCTTTCACAAATGTTAGTTTCTACGAGACCCATTTTATTAAACTAGTTGTGAGCATTTTGCTATTACTACTGCAACACGAGGTGATTAGTGTTGTTCTTCCCGTTAGATGCTGCCAGAAGACTAAGAAAATGTTACTGTCTATCGGGATTCATTTCCCGTACACTCATTTTTCACGCCTTACTGGAGAGCATAGACCAAATGTTGGCAGTCTCTTATACATAAATTTTAGGTTTAATATTCCGAGCAGCATCTAGTTTATGCATATAAACATGCCAATCCTTTTACATTACTCGTCATGTTGCCATACTAAAGTCACAAGGAGGTATCAAGTGCTGTTGTTCGGACATAATGCTTTTCTATCAACATGTGCATGCACACAGGTTCAATGACAGATGACCTGGATTAGAAGAGATTTTGATATTAAGCCCAACTGCTTAGAGTTTTGATATTACCAACATACAGATGCAAATACATTTGGCTATACAAGATTTTATTCCTTTCAGGCAGTAATTCCTTTTAATAATTTGACAGTTAAAGTGTGGTATTCCCAAATCCCACAGTTTATGGTATTCCCAAATTCCTCAAAGTTTGTGGTATTCCCAAGTCCATGCCACAATGAGCTAGGTTATAGATGCAAGTAAAAGCCAATGTAAGCATAGACCATAGAGTACCCAATTTAAGAGTTACTTAGGTGGTCATGAGAGTACAATATTTCTCTTATTCCTAGACTACTCGGAATCAAGTATTAGGTGATGCCAGACGATCCAAAATTAGGGAGAATTGTTCTACTCCCATACCACCATAGGATTTTCTCCCTCATCCCCATCTCCGCGGGAAAAAGCTCTCTGCCCTGAGTTCCCACGGGGATCTCCAGTTACGCATACAAATTAACATGTCTATCTAGAATTTTAGACATTTTGTTCTCTAACTCAATGCTACAAACAATTTCCAAAAGAAAAGAGTTGAGTATCTTGTATCAATCAAATGCCTGTTCTCTAATAATTCTGCCGTATTATCTAGGAATGCAATATCTTTCTCATTATTTTATTGTTCACTGCTTACAGGGCACAGAGGTAGTCCCGCCTAATTCAAGGTCACACACATGCTTATTGTCGGGTGTATTCATAGGGGGAGTGAAGGTACTTGTGCGGTTGTCTTTTGGACTTGATGGCGCAAAGGATGTTGCAATGAAACTGTCTGTCCGATCCGATGATGTAAGTGTCAGCGATGCCATCCATGAGATTGTAGCAAGCGGCTAGTTCACTCAAGTCAAGATATATTGATTTGATTTAATGCGGCCCAAGTTTGTGTCATGGTGATTGGAGTTAAACAGCCACATAGATAGGTGTGTGTAAAGATTGCAAAACTGTTCACTTTGGCTTTGGTATATGCAATTTATTTGTCCGTCACTGCATGCTTCTTGCTAGACCAGGAACAATACCCTGAAGTATCAAGTGGGGTTTATTAGAGAAAACTTCCATAGTCATAATTATACTTCATTTCTTTGTAGTAAATGTATTATGAATTTTGAGCATTTTCCATAATATTTCTTTTCTTAATGAATTGGATGTTTGTTAAATAACAAATATATCGTGTATACTTTTTTGTTTTGTTTATGAGCAATTTCCAATGGTTCTCGTTCAGTGATGTTGTTGTGCTGCCTGTGAAAGCTTCATTCACTAAACTGATCTTGAAAGTAATTCTTTTACCCCAACAGAAAATATGACACAGTATTCAGAAAACAATGAGATAAACTCCAACTGCTTAAGATTTAGCGCATATTTTTTCAACAGAGTTTACTTTACATTGTCAAAGACGAAGGAGGCCGTCTCTATATTGAGACTCTGATAACTTTATCTCCATTCTAATGAAAAATCAGGGGATTTCTTAACCCAACCCATACTCTTCTAGTGCACCATGTGAATTTCCACTAATGCCTCTGAAAATCGGAAATTTATTTCTGATTCGCACTCTATACATATAAATCAGGTTGAAAAAGATTGAGTGCAAATTAGAATTATACTTCTGGTTCCAAACCGTAAGTATATTTTTGATTCTTGGATGCACTTAAAGTGCGCCATAACCTCTTCCTCTCCCCATAACAGAGAACTTTTTTAAAAACAATCAAACCCTCTCAATCACTTTTTTCTACCCTTTCTCTCAAAATCCAAATTTTCCTCAAACAATCAACACAAACCGTCAACCATTGCACAAATACAACAACTAACGAATCAAGCAAGCAACAACCATCTTCAATCAAGTAAGTGATTTAACACATTTTTAGAGTTTATGTAATTTCTATTGAAATTAGTAAAATAGGGTTTTAAATGTGTTATTTTTTTGCAATTTATATCATTAGGAGTCATTATAACACTGTTTGTAAACTATTTATTTCTGGTTTCTGTCTGCATTGTTTTTTCCCCATTTTTCCTCTGTAAGCCATATGTTAACGTTTCGTTCTTACTTCTACAGGAGATATGTCTGAGAGACCATCACGTTTGAGGCATGGTTGAGTTTCACAACACGCTTCTGTGTGGAAAGAGAGGAGTGAGGCCGCATAGGCTGTTTCGGCATTCGGACAGGCTATGTCCGAGGCACATTCTGCTGATTCCGATTCTACACCTTCTACTTCTTCCTTCCATAGCAGACGAGAGTCTCCAGTCCATCCCTCCTCGCCTCCGTCCTACCGCAGACGCACATCCTCACCACTGCAGGTTTTTGAGACGGGATCCTCATCTGCTTCACAGACGGGGATATCTGAGGTGAGACCTGGCCCCACACCCAGGTACCATTGCCACCCGAGGTACCCGTGACACCAGAGGCACCAGTACCAGCAGAGACACCGACGACAGAGGCGGCACCACAAGTCCCTTAGGTCTTTGGAGGGGGACCTTCTGACTTATCTGTGTTTTCTCTTTATCCCACTCATGTGGCTAGACATATGTGGGATGTAGAGGTATGAAATTTACATTTATATTACAATTATTAATTATGTTATGAATATTATTATGAATTTTAACAATGAATTTTTTCTTGCAGGATCACGATACACTGAAGGTCATAACCCTTGGAAGGAAGGTCAACAGACTTGTTCCCCCTCCCGAGCCATGGTTTGATGGTCTTCTACGAACTACAGGGTTGAGAGATTTGACCCTCTGTGGATATAGCGTGGTCAACTGGGGGATGATCAACACTTTTGTAGAGAGGTGGCACGAGGAGACGTCTTCGTTTCATCTACCACATGGCGAGATGACGATTACACTTGACGACGTCGCTTGTCTACTTCACCTGCCGATTAGAGGGCGGTTTCTGGATCACCAGAAGTTGGAGAAAGACGAGGCTTGAAGTTACCGTGGAGAAGGCGCTGACGGAGGTGGATAAGACACGTGGTTGCCATGTGAGATATAATTGGCTGACTGAGGTTTTTACGGCTGAGCTTGCGTGTGCTACAACTGCTGATGGTGATCCGAGCATGTTACCCTTCACATGGGGTATGCCATGAGAGCATACCTCTTGTATCTTGTTGACACCTCTTGTATCTTGTTGACACCAAATCTTTGTGGATACCAGTGCCACCTACACTGATATCATGTACATCAGGTTCTTTCCTGATTTTGAGCAGGTCAGTAGGTGGAACTGGGGGATGCTGATTGGTTTACTGGTATACCAAGTTGACTGAGGCGACTAAGTGGAGGACGAGGTAGATCACCGACAACATGTCTCTGTTGACGTTATGAAATATTTCTCTTCGCTTTCTTTTTTAATTATTTTGATTTTGAAACTAACTGGTTTAATTTTGATATTTCAGGGATGGATCCTACAACATTTTCCACAAATTTCAGGATGGTTACTTGTTGAGGGTTATACTGAGGATATGCCGCGTGTGTGTGCATACGAGCCGCTCATAGGGAACCAGGTGACACTATCGTTCTGACTATACCTGGACCAGATAGTGCATGAGGACATTCACTTTAGTGCCTACGCCGACCACCGTGAGACGATAGCTTTTGATGAGGGTTCTCTATTTACAGGTTGGTTGGCCTGCGGTACTCGAAAGACTGCTGCTTATATGTCCGAGCGAGTGATGTGTTAGTTCGGGTATACCCAGACCATTCCTCGGCATCCTACTTTATCTGCCTCTCCAACAGTGAAGAGAAGGGATATAGGTGAGATTTTTGATGGTTTTGAGAATCATCTCGTACCTGATGAGGCCAGGAGTACCGTGGTTCCAGACGAATGGAGTTACGCGTTCAGTTACATGTTGTTGTTCTTCAGGGTTTCCCATCCATACATGATAGAGGATGCTCCAGGGAACCCACCCAGGCGGGTTCACCAGGAGATCCTGGAGGAGGAGCAGACGAGGAGGGATCATGCTCAGGACGTGCTGCCTAGGTGTCGTTGTATCATGGAGCTTGTTAGGGATGACATCGACAGAGGACTGTTTCCTGACGGATCCGATGTCAGAGGCGTTTTGGATGCCATCATGGCGGAGGCTCAGGGTGTCTTAGTCTACAGGAGACAGCGGAGGGCCGCCTCGAGGGTGACATGCCGTCTCCGTTATACGCAGTAGTTTATTTTGAATGTATTTTGACTTTAGTTTTTTTTATTTAGTATTGTATCGAATTTGTATTATGAATACCATTATTATGAAATGCATTTTGGATAATATTTTTGGATTTTTATTCGATTTAAAAATTGCAGGTCTTTAATTTGAATTATAAATTTAATAATTTGGTAATTGCTTATAGTTATATTTTTCTGCTAACTGTCATGCTCAGACCCAGAGATATACTTCTGGTAAGAAATTGAAAATATACTTTCGATTTACACCAAAATATTTCAGAAAGTGGTGCGCACTAAAAATATACTTTCGATATTCTAGGGACATTTTTAAAAATGCATAGGATTTAAATCCACCCCATAGAATGGATTAAAAAATCCACAAAAATCATTCTTCAACTTCTAGAAGCACATTTGGACTTCCACTGGTCTCATACTTTTCTAGATAAACTACTATGCGAGCGAAGCTAATACCAAAGAACAATGATAAAAATAAAATACAGCTCGCCATGGTGGTTAAGGATGACAGATGGGTGTCTGTCTTGATGTTGCGGGAGCATTAGCCAACATCCAATTTTGCTTTGTGTTTTTACGAATTTGATGGGCCAAACAAAAAAAGTTGTAAAGGTTTTGATTAAAAAGTGAAGGTTTTTTTGTGTGTGTGTGGGATTGAGGTCAAGATGAATAAAAAGAGAAACTTCCATGTGATGTTTCTAAAAGAGGAGAGATATATCTACCAAAAAGGTGAAGTGAGAGAACATAGAAAGCTCCCCAAAAAAAGTAACTTACCATGTGTCTAACATATATTAAATGATTGTCCAAATTATCTAAATTACTATTTTCTAAAACATATTTTATACTAGACTTTGGATATTTTAGTAACTAACAAAATAATCCATAACTTTTAACTTTTTTGATTTATGCACTAATTATCAATTTTTTATTGATGCAAATTAAAAAACTTTTTTTTTCCAATCTTACACTACTTTCTCTTCTCTCTCATCTTTTCATTTTATATAATTATTTAATACATTTAAATTTTAATATAATTAATTCTTTTAAAATTAAATATTTCATTTTAAACTTAGATTCTATGACATATTTTTTTATTTGTTTATTATCACTGAAAATACTAATTAATCTATTATTTAACTTTAATAAAATGAAAAATATATTTTATGAAATTGAATAATACTACATATTATTTACATAACTAATTTTTTATCTTACCGGTCACTATCAAATTATTATTATTTATGTTAATTTTTTTATTTCTCCATGTCACAAGTTTTTTTTTAAAATTACTTAATACATTGAGTTTATTTTAACATTACGTAATTCAATTTAAATTCACATGTGTATCTAAATAAATCATTTGTCAAATTTATCATTATATTTTGTATAATCATATTATTTGTTGTAATATTTTGATTTCATAATTTTTCATTGTACTTTTCCATTAAATACTAATTAATCTATTATTTAACTTTAATAAAATTAAAAATATATTCTGTGAAATTGAATAATATTACATATCATTCACACAATTAACTTTTTATCTTACGGGTCACTATCAAATTATTACCATTATTTTCAAATGTTAATTTTTTTTCTTCTCAATGTTACAATTTTTTTTTAAATTACTTAATACATTGAGTTTATTTTAACATTACATAATTCAATTTAAATTCACCTATGTATCTAAATACATCATTTGTCAAATTTACCATTATATTTTGTATAATTATATTATTTGTTGTAATATTTTGATTTCATAATTTTTTATTGTACTTTACTAATAAATATGAATTTTTCATATATATATATATATATATATATATATATATTATTTCATCAATATTAAGATAAATTCAGCTGTGCGAGAGCACGAGTCTCTAACTAATATCTATAAGTAGTGGTACTCTCCATTAGAGTAAGTGGTGATGTCCATTAAAATATTAATAAGTATCTCCATTTGAGTAAGTGAAATGGTGAAGGGACACAACAGAGAAACCATCAAAAAAGTAAAATAAGTAAAGCATGCATATATTGCATTGGAAGACGTTTCCCCGTTTGATAGAGTTTTTTGACAAATTATTTAGTACTTGTTCATTCCATAATGAGTTGTCTAAATTAATTAACTATGGAGTATTGTATTTAGTTTTCAATGAATCAATATGTCTAAATTGATTTCTTCATAAGACTTTTTTACAGGCTACGAAACACCCTTAAAAAAAGATGAGAGAAAAATAGAATGATTATGCATTATTTCATTCGGTGTAATCGTATACAATGAAATAAATCATATTTATAGAACATCATACAAACAATATAATAAAGATATATTGATTTAAATAAGGAATGAAGTTATTGAGAGACAAATCATCCAATTATTCATAACACTCCGCCTTGGATGTTTGTTTTGGATATTGCCTTGTTAAAACCTTATTAGAATAAACTCAGTGGAAAAAAAATCTAGTGAAGGGAAAATAGTACAATATCCTTTTTAAAACAAATTTATTTTTTCCCCCTCAGCTGAACGATTATTTCTTCGAGGATGAAGACCAATCTTTTGTATTAGTTGATTAAAAGTTCCACTTGTGAGTGACTTTGTGAAAAGGTCTGCAAGATTGTCACATGAACGAGTTTGTTGAATGCTTATATCACTGTTCTTCTAAAGATCATGAGTGAAAAAGAACTTTGGAGAGATATATTTTTGTTCAGTCTCCTTTAATGTAACCATCTTTCAATTGAATGATGCATGCACTTTTATCTTCATATATGGTCGTTGTATTTATTTTTTCTAAAGACAACCCACAAGCATTTTGTATGTGTTGGATTAAGGATCTCGACCAAACGCATTCTCGACTTTCCTCATGTAGTGCTAAATTTTTTGCATGATTAGATGAAGTTGCTGCTATTTTTTGTTTCACTAATCTCCATGAAATAGCTGTACCACCACATGTAAACAAATAACCTGTTTGTGATCTACCATTGTGAAGATCTGACAAGTAATCTGCATCTGCATAACCTATTAATTCGAGTTTGGGTACTTTGGTATATAACAGTCTCATGTCTATTGTACCTCTAAGATAACAAAGTATATGTTTTACTTTGTTCTAATGTCTTCGTGTAGGTGAGATTGTATCTTCCTAATAGATTGACCGTAAATGATATATCAGGACGTGTATAATTAACAACATGCATCAATGCTCCAATCGCACTAAGATATGATACTTCAGGACCAAGAAATTCTGCATCCTTTTCACGAGGCCTGAAAGGATCTTTCTCTATATATAATGATCTAACAACCATTGGAGTAGATAACGGGTGACATTTGTCTATATATAAGCGTTTTAACACCTTTTATATATAGCCTTCTTGATGTATAAATATTCCTTTGTCCAAATGCTCAATTTGTAAACCTAGACATAATTTTATCTTTCCTAGGTCCTTCAACTCAAACTCTTTCTTTAAATGGAGTTACTTGTATACCCCTCTCTAAGCAAATATTCACTAAGACGATTATACCACACGCGTCCAGATTATTTCAGCCCATAGAGAGTTTTGTTCAATTTTACGGAGTAGTTTTCTCGATATCCAAAATTATGTGTCTATGATATATTAAAATCTTTAGGTATTTTCATATAAATGTCACTATCAAGTGAGCCGTATAAATAAGATGTCACAACATCCATCATATTCATATTAAACTCTTCATGCTCTTCAAGGCTAATCAAATATTGAAAAATTAATTAAATCCAATGTAGGTGGATATGTTTCATATAAATAAATCTTAGATCTTTGAGCAACAAATCAAACTTTATACAATTCATATTTTTCTTTTTCACAAAAACCCAGTCATATCCCATTGGTTTTGAGGCGTTTGGACTACAAGTCCAAAATCAAGTCACTTGTAAAGTGAGTTTAATTCTTTTTCAATTGAATATATTCATTTTTGGCCAATTCCCATTTGTCTACAATCTTTGATAGACTTTGATTTATGATCTGTTCATTTTAGTCACGTTGTCTACTATCTTTGATAGACTTTGATTCATGATTTGTTCATTTTGACCAATCCTTACTTTGTCTACAATCTTTGGTAGACTTTGTCTCACGATCCTCGTTATCGTTTATCATCTTTAGAGCTATACTGTATATAAATACATTATCAATGTCGACTTTATTTGATTATCTTAATTTTAGTTCCGTTCCATTTCATCCATGACATAATTTATCGAGATCTCTTTATTTGATATTTCAAGTACTTGATTAGTTCTTCTGGAACTGAAAAATAAATTATGTCAATATTCTCTTAGAGTATTTATATCCTCACTTGGGTCATCTTTAACTTTAGTTACTTTTCTTGGTAGAGGACTTTTAACATTGGAACCAACTTTTCTACCACACTTCAGGCGCGGCTATAATTCATTTTCAATATTAGATTGTACAATAGGAAAATCCACTTTGAGTAGAGTATTAGCATATGATATTTTGTTTCATAGATTTTACAAATGAATTGTATTTTGAACTTCGAGGATCAAATAATATAATAATATTTTATTTCAAATTGTTCTGTTGAACTTCTGGTTCACACTCTGAGCTGCTTATTCTCTCCCCATAATATTGGGAAAATTAATTTATCAATTGGTAATCATCCTACTGGGCTTCAAGCATATATCCAATTATCGGACCAAAATAAACCTCAAATATGATATTCATATAAAATGAATTTTCTCAACATTCTTTCAAAACTCATCTTAGCATACTATACTGGAGCAATTGAATAATTTCAACACATCCAAAAGTTTACTTAGATGAGATGCATTAGGTTATTAACCTACAACAATTTGTAAGTTAAGAGGAGAATGCAAATATACTAATTTGTTGGCTTAATACGAATAAATTTCTCAATGTTCGTATTTTGTGTGTTTGAAATATTTAACTTAGAATTTAAGATCTCACAAGTATTAACCATACAATTAACTTTAGACGTCTAAAGAATGGATCTTCAAGTCCATTTTTATGAACCACATGATGTTCAATATCAATTTTTATAATATATGTGATACTTATCAAAAAATTTATGAAAAATCCAGATAATAAGATCTGACTCTAATTAGTTGAGAAAATAATTTCACAAACTTCTGGTTGTGACTTGTGAGTAGACATATGCATGATCTTTTAGTCGATGCAACAATTAATGTCATAAAAACTCATTTTGTCAAATTTTTTATTTAGGAACACACAAATTTTGTTTGATTGAAGAAACTTCTGATTCTACAAAACTAGTTCTCGCATTATAATACATTTGAGATGACCCAATCAATTTTTCCAACAACACACTTAAGTGTGATTTGTAAACTTCTGATTTACAATGGTATGTGCTTCAATTGTACTAATATAAGTGTAGTGCAAGACCGAGGAAAAAGTCGGTAGCTTTTCCATTACACATTTTTTGTCCGAATTATGTTTTATAATACAAAGATATTCAATACTTCTATCATCTTCTCTTTCAATATGGTATTCATTTCTTTGAGACTTGTGGGAATATAATGCATTATCGATGTGCAATATTGTTTCTCCATATAACGCATTGGCTCTGGAGCCTTCAATTATTTATGAGGTGCCAGATATAGTACTGACATCAGTTTTTCGATTCACTAAATTAGAGAAATATATTTTATTCTTGAGAATTGTGTGTGTAGTTGCACTATCAGCAAGGAACATATCTTCATTACTAGTGTTAGTGTCACTATTCATTCTAAGAAAAATTTAACGATGTGTTATAAGCGTACTTTAAAGACACAAGTTATATAAATTACAAGCAGCAAACACACTTTATTATTGTTATAAAAGAAAATTCAAAACAACCATAAAAATTTATTATAATAATTAGAAGGAAATTTTCATAAATTCTGCAGATGAAAAATTTATTATAATAAACAGACTGATGTCATAAACAGATGTTATGACATTCAGTGTGACATTCTGTTCTGCAGAATCTGTTTGTTCCTGAGATTTTTCAGGAAGTTTGTTGAGCTGCTAAATATTGTTTTTCTGTTATTAGAAAGCATGCTCATGTGGCTGCTAGGTTAAACTTAATTAGACCTAAATTGGTTGTTGAAAAGACCATATTTTTAGGAGTAAATTAAGTGAACCCTAGCTATCTTTATGGAAGCCCAAAACTGAAGTTTCAGGACTGCTTCTATAAAAGGAAAAGAACCCTTATAACTCTGCTGCGCCCTTTGAATGTATTGAAGAGATAGCAGCTTGTGTTGTGTACTGTTAGGATTTGTAACAGTTGGTATTGTGTAATTCTAGTTTCTCTTGTGAGCCAAGCAACTATCAATTGATAAGTGCATTGGACTAGGATTTGCTGTAAGGGTAGTTTATCACTCAAAGCTTTAAAGCACGAGTGTTTGTCTCTTGATTGAAGCTTTGAAGCAAGATCAAGATATTTTATTGAAGTGTGTCTTCACAATTCAATTAGTCAATAGGTTGATATCATTCTTGGTGATTGAGGGGAGTGAGTAGGAACTCATATCTAAGTAGGACTTAGGTAAAAGGGTCATTGGGTAGTGATTAAGTGAGAAGGGTCAACCGTGTGTTGGTGTAGGGTCTTCAATTGATCGCTAATAGTGAACTTTCTCCTGGCTTGGTAGCCCCAGATGTAGGTTTGTTGAACCGAAGGTGAACAACTTATTGTGTTATTTATCGTCGTATTCTCGTGTGAATTGCTAGCATAGTGTCAGATACTGTGTCATAACATTCTCTGTGACATCAAGTATCTGCTGCCAGGAACTTCAATTGGCATCAAAGCAAGCACCCTGCTTGTTATTTCTGGGTGAGATCTAGGGATAATAGTTTCTGGCGTAATGGATAAAGAAGGAGGATTTGGAGGAAGACCACCTATTCTGGATGGGTCTAATTATGATTACTGGAAGCCTCGTATGGTTGCCTTCTTAAGATCAGTGGACATTAAAGCTTGGAGAGCTGCTGATAAAGGATGGAAACATCCCACCAAGCTTGAGAAAGATGGCACTACTGTCTTGAAACCTGAGGAGGAATGGAGCAAAGAGGAAGAAGAGCTAGCTCTTAGGAACTCTAAAGCATTGAATACTCTGTTCAATGGTATTGACAGAACATCTTCGATTAGTCCATCAATGTGGTGGCCAAGGATGTTTGGGACACTCTCGAACTACTCATGAGGAACATCCAAGGTGAAGATGTCAAGACTTCAGATGCTCACTACCAAATTTGAGAATTTGAAGATGAAGGAAGATGAAAATATTCATGAATTTCATATGAATATTTTGAAATTGCCAATGCCTCGTGAGCACTTGGTGAAAAGATGTCGAAGAGAAGTGGTGAGAAAGATTCTCAGATCCTTGCCTAAGAGATTTGCAATGAAAGTCACTGCAATAGAGGAGGTTCAGGACATCAGCACCTTGAAGGTTGAAGAACTGATGGGATCTCTTATGACTTTTGAGATGGGAATCAGTGAAACTGTTGACAAGAAGAACAAGAGCATATCACTTGTATCCAATTCTGAAGAGGGATGCAAAGAGGAAGATGAGGAGAAGATATATGAAGCTATAGCCATGCTTGGAAGACAATTCAACAAACTGATCAGGAGAATTGATCCAAAGTCAAGGTCACATGTCAAGGACATTGCATCTGACATCAGCAGATCTTATGATTCCAGCAGAAGATCCAAGTCAGAAGAAAAAGGAAGTCAAAGCAGAGGAGTCCAATGTCATGAATGTGAAGGATATGGTCATGTTTGTTGGGATCTAAGAGGGGTTTTTCAAAATTTTAACCTCTTAGCGGAACAATCCCGATGAACGGATCTTGATTAAATCATTAATCACAAAATAAAACTCACCGAAAAAGAATTCAAGAATTACCTCTTGAAGCGTGTTTTTCTCATACGATCACGAACGGCGGAAGTTACCGGCGTCTCTACGTAGTCCACGCGAGTGCAAAGTGGAAGGCGGTGCTAGCCGTTTCTTAGTCTCTTGAGAATTGACAATTAACCTAGCAAGGGAAAAGAACTTCTCTATTTATAGAGAGCTTCTAAAACCCTAATGCTCATAATTTGGGCTTTTTCCAAAACAAGTCCAATCTTAATTAATTAAACTATTTAATTAAATAATTATTATTTATATTTAATTAAACTCTTTTAATTAAATAAAATAAAATATTAATTAAATTAAATCATATTTAATTTAATCAACTGTCAATTCCCATTTATTTAATTAAATCATATTTAATCAAATAAACGATATGTGTTAATACATTAAACAATTTAAATAATATTAACACATAATTAAATTAAATCATATTTAATTTAATCATCCATTCCACTATAAGTACTCTATGCGTGTGACCCTGTAGGTTCTCGTAACGTTGGCAATAATATTAAATCACCTATTTAATATTATAAACAGTGAGCGATATCTAGCAACACATCATTGCTACCCAAGTAACGAGAATGTCATGTGATCTGACATAACCTTTCTATGATAATGATTATGTGTACAATTACCCTTTTGCCCTTATATCTATATTGAACACAAGGCATAGTATGTGTCACCTTCAGATAGTTCAATATTTTATTCCTTGATCCCAGTATTCCTTATAACAACAAATAAGCCCAATATCTCATATTGACTTATTTGAGCACGCCATGCATTTTACGCTTATACTCTATCAAGGGCCCATGATATTACTCCGTATATGTAGGAGGGCAAATTCCATCTAGGTCACTCATGTCCTCAAGATGATTTATAAAGTACCCATCAACCATCTTTATGGTCATCTTGTTAGCATAACGTTTGATTGGCAATAAAGTACTGACTCACATCTAGGGTCCATAGTGGTTTCAGGTCGAAGGGTGGTATACACCACTATCACTATGAGAATAACTTATGACACTTACATAACAAACTATGTAGTATTCTCATGGTGGGTCAATCCAGTATAAATATTACTCCTAATATTTATACCTACGTGAAGACTTGATATCTCATATCCATGACTTGTGAGATACAATCATCAGTCTACTCACGTAATAGTCTTTATGCGTTACTGTTGTCCTATTTGACAGTAAAGCTTGACTACGGATACTTTAAGAATAATGTCCTTATGTTTAATGACCTCTCACAATTAAGTCACACTTAATAGATCATTAATAGACTAATTACTCTAAGGACTTTATTATGTCATATACAAATAACATAATAAATATGAGGCCTAACGATTATATGTATTAACAAATAACATATATCAAAGTCATGATACAAAAGCATATTAAGCCAATATTGATTGGCTATTAGAGCTTACTCCAACAATCTCCCACTAGCACTAAAGCCAATCAGATATTAATTTAATATCTAGTTGCTCATCATGTGCTTCAAGCATCATCTAAGCATGATACTTTATTAGGGCATAAGGAACTCTTTCTTCTGTTGGTAATATATACCTCTTCCAATTTCAACTTTCGATCTTCTATCGAAATAAATTGAAGCGTCAAAATATATATACATGAATCGCTAGTGAGATCTAGTATTCTGAACTTGCAAGATTAACCCATTATCATCGAAAATGAGATCAATAGGATCTGCAATACAAGAAACACAATTTTCTTCCCAAGAATTATCAAGGCGATCCAAATCACATATTTGACCTTTGTACTAGAAACGACAATTATCTAAAACTCCTTTCAACTTATACAATTGTCATCTAAGCATAATATTTAATTTATACTGTGATATGAATATGTTCATAAAATTTTGGAATAAAATCATTGTAACTCCTTTACAATTATTATTCCCATCTACTTTTGAGAAAAGGAACACCAGGTCCTTTAAGGTACTCATAGACCTTCTTGATAGGGATCTAGTGATTAACACTTTAATCATTTTGGTACTTATTGTTTATGCTCATAGCATGTTGCGCATCTAGTGCAGTACATATCATGGTGTCATTTTCCTCATCCAGTGAGATAAGACATTGTCCATTAGACAAAACATTTTACCATACATGCAAATGCAATAATCTTAATGTGAGATTTATGCATATTAGGTATCTCAATACTTCGTCGGAATATGTACTTGTGCTAGGATTGAGATTCATCAGCCATCTATCTCTATAGATTCTGATTCCTAACCTTTTAGGAAATCTCGCCTAAGCATTTTATCAAAACCATTTCCTTAACCATGTCATACATTGGCGTTGCAAGGAATTTGTTTTGATGGTCAGTATGTCACTTACATATTATACTAGATTAATGCAAATACTCCCACTTAACCTTCTTGAATGCACAAGATTTAAAGTTGTCATTTATTAATCCAAGTTTTCACAAGACTTCATTAATAAAAGAATTTAATTCCAAGAAGTTTTCCTTAATCCATAGATGGATATAGACAACTTACATACATTTCTAGAATCTTGTGCCACGTGAACCAATTGTACAACAACAACTCTCTTGTTGAATTGGATCATATTCCATTCTCATAAAGGTATGTATTTTATGGTTCTTGAATTTCTTCAAGTTCTATATCACTCCCACTGGATCCTTTAGATACATATTATCTCTAATGGAAGACTCCAGTTCTAGCAACAAAACAATTTTGTCCTATAACGTGTTATAGAATATGTTTCCTTTGTTTCCATTTGGATACATACATAAATACATCTTCATCTATATTGTGATAAAGTTTACTTAATAAACCTTAAAACCAAGATGACCATAAAGACAAACTAGGTACTCTTACCTCCATATCAAATATGGTGTCTCTATGACTACTTTAAATGGAATTGCTTATGGATAGGAATAATTGTATGTAAAACAATTTATAAAAGAGTCACAAAAAATATAATTGAACTATCTTAAATCGATCAATGTCAAACATGATATGATTTAAATGTTCATTATATTCTTTACATAGGTATTTACCATAGCGAACAATTCAAATGGTCTTAATACCCTTTCGAGTTGTTTCCTTCTACTTCACTCTTGAACTCTTCTCAAAAGAATTCTAACTCGTGTCAGATATATATAAGATTCAAATTTCATTTGATCTATCCCATATTTATTATAGATGAGCTTATCAAGATTGTAGAACTCAAATCTACTACTTGATTTAGTATTGAAAACATTGTTTGGATAATCATAACAACACTTGTCCATTATCACAACATGTACTCCTCATCTTGTCAATACAAGACTTAGAATTAGTTTTTCTTTCACTAAATGAAACTTAATAACAATTATTTGGTTTCATTCCAAGCTCTAATTTAAATCATAAGCTCTTATAGTCAATGAAACACATTGTTCCATTCTAGACATAAGGGGACTCAAATTATAATCAATGTCCTACTTCTTAAAAGACTCTTCACATTCATATAAATGTGATATCAACATCTAGTATCACATACTCAAGATGTAGAAGTAGACAAATGTATTTTCTATAATAAATCGTATGAAGAATAAGTCTTACTTCCTTCTTCTACTTTGACTCTTTCGATAACCATCAAAAAATTTGTTCTTTCAACATATGAAAGAACTATTCCTTAGAACCATGTTTGTATGCCTAAATTCCAATGAATATAAAATGAATCTCATTTCTTTTATAATTCATCAATTTAGCATCACAAACTACTTTCCTTTTCTTTTCAACAAGATGTGGTAGAAAAATTCATTCATAATGAATCTAATCTACCTATCTGAGACAATCTCAAATAAAACTTGTGACCAACTATTTATTCTATAAGGAAATCCAAATTTCAAATCTTAAAACTATTTTAGATTAACTTGGATTCCTAACTTGTATTGAAAAGAACTTGGAAAGTTTTACATTTCTCACATCTTGTATTTCTTATTATCGAGGTTAATGATCATATCATTCTCCTTGACAACTACAACTATGAGATATGTTATATCTAGGCACTCGACTTGATCCTTCTCATAAGCATCGTTCTTCGAATCTAGTTATATTCAGTTATTAGGAATTGGTTTATTGAGAACATACAATTCTTTTTCGTGCTTGAGAACAATTCTCAATTTATGTACCAACTCAGAAACTCCTTTCTGATCCTTACATCCTTCATAAGGATATTTTACAGTAAAATATAAATAAAATGCAAAAGAAAATTCTAACTACAAAACGTGTAAAAATTGTATCAAATTAAAATCATTTTAATAAGGTCTTTTATTAAAATGCTCCCACTATTTTACTCAAATCTAATGACCCTCAACATTTGATTCGGAAAATCCTCTGTTGAAAGATTTTCTAGCAGGTCGAGATCCATATTTCACTTTGTTTTAAGTCCGCGTAGGCGGATTACATAAAACTTAGTTATTTAGGTAGGAACTCTTTCCAATTGTATCTAATACAACTCTCGAATGTTATCAATTGAGTGAATAACTCCTTATTCTAATCCATCATATGGATTGTTCTCAACTCTTGCTTCTAAACATATATAATCATATTATAATTAGTTTAGTTAAGTCAAATCCAAAATTTAACAGTTGGATATTACATTTATCCCATCGCACCTTACTAATATAAAACATGCACCTCGCGTTAGGCGAAACCTACATTATTCGATACTAGTCTTGATGAGTGCCAAATTTTGGAAAACAATTAACTTAATATTAATTGAGGGATTTTTATTAAGTTTAATCTTGTACATCTCATACACTCGCATGTTTGTGTATCTTATACACTCACATATTTGTGTATCTTATACACTCCCGGTTTAATCTTGTGTATCTCATACACTCATATATTTGTGTATCTAATACACTCACGTATTTGTGTATCTCATACACTCACATATAACATACATTCCATGCATCACATACATGAAATAAAATATGGTAATACGATTATGACCACCTAAAATGCAAGAATTAAATAAACTACTTTATTACAATTCTTTGACCCACGAGCAAGCTTCTCAAGCCTCTCCATCGGCGTCATCATTTGACTTTGTCTTCTCTTCAACTCTTGAACTTGAACATTTATAAAATTTAAATAAATAAAATAATAGTTAAATGACACGACACGCATGTCGATTTAATTACAATAAACCACACGAGCCGTATAAAATAAATCACGACACGCAGGTCGTATTTAAATAAAATAAAATGCCAAAATCTAAGGTCATAACCGTATACCAACTTATTTAATAATAAATAATTAAATAATAGATAATAATAGATTATCAAATTATAAATATTGACGCATCAACACTTGATATCGTTTATGAACCCTAAAGGCACAACTTCGCGTCACAAACCCTAATGCAAATGTTTTCATACAATCAAAATACAATGATTAATTACTCAACGTGACTGATCGAATGTCATTGCTTCACCATACAAATGTCGGATTCCGAAGCAAAATGAACATTGATCATTCAGATGTATAACAATCATTATACTATTTGAATGTATGAAATAAAATAGTGTATCAAATACATTAACTTTGCATTAGAAATATTTATATCATATATAAATATATATTTGAATAATAATTTTATATTTCTTATAGATAATCGAAGTATCGCTGTTTCACCATACAAATGTCGGATTCCGAAACATAGTCAACATCGATATCCAAATTATATAAAACTTGTCAATATTTAATTTAAATAATAAACACTTTATTATTATTATATAATAATCAACCATTATTATTATTATTATTATTATTTAATTTACACAAATATGTTACTGTTCAAAACAAGTATCAACGCGATGCACTAAGGAAACGATTACCGCAAGCTACAGATCATTTGGTAGTCAAAACATATGTGACTTTGACATAAATTTGTTTAGTCTTTTATCGGCAAGTTAATGGTTATTTGAAATTGAAAACAAATAAGCAAACACAAATTGCCTTAGCATATGCTTAATTTTAACCAAAAAGTTTTAATTATCAATCCTAACCACTTAGGATTATATAAACATGGAAAACGGAATCTCAGAAGCAATTTTTTTTTGCCAAGTATAATATAAATATATCAACATATAAATAATATTATAAATCAAATAAATTTGAATTTAACGGTTTAATCAAAACCAAAGCTCTGATACCACTGTTGGGATCTAAGAGGGGTTTTTCAAAATTTTAACCTCTTAGCGGAACAATCCCGATGAACGGATCTTGATTAAATCATTAATCACAAAATAAAACTCACCGAAAAAGAATTCAAGAATTACCTCTTGAAGCGTGTTTTTCTCATACGATCACGAACGGCGGAAGTTACCGGCGTCTCTACGTAGTCCACGCGAGTGCAAAGTGGAAGGCGGTGCTAGCCGTTTCTTAGTCTCTTGAGAATTGACAATTAACCTAGCAAGGGAAAAGAACTTCTCTATTTATAGAGAGCTTCTAAAACCCTAATGCTCATAATTTGGGCTTTTTCCAAAACAAGTCCAATCTTAATTAATTAAACTATTTAATTAAATAATTATTATTTATATTTAATTAAACTCTTTTAATTAAATAAAATAAAATATTAATTAAATTAAATCATATTTAATTTAATCAACTGTCAATTCCCATTTATTTAATTAAATCATATTTAATCAAATAAACGATATGTGTTAATACATTAAACAATTTAAATAATATTAACACATAATTAAATTAAATCATATTTAATTTAATCATCCATTCCACTATAAGTACTCTATGCGTGTGACCCTGTAGGTTCTCGAACGTTGGCAATAATATTAAATCACCTATTTAATATTATAAATATGATATCTAGCAACACATCATTGCTACCAAGTAACGAGAATGTCATGTGATCGACATAACCTTTCTATGATAATGATTATGTGTACAATTACCCTTTTGCCCTTATATCTATATTGAACACAAGGCATAGTATGTGTCACCTTCAGATAGTTCAATATTTTATTCCTTGATCCCAGTATTCCTTATAACAACAAATAAGCCCAATATCTCATATTGACTTATTTGAGCAGCCATGCATTTTACGTTATACTCTATCAAGGGGCCCACAGATATTACTCCCGTATATGTAGGAGGGGCAAATTCCATCTAGGTCACTCATGTCCCTCAGCATGATTTATAAAGTACCCATCAACCATCTTTATGGTCATCTTGTTACAGACAACGTTTGATTGGCAATAAAGTACTCGACTCCACATCTAGGGTCCATAGTGGTTTCAGAAGGTGGTATACACCACTATCACTATGAGAATAACTTATGACACTTACATAACAAACTATGTAGTATTCTCATGGTGGGTCAATCCAATATAAATATTACTCCTAATATTTATACCTACGTGAAGACTTGATATCTCATATCCATGACTTGTGAGATACAATCATCAGTCTACTCACGTAATAGTCTTTATGCGTTACTGTTGTCCTATTTGACAGTAAAGCTTGACTACGGATACTTTAAGAATAATGTCCTTATGTTTAATGACCTCTCACAATTAAGTCACACTTAATAGATCATTAATAGACTAATTACTCTAAGGACTTTATTATGTCATATACAAATAACATAATAAATATGAGGCCTAACGATTATATGTATTAACAAATAACATATATCAAAGTCATGATACAAAAGCATATTAAGCCAATATTGATTGGCTATTAGAGCTTACTCCAACAATGTTAGGGTTGAATGTCCCACCTTTTTAAAGAAACAAAGGAAAGGGATGACAGTCACTTGGTCTGATAGTGAGTCAGGAAGTGAATCTGAGGAAGAAGCAGCTAAACTTGTCACTGCACCTTCTGGAAGATGTAATTCAGATAATGACTCTAGTGATGAGGAAGTGACCTTTGAAGAACTTGCTGATACTTACAAGAAACTGTGTATCAGAAGTGGTGAAGTATGTTGAATGAAAATGAAAAGCCGATCTCGAAGAAGGAGAATGCAGTCACTATAAGTCATCTCAACAGTGAAATTGTAGTGTTAAATTCCAAGCTTGATCAGATGACTAAATATGTCAAAATGCTGACCACTGGAACTGATAAGTTGGAAGAAATTCTTCACTTGGACAAAATGGAAATAAGCATGGTCTAGGATATGTAAAAGGAAAGTGACAAGAAAGGATGGAAACCAAGGTCAAAGGTCACAAAGATAAACAGAAATGTTCCTGGCTCGGATATGTGGTCAAAGAAATTTGCGATAACAAGAAAGACTGATAAGTCAATGTCAAAGGATGTCACAACATTGGGGTCAACATCGGATCGAGAAACATGAAGAAGAAGTTTCAAAGATGGAGATGTCATCATTGTGGAAGGTTTGGACACATAAAACCCTTCTACTATAGGCTACATGGATATCCTAATCGACTCCTATGTTCCCTAAGAACATCAAGGTACCCTACACTCAAAAGTGGAAGAAGAAGAAGATTGATTGCTCACACTTTCTTAGAGTGTCCGCCAAGGAAGATTGGTACTTTGACAAGGTGTTCCAAGCATATGACGGAATAAAAACCCATGAATAATGTCAAACCCCATTCTACCCTTTGTTACTTTTGGAGATGGAGCTAAAGGAGAAATCAAAGGGGTTGGAAACTTGGACATCTGCATCTCAGAGGGATGAAAAAGATCATCACTATGGAGGCTGTCGGAGGGATACCAAAACTCCATATTGATGAAGGAAGATTCTGGTGAATGTCAAGTTGGAAAGCAAACCGAATGTCACACCCAATGTCTAGACATCTCGACCACTCCAGTCCGAGCCGCTTCATATGGATTTGATGGGGCCTATGCAGGTTGAGAGTCTTGGTGGAAAAAGATATGCCTATGTTGTTGTGGATGACTTCTCCAGATTTACATGGATAAACTTCATCAAAGAAAAATCTGATGTGTTTGATGTCTTTAAAGAGTTATGCAAAAGACTTCAAAGAGAGAAGGAAAACTGTATTGTCAGAATAAGAAGTGACCATGGAAAGGAATTTGAGAACAACAAGTTTGATGAATTCTGTTCCTCAGAGGGGATCAATCATGAGTTTTCTTCTCCTATAACACCTCAACAAAATGGAGTTGTAGAAAGAAAGAATAGGACTATACAGGAATCTGCCAGAGCAATGATTCATGCTAAGAAACTTCCTATTCACTTTTGGGCTGAAGCTATGAATACAGCTTGCTATGTTCACAACAGGGTTACCTTAAGAAAGGGAACTTCTTCCACTCTATATGAATTATGAAAGGGAAGAAAACCAACTGTGAAATACTTCCATGTGTTTGGTAGCAAATGCTACATTCTGACAGATCGTGATCAAAGAAGAAAAATGGACTCTAAAAGTGATGAAGGCATTTTTCTGGGATACTCCACTAACAACAGAGCATATAGGGTATTTAACTCTAGAACCCAAGTTATGATGGAGTCTATTAATGTCATTGTTGATGATCATCATCAGGAACACAATGTCCCATATGATGTTGAGACATGGTTTGAGACATCACCTCCAACACCTGACAAGGAAGATGTACCAATTCCTACTCTACCAAATTCTGAACCAGAGGAAGCAAACAAAGATCCTTCCATCAGAATTCAGAAAGATCATCCAAAGGA
Organism: Vicia sativa; assembly: GCA_021764765.1. Classification (NCBI taxonomy): domain Eukaryota; kingdom Viridiplantae; phylum Streptophyta; class Magnoliopsida; order Fabales; family Fabaceae; genus Vicia; species Vicia sativa. The sequence goes on from CM038795.1 coordinate 77,608,686, forward strand.
TCTCATCATTGGAGATCCAACCAAGGGTGTTGTTACAAGGTCCAGAGAAACTGTTTCAAACTCTTGCTTCGTGTCAAAGATAGAGCAAAAAAATGTTAAAGAAGCTCTATGTGATGAATTTTGGATGGAGCAATGCAAGATGAATTGAACCGTTCAAGCAACATGAAGTATGGGAATTAGTTCCTAGACCGAAGGAACAAATATCATTGGTACAAAGTGGATCTACAAGAACAAGTCCGATGCGTATGAACTGTCACCGTGAATAAAGCAAGACTTGTTGCTCGTGGTTACACTCAGTTGAGGGATTGACTTTGATGAGACCTTTGCACCGGAATCTATCAGCTTCTACTAGGGTTGCTTGCATTCAAATTTAAATTATTTCGATGGATGTGAAAAGTGCCTTCCTAAATGGCTACTTGAATGAGGAAGTATATGTAGAACCTAAAGGATTTGTGGATCCAAGTTATCCCGATCATGTCTACAAATTAAGGAAATCCCTATATGGACTAAATCAAGCTCCTAGGGCTGGTATGAAAGGTGACCAAGTTCCTTATGCATAAAGGCTACGAAAAGGAGGCTTGGATAAAACTCTCTTTGTCAAGAATGAAGGAGGAAAGATAATGGTTGCTCAAATTTATGTGGATGACATAGTCTTTGGTGGAATGTCAGACTCAATGGTGAAACATTTTGCCAATCAAATGCAAGCTGAGTTTGAAATGAGTCTTATGGGAGAGTTGACCTACTTTCTTGGACTGCAAGTCACTCAGATGGAAGACTCAATATTCCTTTCACAGAGCAAATATGCAAGGAATATTGTCAAAAAGTTTGGAATGGAGAATGCCAGCCATAAAAGGACTCCTGCTCCCACACATGTGAAGTTGTCCAAGGACACAAATGGTGAAAAGGTAGACCAAAGTTTGTATAGAAGCATGATAGGAAGCTTGTTGTATCTAACAGCCAGCAGACCTGACATTGCATTTGCTGTTGGGGTATGTGCAAGATACCAAGCTGAACCTAAAGTGAGTCACATTAACCAAGTGAAAAGAATTCTGAAGTATGTGAGTGGAACCTGTAGCTATGGTATCCTGTATTCCCATGGATGTGAACCCATTTTGTCTGGTTATTGTGATGCTGACTGGGCTGGTAGTGCTGATGACAGAAAAAGTACCTCTGGAGGATGCTTCTTCTTGGGAAACAATCTTGTTTCTTGGTTCAAGAAGCAAATGTGTCCTTGTCCACAAGGAATACATAGCAGCTGGTAGCAGTTGTTCTCAAATGGTCTGGATGAAGCAGATGCTGTCTGAGTACAATGTCACACAGGATGTCATGACATTGTACTGTGACAATCTAAGTGCTATTAATATTTCAAAGAATCCTATACAACACAGTAGGACTAAGCACATTGACATAAGACATCACTTCATCAGAGATCTTGTGGAGGAGAAAGTGATTAAACTGGACCATGTAGTCACTGAATTGCAACTGGCTGACATTTTTACTAAAGCTCTTGATGCTAGTCAATTTGAAAATTTAAGGAGCAAACTGGGCATTTGTCAATATGAGGAATTGTAGCAATTAAAATTGCTTACAAAGAGGAGAAGAAACCGGGTATTTCAAATAAATATGAATGGGTCATTTCTTTATTTCCCTCTTAGTTTTAAAGGTTTCAAGAATATCAAGAGACACCTCCATATAATAACCTCTTATTGAAAGTATCATTTTCTCCACCCACAAGATACTTTCAAATTCTCTCATCAATTCCTCAATATATCCCAAATAAATATGTCTTCTTCATCCTCTTCTTCCCAAGACTGACTGCTCATCTCCCACCATGGTGAGATTAGGGCATTTGAAGCCATGAATATTGAACCCTGAAGGTCTCTCCTCGCTCAATGGCAACCGACTCTAATCGCATGCACGGAATGATCAAGGTTCATCAACGCTCAGGTAAGACTTCGCCTCTTGCTCCCCGAGATAAGAAATAGGGAAGGTACCAAGTATGTAGAAGAAGCCATTGCTAGGATAGTCACCGAATCCTAGACGAACATCACTGCCGGAATTTCCCCTTAATCAAAGACCGCTAGCCCTAGTTTAGCAGATGATCCAGATGTCACAAAGAATGTCATGACATCATGATGCAACCTATGTGGACCCCGATTCTTCACGATTTCACAAAGCAAAGGGAGATATTTCGGTTCTCAAGATGAGCAAATAACTTAATGGAACTTCCTCAAAGAAGTATAGAGCTAAATTTGTGGCTGTTCAAAATGCAAAAGGACACCAATGGCCAAGAAAAGGAAAGCTCGAACCTCGCAAAGCCCGAACAAGCTTCCGATATGATGATGCCGATGTCACGACAATGAAGATATCTCTTCAGAGAGGAGAGCAACTAATTGTTGCGTGTTGCTTCCATTTTGATTTGTCAATTTTCATCAATTGTTTTCTGCTTGCTTTTTGTATTTTCCCATTTGTGCTTCTTTTGGATGATTGTAAACATTGTCGACAGATGTGTATCCCCGTATACCAATGTCGATACTTAATTATTTTGGTATACTTGTTTATGGTAATGCTTGATTAAAAGTTGGGGAACTTGTATTGTCCTTTGGCCTTTATGGCTAAAAAGGGGAGAAGAACCACGTGTTAATGTAGTATGAGACTTTAGGAAGTGTATCTTTGGGAATGGTATGGCCGAAATTTTATCTGCTTTAAATTTTGTATATGGGGCAATTGTGGGAATGTGGGATTTTGTATGGGTAGAATTTATCTTCTCTAAGTTCTAGTTACTTAAAGCTTAGGAAAGCTTAGGAAAGCTTAGAACTAGTTTATTGTCTTCTATAGTTCTCTCGATGTGTTAGGTAGTTTTAGCCAAAATGTGCCAAAGGGGAGTTTGTTAGTGTTTTAAGTTGGCATTATGCTTGGTAAAAGTAGGTTTTAGCAATGTCATGATGGATGTCATGACATTCGAGATTGAAGATAAATCCTACCGCTAAGGATGTTAAAAGATGCAACCGAAGCTAAAGTCAGGAAATCAGAAAAGATCGATGTCATAAATGATGTTATGACATTCGTGACATTCTGCTCGAGAACTGCTTGTTCCCGAGATTTTCGAAGTTTGTTGAGTGCTAAATTTTTTTCTTATTAGAAAGCATGCTCACGTGGCTGCTAGGTTAAACAATTAGACCTAAATTGGTTGTTGAAAAGACCATGTTTTTAGGAGTAAATTAAGTGAACCCTAGCTATCTTTATGGAAGCCCAAACAAGTTTCAGGATCGCTTCTATAAAAGGAAAAGAACCCTTATAACTCGCTGCGCCTTTGAATGTATTGAAGAGATAGCAGTTGTGTTGTAATCGTTAGGATTTGTAACATTGGTATTGTGTAATTCTAGTTTCTCTTGTGAGCCAAGCAACTATCAATTGATAAGTGCATTGGACTAGGATTTCTTGTAGGGTAGTTTATCACTCAAAGCTTTAAAGCACGAGTGTTTGTCTCTTGATTGAAGCTTTGAAGCAAGATCAAGATATTTTATTGAAGTGTGTCTTCACAATTCAATTAGTCAATATGTTGATATCACTTGTGATTGAGGGGAGTGAGTAGAACTCATATCTAAGTAGGACTTAGGTAAAAGGGTCATTGGGTAGTGATTAAGTGAGAAGGCCAACCGTGTGTTGTAGGGTCTTCGAATTGATATCGCTAATAGTGAACTTTCTCCTGGATTGGTAGCCCCGGATGTAGGTTTGTTGAACCGAACGGTGAACAACTTATTGTGTTATTTATCGTCAGATTCATCGTGTGAATTGCTAGCATAGTGTCAGATACTGTGTCATAACATTCTCTGTGACATCAAGTATCTGCTGCCAGGAACTTCACTATTGATTGAGTCGGATATTAGATTTAATCAAATTAGATCCAACTCAACCCGTGAACACTCCTATTTGCTGATATGCTATTTTCATTTATGAGATGGTTGTTTGAATATGGTACCATGTCAATAAAACTGATTTTTTTAAAAATAAAATAAATATTTTAATTAATAAACATTTTAAATAGTTTATATTAAACATAACAATTTATTTAATGTTATAAAAATCTGAAAAAACAAAAAAATCTCTTTCACTATTCACGTTTCCACCTAGTTCATGGTTGCTCCAGAATCCTATTTTCTATTTACTAATTTCTTTTTCTAAATCAATTCAATCTTAACAAAACTCGCAATTCTGAATCATCATTATGCATTGTCGAATATGAATCTCCATTTTTCAAAGCACATTCAACCTACAAGAGTTCATTTTCTGTGTTTGTAAAGATGCCGACTTGACGGTCTTAAAGAGAAAGCAACGATGGAGTCGTGATATATCAGAGACTAAATTGCAATTTAATTTATCAAATCTTATGTATTTTCGAAAATGTCTCTCTAAAATCAGAAATATATTTTTGGTGCGTATTATTTTTTGAAATATTTGAATTAAAATCGGAAATATATATTTGATTCCATACCAGATACATACTTTCGATTCTGGGCATGATAATTAACAGAAAAATTGAACAAAAGCAATAATTGAAAAAGTTATACAAATTATAAATTTAACAAATTATACAATTTATAAATGGAGCAAAAGACCAAAAATGTTATCCAAAATGTATTTCATAATAATGGTATCCAAAATACAAATTCGATACAATACAAAATCAAAAACTATAATCAAAATACAAGTGGATGATCAACCTAAACTACTGATTATGGTAGATGATGAGCCGACCTGTCACCCTCGAGGCGTCCCTCTGTTGTCTCCTGTATAACAGGGCACCATGAGCCTCCGCCATGATGGCCTCCAAAACTCCTCTAACATCGGACCCGTCAGGAAACAACCCTATGTCAATGCCATCCCTAGCAAGCTCCATGATACGGCGGCACCTAGGAAGCACGTCATGAGTATGATCCTTCCTCGCCCGCTCCTCCTCCAATATCTCTTGATGAACTGGTCTGAGTGGGTTCCTTGGAGCATCCTCTACCATGTATGGATGAGACACCCTGAAGAACCATATCATGTAACCATACGCGTAACTCCAATCGTCTGGAGCCACGGTACTCCTGGCCTCATCAGGTACAAGATGATTCTCGAAATCATCAAATATCTCATCCATCTTCCTCCTCTTCATTATCAGAGGAGCATATATAGCAGAATTCCGAGGAATGGTCTGGGTAAACCCGAACTGACGCATCACCCGCTCGGGCATATAAGGATAAGTATTTCGAGTCCCGCATGCCAACCAACCTGTAAATAGTGAAACCTCATCAAACAATATCGTCTCACTGTGGTCGGCGTAGGCACTAAAGTGAATATCCGCATGCATTATCCGATCCAGGTAAACCCGGAACGACAGTGTCTCATGGTTCCCTCTGAGCGACTCGTATGTATAGGCACACGACATAACCTCAGTATAACCCTCTACAAGTGACCATCCAGAAATACGGGGGAAGTGATGTAGGATCCATCATTGCAATAACAAAATTAAACCAGTTAGTTTCAGAATCAGAATAATTAAAAAAGGTCGCTAAGAAAAATAATTTATACCGTCGTGAGTGACATGTTGCCGGTGATCTGCCTCATATTCTATTTAATCCCCCCATCCAACTTGGTATACAAGTAAACCAAGCAGACAACCCCCCAGACTCACCCACCAAAGTACCTAAGGTACATGATGTCAGTGTAAGTGGCACTGGTGTCCATAAATATCTGTGTGCTAACAATATACAAGAGGTATGCTCTCATGGTATACCCCCTATGAAGGATAACCTGCTCGGGATCACTATCAGCAACTGTAGCACGTGAAAGCTTAGCCCTAAAAACCTTCGCCAACCATCTATATCTCACGCGGCAACCACATGTCTTATCAACCTCCTTTAGGGCGCTATCTAGGGTAACTCTTAGCCTCTCAACCAACAATGTAATGACCTCTTATTTCTCTAACTTCTGGTGATCTAGAAAGGTCCCTCTGATTGGCAGGTGAAGCAGACACGCAATGTCATCGATTGTGATTGTGATCGTCATCTCGCCATGAGGTAGATTGAATGAAGATATCTCATTGCACCATCTCTCTACAAAAGCTTTGATCACCCCCAGTTGACCATGCTATATCCATAGAAGGTGAAATCTTTCAATCCTATAAGGCGTAGAAGATCATCAAACCATGGCTCGAGAGGGGTAATAATCCTACTGATCTTCCTCCCATGGTTTATGACCTTCAGTGTATGGCGATTCTGCAAGAAAAACTTCATTGTTAGAATTCATAATAATATTCATAAGAAAATTCATAACTGTAATATAAATGTAAATTTCATACCTCTCCATCCCATATATGTCTAGCCACATGGGTGGGATAAACAGCGATCAGAGATAAGTTAGAAGGCCCTCTCCAAAGACTTGAGGGACCTAGGGTGTCGCCGGTACCTCCGGTTCCATTAGTGTCTCTGATATCTCTGGTGCCTTTGGTGGCACCGGTGCCTCGGGTGGCACCGGTACCTCGGGTGGCACCGGTACCTTGGGTGCTGCGGGTGTAGCAACATGTCTCATCTCAGATGGCCCCGCCTATGAAGCAGATGAGCATCCCGTCTCAAAAATCTGCGGTGGTGAGGATGTGCGTCTGCGGTAGGACGGAGGCGGCGAAGGATGGACTGGAGAATCCCGTCTTCTATAGGAGGAAAATGTAGAAGGGGTAGAATCAGAACCAGAAGAATGTGCATCTGACATAGCCTGTTCGGATGTCAAAGGAGACTGTGTTGCCTGACTTCTCTCTCTCTGCACATAAGCATGTTGTGCAACCCGACCATGCCTCAAACGTGACCGGCTCTCAGCCATATCTCCTGTAGAAGTAAGAATGAAACGTTAACATATGGCTTAGTTTACAAATAGTATTCTAATGAATCCTAATGATATAAACTACATAAAACAACACATTTAAAATCCTATTTCACTAATTTCAATAGAAATTACATAAACTCTAAAAATATCTTAAATCACTTACTTGATTGATTAAAGATGGTTGATGCTTGCTTGATTCTGTTAGTTATTATATTTTTCCAATGCTTGATGGTTTGAGTAGATTGTTTGAGAAAAAAATTTGATTTTGAGAGAAAGGGTTGAAAGGAGTGTTTGAGAGAGTTTATGTTTGTTTTTGAAAATGTTTGCTGTTATGGAAAGGGAAAGAGTTTCTGGCGCTCTTAAGTGCGTCCAGGAATCGGAAATATACTTACAGTTTGGAATCGAAGTTATACTTCCGATTTACACCCAATCATTTTCAATGTGATTTGCATGATGTAGAGCGCGAACTAGAAATATATTTTCAATTTCTAAAAACATTTTAAAAAATTCACGTAGTACACAAGAAGGATATATGGTGGAATAGGAAATTCACAAAATTTAATATTTAATATGGAAATCAACTTAAAAAGTTTATAATAACCAATTTGAGATTATTTCAATTTTTTACTTGTAGACATCATTTGACATTACTTAAATATTTTTATAAATATTTTATTATTTTAACCATTCTTAATATTTTATATTTTAACAATAAATCTTGCTCTAATGACTTAAAAAATTTTAAAAAAAGTTTTTTTGACATTAAAATCTTTTAAACAAATCCATTGTATAATTATATAAAATAAAAAAATATTTTAAACAAATCCATTGTGTAATTATATAAAATAAAAGGACACTAAATAGAAAAAGGTAGAGCCTTATTCATTAATTTAATTCTAATAAAAATAATTTTTCAACTGATACAAACTCAAGCCTCTGCATTTTCATGTACTTCCACTTGGATAAATGCAAGCATTGTAACCTAGTACAAAAGAGAGTAGAAAAAAAATCAAGTTAGATAACTCATTAATTGTATAATATTCATTAGGCAAATTAATTAATAAAAGCACAAAGGTACAACGAAATTTTTTACTTGGGTTTTGTGATGTAAGTGTTGCTGTTTGAGAGAAATCACAATTCCAAGGATTTCTTCCAAACTTTTGGTAATAAAGGTTCATTGCAAATGCAGCATGAGAAAGTGTTGTATCTGGTTCATAACAAGCACCTCCTTGTTGAATTGGTCCACAATCTATGCCTTCTCTACTACATACATAGTCAAGATTTTGTTGCAATTCAACATCAGCGACTCCTCCTTTTGGAACGCACCATTGCGTTGATTTCATCGGAGGACTCTGAATAAAAATTCCACGAACATTGTTAGAGATATTAACATTAGTTACACTAGATAAAAGTTAGTTATAAATTAGTTATTAGTTACAAGTTAGTTATAAATTAGTTACATTAAGAGTTAGTTATTAGTTGCAAGTTAGTTACAAATTAGTTACACGGACCTTTTGGGTAGACTTGGATAAGCCGACATCGTATGTAACGGTAAGATCGGTATTGTAAAGGCCAAAAGCACGTTCAGATGCAGCGCCAGGTTTCAAATCTTCATCATAGAGAGCAAAAATGTATGTGTCAATCGATTTACCAGGCATCAAAGGAGTACCAACGAGTGATCTAAGATGTGTAATTAGGTTTCCATTATATGCTTTGGCGTTTTCAAGACTTGGTCCTACTTCATTGGTGTCACCACGTGAAGGCCATCCTGTTTCAGCAACTACTATCTCTATGTCTTGAAATCCCATTCCACTTAATGCTGAATGTACAGCATCCACCTAAAGTCAAATGGGAAATGAAGCAAAATTAGACCGTTGGGATTGGACGAATTTGTAACTTTTTTCTTGTTATTAGTAATTAACAGAAAATAAAGAATTATTTTTGAAATTCACTATAGTCCATATTTTAGGTCCTACAATAATTAATCATGACCATGTGGTTTAACAACCAGCCAGCCTGTCAAAAACATGCAATGCAATGATACTCTTATCATCCAAATCAAATCAAGGGACATAGGAACATAGTGAAACTAGGACCATTTTGTTCGGACGAGTCTCTTATTTGTGATTATATGTATTGTTATAACATTTTAAGATGTGTACAAATCTCAAATAATACGACATTATTAAAAAAATGAAGGACTATTTTAACCTTAAAATAAAATAAAATGTAGATGGTAGCATATGTAAATAGTTTCGAATTTAGAATGGTAAACTAAAAATATATATTTTAGGTCCTAGTTGTGGACCACATTGCAACGTTAAATTGCAGAATAAAACTATTATTGTATATTCATATAGTCCAATATAACATAGTCCAATATAACAACTTTTGTAAGTTTCCACACTAAAATAACAAGATGCGTGACCCTGACTTTTTAACCTCTCTGCTGTAGCACACCAAAAGGAATGGAAATTCATTAGTACTACCCCAAAAGTAGAATCTTTTGAAAAAAATGATAAGCTTGCTCTTTAAGTTCAAGTTTAAAATCATAACTAAATAATTACACTTCACCTTATCGATCATTAAAAATATAATTTCAGAATTAGACAAACTATCTTAGGCCCGTTGTAATTACAAACAATTCCTTCTCTTGCATAATAAATTATTCATTTCTAAAAACATTGTAAGTGATCTTTTCTTATCTAATATTGATCACTTAATGTTATAATTATACTCATAATTAAAACTTCTTAGTATATTAATTTATCCATAGTTTAAATGTCTTTAAAATTTTAGCTATATTTATTAATATATTAATTTACAAAAAAATAATAATAATCATACACAAATTATACATATGATATAACATACTATACTAATTATTAAGAGAATTACTATCTATACAGAATATACATAATACACATTTCTTAAGAGAATTACTATCTATACAGATTATACTTATTACACCTTTCAGTTATTATTATAAATAATAAATATTATTTAATTAATTAAATAAATAATATATTCAATCATTATTATATATAATATACGTCAATAATTTTTCTTTAAAAAATATATACATCACTAATTCAAAAAACTAAAACATTTTGTTTATTATTTATAAAGAAATGCTAACAAGTGTCCTCGGAAATTAGTTAAGAGTTTAAAAATAAATATTTTATTTATTAAATATTTGTATTTAATCTATTAAAAATTAAATAATTTTTTTAAATATAATTAATATATTGGAAATTTAAATAACTCATTTATATAAATTATATTTTTTATATTTGAAATTTTTAACTAGTATCTTGAGAACTCACATCTCCCCTTATTTATAATAGTGACTAGAGTTATTAATAGTCATTCAATTTGAAGTTCTTTTAGTAACATGTGTGTGCTTAGGATAGAGATTGCTATTTAATTAATGAAAGGAACAGAATTGTATGGTTTTAATTTCAGATCAAACTATGTTTTCAAAAAAAAATTATCAAACTCAAGTTTTTCAAAGTGAATTTTAGACACGTGGCATATAAGGAGAGGACAGAGATTTACTATTGTCTGTTGACTGGAAAGTTAACATTTTGCGATAAAATAAATGAAATTGGTAACTAACCTGAGCATCGAACATGTTTGTGTAAAGTTTACCGTTACCCGAATCAACCCGACCCGAATTCGGCTGAAACAAACAGAACGCAAGTGTTTCGGATCTCGGGTCACTCTGGTAAGCGAAAAACGGGTACGGGTTAATAGTGAAGGGTGATTTGTTATCTTTCTGAAACGCCAACAACTGTTTGAGTGTGCTTTGAAGAGCCGGGTCGAACGACCCGGAAGATGGAGGATCCGACTGAGTCAATACGGCCATAGAATGAACCGTGGAAACTTTAATCTTGCCACCGAGTGCGACTGAGTTGAGGGCATTTTGGACATTTTGAATCGCCGGGAATAGCTGTGATATAAGACCATTATCGCCGGAGGTCATTACTTCGTTGCCAACGGTGATTAGAGTGATGTTGCTGGCTGGGTAGTATGGTAACACGTTTGAGTTAACCCACTGACTCGCTGAGTTGGGATTTGATGCTAGATTGGGAATGTCGCCGTTGGCGGCTCCGATGGTTATTCCGATACCGGAATTCGCCAGTGATTTGATGATGGCTGGATCGGCGCCGTATAGACGGACTTTTCCGATGGAAGTTGATTTAAGTAGACTGGCAGTCGCATCCGGCGCCGGAAGATTGTCGGCGACTTGGCCATAGTTTACTCCGACGAAGGATTGCGAATCTGAAAGAAGAATTCAAAAAGACCCATTAAGCCAAATCAATTCTAAAAGACTAAAACAGTTTGAAAATTGAATCAAAATCGAAAATTGAATGATGGGTCATTCTTTTCGAATCACAAAAGAAACTTCACATAGAGAAAAGTGCAAACTTTCATTTTTGTGATAAATTACATAGGGAAAGTTATTGGAAAGTAACGTTGCTTTTCATTGAAAGAGGAAAAAAAAGTTTCTTTTGGAAGAAAATAGGTAGAATTGAGAAGCAAACCAGCAAAGCAGAGTGCAATGGCGATGATGGAAATGGAAAGGAGGAATGAAGGATTGGAAATTGTAGCCATGGGTTCAAAAGCTAAGGTTTTACCAAGTAAATTCTTGATTTGAGTACTTTGAAGAACTTAGAAGGTGATGTTGTTTTAATTATATAAGGAAGGAACTTGGAAAAGAAAACCAAAACTAACAATTAAGATGAAAATGTTTCACACTTTCACACCACTTTTTTGTTTCTTTATGGACAAAATGCTTTACATCATTTTTCTACACCTAACTTCTACACTTACTATATCTATATTATTTTTTTTGTTCTTCTTCTTTTATTTTGATATTTATTTTCTTTTAGAAGGTAACTAAATAGTTTGTGGTATGTTTGGACCTTGGAATAAGAAATGAAAGACATAAATATAAGGAAAGCATGTATTACAAAATTGATGGAATTGATTCCATCCTTTAGTTTTAAGTTATCATGGGAGGGAATAGAAAAATACCATATGGTCCCATAAAAATTCCAAATTGAGAAAAATAAGACAAAAATGACAAGAATATTTTCTATTTAATTTTGCTCAAAATTTATGTCTCAAATTTTAATAGAGTATCTACCATGATATTTAGCATGAACCAATGACTTTTTGATGACCATCAAGTTATAAGTGTAACCGATTAATTTTTTTGTTAACTATTATTTTAATACTAATATTTTGTTAACTATTACACTTCATTCTCAAATATACTCAAATAATTTTATTATTTATAATTATTTTTATTTTAATAATAATATAATTTTTATATTTATAATAAAAAATATAACTTAAATTAAATTAACTTTAAAAAATGTAATAAAAATTACTTCATTTAATTCTTTATAACTTTTAAAAAATGTTTAAGAAATACTCACAACCATTATTTATAACTTATAATTTAATTAATTATAATAAGTTATTTAATTATTTATAACTTATTATTACATTTTTATTAGTCTTAAAAAAGTTATTCACATAAACCATACCAATTACAAGTTTTAGAATTTTAGAAACAATCTGATGCAAATTGAAGCCGTATTTTTTCTCTAAAACATAATTTTTAACTTTTATAACTTATAAATTTAATTAATTGTAAATTATAATTATTTAATTTTTTATAGTTTTTTATTATATTTTTATTAGCATTTAAAAAATGTATTCATAATAACAGTATATTATAAGTATTAGTTACAAGTTTCAGACCTTTATAAACAATTAAATGAAAATTAAAATCATATTTTGGTGTAACTGAGCAACAATGTCATTTTTAAAATTTATGTTTTTGGAACGCATTTTAATCAATTTTCCAAATTTAAATATTTAATGAGTGTGATTTATGAGGTTTGTTTTTTTGGAATTTGAAGAAAAAAATACGATGGTAAGTGTTCTTGAGATTAATACTATTTTCTTAAAGATATATTTAAAATTTATTTTAATCTCTAGTTTTCTTCTGAAAATTAGAAATTTTATAAAAAATAAATATGGGTATTTTCGAAAAAATGGGACCCTAATTTTTGTTCGAACGATTCGAGATTACGTCCTTAACATAAACTCTTTTATCATTGAAGTCCAATTACTTAATTTTATATCTTCTTATCTTAATTCTATAAGTTTCATGTGAAATTGATATTTTCAGAAAACATAATAAAGTTTAAAATTTAAATAAAATAAATTGTTGTGCTAAATAAAAAGAGTGGTGTTGAGTTTATCTTCGTGATTTTGAGATTGATAAAGTAATTTTTTGTTAGAGAGAAGAAGTGGCGGTGAATCGAATTGAATTGAAATTAGAGGATGAAAAAATAAAATATTTTTTATTTCAATTGATATGATTATGACTATTAATAATTTTAATAACTTCTTTAAAAAAATTGATTTGGTCTTAATAAATAATTTCCAATAAAAATTATATGTAAATTTAAAGTTTTGTGTCTAATGGATTTTTAAAAATAATCTTATACAAATAATTATTAGTTTTCTAAAACAATCCATTTTATATAACAAAATCAATCCATTATTATTTAACAAAATAAAGATAATTTTTTTAATGGATTGAAGAATAAAAAAAAAGTGTTAACGGTATTCCGTTTTACTCACTAAAATTATGTCATGATTTAATAAAATTATTCTTCAACGAAAATTTTCAGTCACTTTGACATACAACCCATTAATAAATAATAATAAAATATAAATTATTTTTCTAATTTAAATTATTATTATTATTATTATTATTTTAACTTTTTTTTATTAGATTACTTAAACAACAAAAATTAAATCAATGGATTAAGTAAATAGAAAACCCAATGTATAATATAATAGTCCAAAAAAATATTAAATATAATATTTTATTATTTCAAATTATTGTAAAACAATCAATAAAAAAGTCACTAACAATTTGCGAGTCGTAAATCTCAACGGTTGAATATAAATAATAATATATCTTTGATTAAAAACCTCACTTCTCTATATTGGTTAAAAAGTTATCTGAAGGTGTTAAATGTCTCAAATATCTAGAATATTACGATATCTACAACTTTATTTTTGTTTTATATTCTACAAATTCATTAAAACAATATTTTACCCAACACGAAAAAATTGTCTATTTTATCAATGCTAAATTTTCTTTTCTTTTTAATATTCTATAAATTCATACAAACAATTTTTACCCAATATAAAAAAATATATTTTTATTTACGTTAAGGGACGTTTGTTTCACAGAATCAAAATTTATTTTTAGAAATCATTTACTCAAGAATATAAAGGTAAAAAATTTATTTCAAGAAATTTTTAAAAAAAGTTGTTCGACAATCATTTTGATATTCCAAAAAAAAATCTAATTTTAATTAATTTTTTTTAAAAAATTTATAAAATTTTATTGGAATCCATATTCCTATCATTTTACATGAGAATGATTTCATGGGAATAAGAAAAATTACGAGAAGTTATTTTTTTTCTTAAAATATTTATACTCATGATCATTATTTTCAATCTTGTAATAAACATAGGTATACCTATTCCTTATTCATGTATTCTTTAGAATTTTATTTCTAAACTTGAAACAAAGACCCCCTAAGAGGTAATCGGACTTTGTTAAAATAATATGTTAATAATTTTTTTTCTAATAACAAACCCAAAAAATTAGATGAATCATTATCTTTTTCTTTATATTCTTCGTACATTGAATACCCAAAACCCATAAATCTTGTATCTCTGTTAAAATTATTATTTGAAATTTTGTTTCTAAAGGAACATATGTCAAACACGATGTTGGAGCAAATGGTGCAACAAATTAAATCAGGTTTAACACACAGATGAATAACAGTGCATAGTCAATATAAAAGTAGAAAATAATACCAGATGTTGGTAACCCAGTACAGTGAAACAACATCTATGTTTGGAGGGCACTCTACCTAAGAAAGGAAACTCATTATTAGTAGCTTAGTACACTTAGTCTTATAAGAACAACAAATTTATGTTGTTCAATGCATGTTTCTAACACTATCCAATGAACTTTTATTTAGGACTTCTCATAAATATGATAATCCCTTTCACTTTCGCTCAATCAATAATCCAAAGTGATCAACTTCAATAACAATCCTATTGAATGTTGAATAATACAATTCAACTAAGACAACCCAACAATTATGTCAAACTACTGAAACATAGAGTTGAGTACACAAAGATTCTATCATAACCCTTATTATGACATTAGCGTGGAGTACAAGTTACAAAGACTCAAGCCCTAACAAAATGATACTAATCCTTGAGCACAAAATCCATATCTCAAGAGTGAAACTTGAGCCTCCTTATATAACAATATTTTTTGGGCTTTTCTACTTTGGATATCTGATTTGATTGCCTCTAAAAAATAGAAAAACCTGTTAGATATGATTTTCTCCTCAAATATCTCTAACAATAAGATATAGTTTGTTTCTAATTCGAATTCAAATCTCTTTTAAATCTTATTTGAGCGTCTCCAATTGTCAAACAAATTAACCAAACCATTGCTAGAATAACTGCAAAAAATCTGATCAAATCCTAATCAAAATTATGCACCAAGTAACATGTATACGACCTACTGTCAAGGCCATATATTGCACTGCGCACATGTTAAAGTATCGTGTTCAATATGTTGCACCACAAGTACATCAAAAGTGGTGAGGAATGCCAATATGTTTGGTTATGCTATGTTGAACACGATTCTTTGAAATATTGATAGCACTCAAATTATCATAGAAAAATATCATGGCATCTTGTCCAACATTGTACTCCTTCAACATTTGTTTCATCCACAATAGTTTCATAAAGCTGCTTCATGCTGCAATATATCCAGTATCAGTTGTTGATAATGAGACACAATTTTGCTTTTTACTGGACCAGAATATTAAGATGTTCCCTAGAAAGAAGCATCCTTTAAATGTGCTCTTCCTCTACACTTCCAACACAGCAAGCATCAAAGTATCCAAATAGTATTTAGTTAGTTTCATGTGAGTAAAATATAACATAGTCATATGTCCAATTAACATACCTCAAGATTCTATTTACTTGAGAAAGATGACTGACCATGGGTTTTTGCTTGAAATATTTCACACATCTCTACAGACAAAGTAATTCCAGGTCTACTAGGTGTTAGGTTAAGAATTATACCAATCATGCTTCTGTATAAGTTGTGATCTACATCAACTCCATTTCATCTTTGGACACTTTCACAGGTGTAGCAACACGAGTTATTTTATGGCTAGCATTACCAAGTACAAACTTCTTCACTATAATCTTGGCATACTTACTTTGAGAAATAAAAATGCTATCTTCCATTTGATTAACTTGAAGAACCAAGAAAATATGTGAGTTCTCATATGAGACTCATCTCAAATTCAGACTTCATTTGATGGGAAAAAACTCCACCACCGAGTCTGACATCCCGCCAAATACAATATCATCAAGATAAATTTGTGCAACCATGAGTTTTCCTCCATCTATTTTTACAAATTGAGTTTTCTTTACTCCTCATATTTTGTAGCCATTGTCTACCAAAAAAATTTCTTTATTAGATACAGATGAATAAAAATGCAGAGTCAATGTAAAAGCAGTAAATAACACCAGATATTGGTAGCTCAGTTTGGTGAAACCATATGTTGTTCAATGCATCTTCCTAACACTACCCAATGAAATTTTATTTAGGACTCCCTCTACATATAAGAACCCCCTCTCACTTTCTATTAATCACTAATCCCAAGTGATCAACTTTAATAACAACCCTATTGAATGTTTGATATTACAACTCAACTAATATAAACAAAAATTATACCAAGTTAATAAAACATAGAGTGGTCTACACAAAGATTATACCCTAATCCTTATTATGACACTAGCGCGAATTTTCTTTATAGAGTGAATTTTGAATAGAATAATTCAGAACCATAACTGCCATAGCATATGTATGTTATAAAAGACCAGATATTGCAGCACACATGTTGGAACATAGGATTTAACACGGGTCTCTTATGCACCAGAACTAACTTGAACATTTCTATGTTGTTTTGATTAATACAACCAATTCAAAAGGAACTTCACTATTTTCTTTGTTAACTTTCAAATTCATAAATAAAAAATATTTACCATGCTTTCAATTTCACGTGGATGTTCCCTGTTCTCAAAAATAGGTTTCGGTGATCTTGATACACAAACATATGAGTTCTCAAAAATGGTTTCATACATTTGATGTTTATAAATCTAAAGATTTTAGAGTGTTTTAAATTCAGAGTTTTTTAAAAATAAAACAAATATATTCAAACTAATGAAGTTCCTGAACAAAAATAAGAAAAATATGATGAATCTGACTGTTATCGAACACATCATCAGCGAAATTGGCAAGCCATTAGGATTTGAAAAAATGAAAATAAACTCTTCATCATCGTTGTATTCATCTACCTTATCTTTTTTTTTTGTTTAACTTCTTTTTTTTTATTTTATCATCTTCGATTTTCAACTTAACAAATTAATCATTCTCAAACTTTCCAGAAATCTCGTTGAGAGATGAACCTAAAATATTTTGCATTGTGAGTGAACGTGTTTGTTTAGCGGTAGTTGAAATGAAATTGTTATGTTTTTAGATCTCTAAATTATTATTTTTTTCAATTTCAAATCTGTTATATTTATTAATTATAAAAAACTGTTATATTTAAAAAGAGAATAGAGTTGTATTAGTTGTTTTTTTTTTCAAATTTAAGATACAAAATATTCATAAAGAGAAGAGATTTTATCCCAAAGAGAAGAGATTCCATATAAAAATATTCAAATTTCATATTCAATTTTAAATATGCATTTGTTGTTATATTTTAGATTAAATCTTTTTCTCCTGATTTGTTAAACTAATTATTTAGATTCTTGAGATAAAAATGATATTGTAAGATGAAAATGATTGATGAATAAGAGTTTTTAGGAATTATGAAAAATGATGATGAATGTATTTGAATTTTTTGAAAATTATGGTGAATCTGGATTTTTCGAAAATTTTGAAAGATTAATGTGATGGTTGAATTGGATTTTTATGAATCATGAGAGATGAAGGTGATGATCGATTTTTTTTGTTTAATAATTTCAAATAAGCAGAAATAAAACGTTACAAAATGTTTCTAGCAAGTTGCTAGTAATTAATCTTGATCATTGAATATTTAAATTATCAAATTCACGGTAATCAAGACAATTTTTCCATAGTGGGCAAAAGATTGTTTGTCCAGACTAAAACTGCATAAATGGGAGGCATAAATGATATTTACCTATAATTTTTTGTTTGTCACTAAAATATTTTGTTGGTTATTTTAAATTTAAAAGAGATCGGTGTATATTTTAAAAACAGGGTGTCATTTCATGGGACCTCAAAGGAGGACAGTGTTATTTTCCCTAAATAAATTGATTAAGATGTGTAATTAAAAAACTTTCATCAATGATTCGACCTCTTTAATCATCACTTGAAGTTGAAGCATCTCATAAACATGACCCACACTCTATATTACACAATTCACACCTCGTTTAGCACAATTCATAGAATTTGAAATGTAATTAACATTGGTACTTAGATCACTTCCATAATCTTTGTGTTGTGTATCCAATGATTGAGAACAATACATCTAATAACCTTTTTCATATCTATGCGTTACATAATCTTTTTAATATTTTCTTACTATAGTCCCTAAATCATCAAACAAGACCAGGTAGCAAGTTAAAACCATACCATCAAATAATCATAAAAGTTAGAAACTAACATGCTTCTTAGCTAGTGGAAAAGATGCAACAGTAGGGATGAGGCAAGACATATACCAATTCCCCCACACATGTAAAATACAATCCTAACGAATCTAAAAAAAAAAAACAGGACCTTACAATAAGATAACTTATCCAAACAATTCTTTTCTTATGCACATTAGTAATATATTAGGTGTCCTTCATTCCAAGTTTTTATATGAAAGAACTTTAATAAAGGAATTTTTTTTTTCCTAATAAGCATGTTATGGAAAAAAAAACATAAATAATCATGTATTGAAAATATTTACCTAAATAATTATGTTTCAGAAAAAGTATATAAGCAGGAGTCATTTGAGATGGCTCATGCATTGTTTTTTTTACAAGGAGGAGTCATCTTAATCTAGGATGGCGCCTACATGTTGTTTACTATGGAAAATGGTAAACAATCGATGGTCCTCCCAAAGTCCTAAAACTAAGGGTCACTCGCAAGATCGACCAGTTGATCTTAAGACATGTGCTAAGATTTGTGAAATTGTATTGATTCTGTCAAAATCCTTGCCTAAGAAACGGTTTCCTAAGACTAAGGGAATAAGTACAATGGCTTTCCACACAATAGTTCAAGTTCGACCGACAGGTAACTCGTGACCGACGGAGACAAACCTAAATAACTTGACAAATCTGAGTATTCACTATATTTTGACCTACTATGGTGACTCGTGACCGACAGAAGGCTGTGAATTCAGGTATGTTCTAAACAAAATAAGGGTCGAAAGACTCTTTTGTCAACTCGAAACTTGTAACAAAGAGAGCATCAACATACACGAAAACACAAAGTGATTGCTGAAAAGTAAATATAATGCAAGTAAAAGTTTCAAAGAAAACAACTGAAATGTAAAGGTTT
Source organism: Vicia sativa (assembly GCA_021764765.1). Classification (NCBI taxonomy): domain Eukaryota; kingdom Viridiplantae; phylum Streptophyta; class Magnoliopsida; order Fabales; family Fabaceae; genus Vicia; species Vicia sativa. Next base: position 77,628,262 of record CM038795.1, read on the forward strand.
TGCATTGAAATAAAGGTGGTGATTCACGTACATCAAATACTTTCGCAACTCTTTCTTCCTGACGCTCGGAATTGGGCAGAGTTTTTGCAAGTACTTTGAGTATACAAGTGAACACACTAATTTTACATTGAGATGACTTATTTATAATGTTTACAAAGTAACTACCTAAAAACAATCTACGACTGATATTCAAAACTTGAAGAAACCGCTTCATAGGACTTCGCCACTTGTTTGACGCTTAAACAACACGAAGCTTTTGATAACTGCCCACGATCTTGAACTTTGAATCTTTCCCGCTTCTGGATTCTAAGAGTAAACTGCTCCCAACTTCGACGTTTTCCTTCAACGAGAGAAAAATAATGAAATTTCTCTAAGTCTAGAATCCTCCATAATCGACTGGGCTCAACTTCAACTATTTCCTTTGTTGTTCAACATTTGGTCGAATCGACCAACTTCTATGTTTTATCCCTTGTCTTAGCATTTTTCTTGGTCATAAATTTCAATCTTCTGAAGAATCCTTATCTTTAAGGATCAACCCTTAACTCACAAAGACATTTGTATTTAATATGTACCTTTGAATTTCTTAAGAAATTTCAAGGTAACAAATTTCCCCCAGAGATGCCATTTTCGAATTTTCACATTTCGACCGTATGAGATAATGGCATCTATGAAGAGTCATATCTTCATTCGATCGAGTCGTTCCCACTACTCCACAAAGTGGGGGTTACTGTTTCTTTCTTTCCGTGACGCAATGTAATCATGGTAGCGTATCACGCTTTCTACTTCGAGACGTGGGTCAATTAATGCTCGTCATGATTATGCTTTAGTGGCAGACATGGCCCACCACACTTCCGCTGCAATCTTGCTACACGTGTCCTCTGGCTTGACACAATTTGGACTTGGGAAATAACAACAATTTTCCCGTTATCTTTTCGTCCGACACTGGCTATAAATAGCCCCAGTTCAACGTTTTTTCAACTACTCCTTGTGAGTCAATCTTCAAGTTACTGAAGAAAGATCAAGTAGTAGAATGGAGATGTTGCCCTTTGTTCTCCACGGTTATCACACTTCAGTTCAAACATCTACAGGGGCAACTCCATTCTTTCTCGTATATGGTATGGAAGCAGTTCTACCCATCGAGGTTCATATACCCTCACTCAGAGTATTGAAGGATGCAGAGTTAGACGAAGATAAATGGGTCCAGACTCGGCTTGATCAGATAAACTTGATCGACAAAAAATGACTCGCAGCTATCTATCATGGACAGATATATCATAAAGATGATCAAGAAAGTCAAGCACTGAGTATACCAAGTTGGTGATCTAGTAATCAAGCGCATCATCCTACCACAAGGTGATCCCAGGGGCAAATGGACTCCCACCTATGAGGGACCATTTGTAGTCAAGACAATATTTTCCGGAAGAGCCATGATACTGAGTATTATGGATGGAGAAGACTTCCCGCACCCTGTGAACACAAACATAGTCAAAAAAATACGACGCGTAAAACGAGACCCGCTAGGTCGACTGGCCTAGGAAAAAATAAGGGCGTCTTGGAGAACCAAAAGGGTTTGGGAAAAAGTTAGGGACATAATAAAAAGGGTATCCCGGTAGACTGAAAACCCGAAAGGGCAGTATAGGCAAAAGTTAGGGATTTAAAGCGGATAACTGTGTCTCGACGAGATCATCTACTTATAGACTATACTATTATCAACTTCAAATGGCGCAGATTAGTTCAATCACCTTCTTCTGGCAGCAAGGAGATGAGATAGTCAAAAATATATGAGCAATAGCAGAGTTGAAACTCAACGAGATTGTTTCCACATAGCTTTTATTACTTTCTAAATGTTTCCGACAATTTCCTATTGCTAGGATATTTGTCTCTTTGTACACAAATTGCCTGTCTATAGGCTTACATTTCAAAATTAATACAATTTCTCTTTTCCAGTTCCAAAATTTTACTTTTATTTGTTTTGTTTGCATGAAGTCCAATGTTTGCTTTGAATGATTATATGCATCTGACAATAAATACCTGTTCACAAATACATGAAAAGCGAACAAAAAAAGCAATTACTACAGGCTCTAGGAATTGAGATGACAACCCTAGTCACTAACACATTCCTGCAGAGTCAGTTTCACAGAAATATTCCCACAGAATAATCTCTACAATCCCCACAGAGCCATCTCTCCCTCAATAGAGACAAATTTCCCCAACAAAATTACTACTCTATCATCTCCTTTCAGTAGTGTCCAACACTTATACTCATCACGTTAGTCCCCGAGCAGTGATCCTATCAACTCACCATGTTAGTCCCCGAGCAGTGATCATATCAACTCATCACGTTAGTCCCCAAGCAGTGATCGTATCAACTCATCACATTAGTCCCCGAGCAGTGGTCGTATCAACTCATCACGTTAGTCCCCGAACAGTTATCATATCAACTCATCACGTCAGTCCCCGAGTAGTGATTATATCAATGCATCACGTTCGTCCCCGAGCAGTGATCGCATCAACTCATCACATTAGTCCCCGAGCAGTAATTGTATCAATTCATCACATTATTCCCAGAGCAGTGATCATATCAACTCATCATGTCAGTCCCGCGTAGTGAACGTCAACTTTGTCACATTGGTTCCCGAGCGGTCACAAATCATCAACCAACTTGTTATGTCAGTCTCCGAGCAGTAATAATCTATTCAAAACTACATCATTCCCCAACAAGGGTTATACACAAGATATTCACCCCAAGCTGAGTATCTCTCAAGGATTATCATTCCCCAACAACATCAATATCCAGACCATAAAATTGGTCAGATAGTGCATCAGAGGAATTCACATCTCTCTTATTCCCCCAGTCAGGGTCTCCAACAACTACATCCTCAAGCAGAAGTCAAAGATATCTAGCAAAACATTCCTATCTTCTTCAAGATGGATATGTTTTGAAATACCACAACATCTATATTCATACATCATTCATAAAAATCATAACGCGTGCATACATAATTCTCAAACAGGTGAAAATTATTCACAAAACTCCTAGGCAGAAGATCATAGATTAATGCCCCAAAACAAGATGGGAAAACTATCTGAACGACTAGATAAGTTTACCAACAGACAACAGGTTACAAATTAATACCCGAAATAAGGCGGGAAAACTATCTACATCCTGACGAATACTCATTTCAGATAAAGCCAAGACAAAGATTTATTCTGACTCCTTATTATCAACAACTATCTCTAGATGACATCTTTAAGCCCATCTCCGACTACATATTGTCATCTCTCCACCTGCAGAATGCTGCATATCTGGTTAAAAATCAATGCATACTAATAACCTCATTCACAGACGAGCATGGAGTCTAACGTACGACTCTCTCCCCAACATCATCTTCCCCCAAATGGCATCTATAAGCTCATCCTAGTACATCGTCCCCCAACGATCTCATTTCATATACCATCGAGTGCAAATTTTCAGGTGTACTCGAGTGTTCAATCATCTTCTACCTTCAGGTCAAGAAAGTCCAGCATACAAATCTAACCCTTCAGGTACAAGAAGATTGAATAGGGGGAATTTTATACCCCAATATTTTCCCTCCTATTTTTCAAGTCAATCCACATCTCCATACTTAAGAACTTCTCAAGGGTTGATTAGACAAATCTTCTCCTAAGCAATTAACCTACAACTAGGGTTTTGATTCTCTCAAGTCAAAGATGGTTTCTATTGCCTCAAGTGATCATAATTTCTCCTCATAGGTTTCAAGGTATCACCATGCCAAGTTTCAAGCCTCATAGCCCAAGTTTTCTCAGTCAGTTGCTCAATATGGTTGAAAATCAATTGTATTGGACAAAAACTCAACTATGGTCAACATACAATCAAACTTCATCATTTTATGGTCAACATCAATATTTTGAAGTCACATTCATCATTTTATCAAGGGTTGATCATGATTCATCAAGAAAACTCAAGATTTGATCAAAAGTCAAAGTTTCTAAATTAGGGTTTTGATAAAAAGTCAACAGAACTTTGACCAGGCATAACTTTCACATACTTTATCACAAATTTTTCCACCAAGGATTATTTTGAAGAGAATTCAATTCTATACAATTTTGTATCTCAGAAGCTTTGGCAAAAAATGCTTCATTTGAGAGTTATGAATCAAGACATTATAGGTCCTTCTAAAAGTCAACAAAAAGTCATCTTTTTCCAAAGAAGTGTACATGAACATGGAAACTTTAATAAAGATGAAACCAAAAGTATTGTTTAAAGGACATCTTGAGATTTCTAAAAAGTCCAAGAACACTTAAAAATGTTGAAAATTGATCAAGTTACAACTTGTGCAAGTTGGGCATTTTTGAAGAAATGCATGAAGAGAATACTGACCAAATTTGAAAATCTTGCAAATGGGCCTAAGTTTTTATGTTCTAAACTTGTTTCTAAGATGGACCATGACCTCTAAGTCCATTTACACACCCTTTCACAATTTATTTAATTTATATTTGAATTATTCCATTAAAATTCAATTTTAAATAAAATAGAATGCAAAACAATAGGCCAAGGCGTGTGGACTTTGTTCTTTAGACAACTTGAGGACCAAGAAATACGTTGCAAGCTGGCAAGAAGCATACAAGGAATAATTGCATGGATATTGGCCAATTTTGGAAACATTACGTTTGATTTTTAAATCAAATATTTTCCATTGAAAGCATGTATTTTCTCTCAAAGTCTTGACCTAATTCTCTTGCCCTATATATACATAACACTTTCAGACATCAAGAGGACGAATTCTTGCAGCCATAAATCTAGGGGTTTTGTTCAAAATTTTCAAAAGAAATTTACTCCATTGAAACCCTAGTTGCAGCCATTTTCAATCAATTTCAAGCATTCATTCATTCTCCTGAAGTTACTAGGGGTCGATCCAAGCCCTCAAGCAAGCCAAATTGTGCCTGGAACGTGCCAACCAAGTCGCACCAGTTTGGTTTGATTTAAGCAATATAAACAATTTCGATTCATATATACATGTTTATGCTAATGTTTATGATTGTTTAGAACCGTCGTGCATGATTTTTAAGACAGGAACGAGGAAACACCATTGGTAGGGAAAACAAATTGTTGAGCTTCAAAACCCTAGATACAGGCCGATTCAGATCAAATTAACACCACCATTGAATTCCTGAGGTTTTAATTTAGGGGGACAGGGTTCCTCTCTTGTTTTTATTCGCTTGATTTTGCAGGTTTGATTTTCCAGGTGGTCGGAGAAGACGATCGAAGCATGGCTCCGGCGTCTCTCACTTTATTTTGACCGACGAGGCATGCGTGGTTGCATGCGATTGGATGATTCAAAACCCCTAGGCCCCAGCGCGCTTTTGTTTTAATTGTTTTGATTTTCAGAAAATAAATTCGCATATATATTTATGAATGTGTTAAAATACATGGATGTATCACCACCCCAGTGGTTAACCATGCACGCGATAGTCATCTCACTCTCTCAGGGCGTGGGTTCGATCCCAGCCTTTTGCAATTTTTTTCCATTTTTTTTCCTAATTTTCACAGGAATCACATATATACAAATGGAAGTGTATTATTTACAACACATGCAGGTGGCGTGGTGGTGAGCTTTTGGACCCACAATCCTCAGGTCCTGAGTTCAAGCCTTCCAAGGACCATCCTATTTTTTTAGCACTTACTTCTTTAACAATTTTCTATTTCTTATTTTTCTTAACTAATTTAATTTCTTTTCAAGCAATTTTTTAAACTATTTTCAAAAATCCTAAAAATATATTTTAATTTTAGATTTAGGTTAGTAAAATGTTTAATTAATTTTAGACACAATTTTTTTTCCTTTTATTTAAAATTATTTTCTTAATTAATTTCTAATTAACATAGAATTAGGTTTTTCTCAAATAAAATCAATCCAGAAAATTCACAAAAATATTTTTTATTGCTAGTAATTAGGTTTACTAATCTTAAATATTTTCACAAACCTCAAATTTTTTTATTTTTTTATCTATCGCTTTCCGCATTTAAATTCTAGAAATCAATGTATAGGTCGCAAGGACATTTTTGTAATTGCGTAGATTCAAATTCTCGCATTTTACTTTCCGCACCTCTATTATGTAACTACCCCAAAGCCCTATAATAGCTTAGGACTTTACTTTTCCACACTTTTACTTTCCGTACCTTTATTTTCTGTATATATATTAATTGCTTAGATGTATGCTAATAGGATTGTATGGAAAGATCTAAAAATAACATAGATAATCTTAATCTCAAGATAAATATCTGAAATCAACACACTTTTCACATTTACACCCTTAGGGTATCCTCTCTTGTTGCCTTTCGGGAAAAACCATGGTCATGTTCCTCGAATGTAGGGGTACCTTTAGCAAACTCCCTCGATTCAAAAATCATCACAAAGATCATAGTCCCTCAATGACCCTCAATGTTGCCTACGAATATATGATCTAGTCCCTCGGTTGTTGCCTATGAAAAGTGATGATCATCCCTTCGGATTGCTAAGGTATCCTTACATGTTGCTTTCAATGACCATACGATGACCCTACTATTGTCCTTTCACATCTAACATATAAAGTTACCTACCAACTAATGATATGGATAGCCTTATTCTAAAGGAGAAGGAAAATAACAAGACACGACCATTCTGAGTAGGTAAATAAGACTCTATTGCTTGCTCCAATAAAAAATACTTTCACACCTCACACTTATTTTCGAACTATTTTTCAAACAAACACTTTGTAAACATTCCAACGAGAATCATTGCAAAGTTACATCTTTTCCAAACACTTCGTATACATTCTTGAGGACTGATACAAGGATCATTATGAAGTTAAAGCGAAATATTTTTCAAACCACACTGTAATACGGTGGGAGAACTGACTTTTGAGAATTTGTTTTGCTTTTTATCGCAAATATTGCGGATAGCAAGAGTCGCCACCGACTTTTCTTTTATCCAATTAAGGGAAGGTGAAAAGAACAGAAAAAGACCTTCGTTAGATTTTGAGTAAGGGAGAAGGTTATGAAAAGGGAAGGTATTAGCACCCCTTTCCATCCATAGTTATCTACGGGCTCTTAGTTGCTTTTAGCTCACTTTAAAAATTGCTTTCTGTGTGTATGTTTGAAAAATGTTTTTGAAAAGACATTTCGCTTTGACTTCGTAATGATTCACGCTGGAATGTATACGAAGTGTTTGGAAATGTTTCGTTTTTGAAAAGTGTTTGAACTTTGACAAAAGTGTGAGGTGTGAAAAGTATTTTGATAGAGCAAGCAACTAAAAGTCTTATTACCTACTCAGAATGGTCGTTTTCATGTTATTTCGCTTTCCTTTAGAATAGTGCTATCCATACCATTAGTTGGTAGGTAACCCTATTTGTTGGATATAAAGGGACATTCGAAGGGACATCGGATGGTCATAGAAGGAAACTTGTAGGAGTATCCTAACACATTCGAAGGGACGATCATCACTGTTCGTAGGCAACAATTGAGGGACGAGATCATTTATAAGTAGGCGACATCGTGGGTCTATGATCTTTGTATCGAAGGGACTATGATGATATGTTTGTAGGCAATGGTGCTAGGATACCTCTACGTTCGAGAGACTTGACCATTTATTCAAAAGGCAACGAGAGAGAATTACCCTAAGGGGTGCATGTGTGAAAAGACTGTGTCAAATTCAGATATGTTATCTTGCAATTAGAAGTGATCTATGTTCATTTTATCTTGCTATACACGCCTAATTACTAGCAGTTTATAGGGTGCGGAAAGTAAATTGCGGAAAGTAAAGTGCGGAAAAGTAAATGTCCTACGCTATTACATGGCTTTGGGGCAGTTACATAATATAGGAGTGCGGAAAGTAAATCCTAATTAAGCTATTACATCCCATGAGCAGTTACAAAATATTGAAAAAGAATGCGAGAAAATAAATCCTAATTATTACAACCTGTAAGCAGATACATAATAATCGGGAAAGATAAGAAATTCGCATAAGAGAAAATATGTTAGTAAAAAAAGGATTTTTGAGTTAGGAAAAAGATTTTAGGTTAGTAATCCTAATTAGATGATAGAATAATTTTTTGGGAATTTTCTGGATTGGTTTTGATAAAGAAAAATAATTAAAAGTCAATTTTATGGTTAATTAACAATTAATTAAAATATGCATGCAAAAATATTAATTTTTATGTCAAAAATTTAATAAACATTTTTCTGACCTAAATGCAAAAAGAAAATATTTTTGGTGATTTTTTAATGCATGAGAAAATTGTTTGAAAAGAAATTAAATTGAATAAGAAAAAAAAAATTAGAGAAAAATATGTTAGTTTGCATAGTGGTAAAAATATATTGACAATGCCAGGGATCGAACCAAGAACCTCCCTTTCACACGCGCACGCCTCTTGCCATCTGAGCTAGCCTGCATTTGTGTTAGTAACATGGAATAAATACGTTATAAAGGAAAATCGTTTATGAATGTTAACCAAAAACACGCGCCAAACTCCTTCTTCTCCATTTGAATTTTACATAGACTTTTACCTACAGACACGATCCGTAGCAAAAGCCAATAGCGACGATTTTGTCTGTCACTAAAGCACCTGCAATTTTCCAAAACTCATAATACACAATATAAATTTAAAGTAAATCCATGGTTCAATTGCAATCAAGCTCCTGATCACGAATATGTCCATAGTTTTGGCCAATTTTACTTGGATCGATGGATCCCAATTTGACGCTTTGAAACCCTCGTAATGGCATATCACGATCCTGGTGTCTAAACTCAATTCGATCTATACAGAAACATTCCAAACATCAAAACGAACAAGAATATGCAATCAAAATGTATTTATAATGCACGAATCATAGAAATCGAATTTGGATAAAAGTTGTGCAAACCGTGATTATGATATCGTGATTCTGCACGTTTTGCTTGCTTGTGAGTATCTGGAATTGATCAGGGAACCTCCAGGAACGTGTTGGAATGCTTGAAATCCCTTGAATTGGACAGAAAACTTGGCTGCTAGTTACTTATATCACACGGTTGTTTTGAAGTTTTTTAGGGTTCTTGGAGGCAAGAATTTCGCTTGTGTCATGTGAATGCATTGTGTACTTATAGTGGATGGATTTAGGTCAAGAATCATGAAGAAATTATATGCCAATCAATGAAAAAATATTTGATTTGGTATAAAACCAAATATTGCCTTTTTTGATCAAATCTCATTCAATTCCTTTGCCAATCAATGTAATTTCGAAATTGACAGCTTGTATGGCTTGCTTGGACCTCAAGAATGAGAGAAAAATCCAATTTGCATTTAATTTTGATTTTCTATCTTTTATTTTAATTAAATTGGCTTTTAAATGATTAAAATCCAAAATAAATAGAAAATAAAAGATAAAATTCGTGGCCTTGGGCTTGGAGGTTACAAATCAGCTAAGGAACAAGTTTGAACCAAGAAAAGTTAAGCCCATTTGCAAAATTTTGGATTTTGACAAGTATTTCTCTTTGCGCACCTCTTCAAAAATGCTCAACTTGTGCAAGGTGTATCTTGCTCAATTTTTAACATTTTTGGGCGTTCATGGACTTTTTAGAAATCTCTAGATGTCTCCTAAACAACCTCTTTAGTTTCATCTCAATTGAAGTTTCCATGCTCAATAACACTTCTTTACAAAAAGTTGACTTTTTGTTGACTTTGAAAAGGACCTGTAATGTTTTGATCCATATCTTCAAAATGAAGCATTTTCTGACCAAGCTTGTCAGACATGGAGTTGTAGAGAATTGAATTCTCTTCAAAATAAGAAGTGGTGGAAAAATTCCTGAGAGAGTATGTGAAAGTTATGCCTTGTCAAAGTTCTATTGACTTTTGTCTAAGAAAGCCCAATTTAGAAACTTTGACTTTTGATCAAATCTTGAGTTTTCTTGATGAGTCATGATCAACCCTTGATCAAATGATGAATATTACTTCAAAATGTTTATGTTGACAAAAAATTATGAAGTTTGACTGTATGTTGACCACAATTGACTTTTTGTCCAATACAACTAATTTTCAACCATCTGAGCAATTGTCTGAGGAAACTTGACTTGTAAGGCTTGAAACTTGAGATGGAGATTCTTTGAAGCATATGATGATGCATGATGACCATTGGAGTTGTTGGAAACCACCTTGATTTGAGGATAGCCAAACCCTAGTTTGGGTTGATTGCTTAGGAGAGGGTTTGTCTGGTCAACCCTTGTGAAATCCTTGAGTATGGATATGTGAAATATCTTGAGAAGTAGGAGGGAAAATTTTGGGGTATGACAAACACAAACACAGAAAGAAATTTTTTCAAAAAGTGAGCTAAAGCAATTAAGAGTTCGTAGATAACTACGGATGGAAAGGGTGTTAATACCTTCCCTTTTCATAATTACCTCCCGTACTCAGAATCGATAAAAGGTATTTCCTGTTCTTTTCACCTTTCCTTTATTGGATAAAAGAAAAGTCGGTGGAGGCTCTTGCTATCCGCAACATTTGCGATAAAACGCAAAACAAACAAGTCAGTTCTCCCACCGTGTTACAGGATCATTATGTGATTTTTGTATAATGACATGTGTAGATGTATGTGTATGTCATGAAATTGGTGAAATATGAATAACATGAGTTAGTATTGTTGTTATTTTTTAATGGTGATTGTGAGATGATGGAAATACCATATGTGTTATTTTGGTGTTGTGAAATTGGTGGATAACTCACATGAGTTGAATTATTGTGATATGCTTGAATAAATGAGGTTGGTGGATAATCTTAATTTGCATATGATGTTTGATGAATTGCACATTCATACATGGTTGACCTTGAAATATTAGGTGGTGAAACTTTGGATTCACATTGTGGCTCGATTCTTAAAGGGAATTAGTAGCGGTGAAACTTTGGATTCACATTTTGACTCAATTCTTGAATGGATTAGTAGCGGTGAAACTTTGGGTTCACAATGGTGGTTTTAGTCTTGTCTGGATCGGAAGTGTGGCTTTGATTCTAAGTTAATGAATCAGAAGCGAGGTGAACGAAATGTTCCCAATGGTACCACATGCATGAGTCTATTTGCATTGTTGTCTCATGAGTCATTAAATAATATTTGTTATGTGTTGGAATTGCAGTAATTGATTATGTTGATCATTGAATTGATTGTATGGATGACATTTATGCTAATTGTGATAAATGTGAATATGTTATACTTGGAATGTTTGTATAATCATTATTTTGGAATATCACTTGAAGTGTGTGGAATTCTTGAATAGATGTTGTTTCTATATTGTTTCCAATTTATATACATTTGAATAATGATGTGAATTATCACCTTCTGTTGTGATGTTGTCTCTATGTGGGTAACATGCAGGTTCCGAAGATAGCGGTGCTTCGCATGAGACTAGTTGAGGAGTTTATCTAGTTTTATTCCTTACACTAGGTAGTGAGTCATTGCTCTGGTCATGTAACACAAGATTTATTTGGATTTATGCTTTTATGAGATATTGTTATGTATTCTCATATATTTTAGATTGGTATGTTGAGATACTATGTTGATGTGGCCTCGGTGCCAATGTATGAATTCTTATGACTTGATTATGTTATGGATTCATCGCTTTTCATCTTATGGTTATTGTATGAGATGTAATCATTGATAGTATCTGTGAATATTAAATAATCTGCTATGAAATATATGATGTTGTTTTAAAGCATGAGATTCAAATATGTGTTATGATTTTGACCAGCGTATGTATTGTTTTTAATTTGAAAAGAAATGTTATGCCCTCTTGATATGCATTCTAATTTACTCTGATTATGCAATATATTTATGTGAGGAATTAGAGGGTGTTACAACGTTGGGGTCACATGAGAACAAATTTAATTGAATCAATGAACGACCTCTTCAAAGGCATAAGAGCACTCCCAATAACCTCTTTGGTGAGTTCAACATATTTTAGGATGGCCTTGTTGTTTGCATAAAGAGGTGAAATATCGAACGCGGTGGTACAATCGGGACAACTATGGAGTGAAAGCTGCATGAAGTTTATTAAGGCCGAAAGTGCCAAAGCGAGAACTCATAATGTTACAAGAGTCGACCGACATAACCATAAATTCATTTTCAAAGTGACAATCGATCACAACAAGGGGTTGGCTAGACAAGAGTACAGTGTTAAACTACCATCTCGTTGGTGCGATTGTGAAAAGTTCCAGGTCTTTCGAATGCCTTTCTCTTATGTCATTGCGGCATGTGCACATGCTCATCGAGATACACTACTACTTTCTTCTCCCATTTACAAGTCTGATGCCTTGCTCAACGTATACAACAATACCTTCAAACCGGTAACAAAACTAGATTATTGGCCTGCGTACGAAGGGGAAGTAATTTGACACAACAGTCAAATGCGAAGAAATAAAAAGGGTCGTCCCAAAAGCAAACGTATCACAACTAAAATGGACGACCTTGAAAAACTAGAAAGAAAGTGTGGTCTATGTCGTCAAGTCGAATACAATTGAAAAAATTGTCCCACGCGTGCTACAAGCTCGACATCGTGAAATTCGTATGGAAATTATCTGCACTTTTTAATATTATAATGGAACTTTTTTTCATTAATAACACTTCTTACAACTATCAATGCACAAACAACAACATAAAACACATCACAATTAAAACAACAACAGAAACAACATGAAAATATAACATCAACAGCACAAACAAATATCTAAGATACTACAACTGTCAAAACAATTTCATCGGATCCATACATCATCGCCATAACGTCTACGTCTGTTTTAACTTCCTCCAACCAAATTTGAGGTTGTCCAGTTGTGAAGTTCATGGTCGTTATTTTCCTCTGGATTCTTCTAATTTCTTCGCCAAATTCGATTTCCCCCTCTAACCATCGCATCAACTATTTCTTCAGTTTGGCCATGGTAAAAATGTGCCAAAATTTTATTTTCATCGGAGGTTTGGTGACCGAAAAAATAACGTATCCATCTTTGGTATGGATGTATGGTGATGTCATGACAAAAAAAAGAGAGAAAATGACAAGAGAAGTTGAGAGAATATGAAGAATGAAGGAGACATGGGTGTTGCATTTATAAAAAACACGAATACACATAGAAGTCATCTGAGATGGCTCCTATGTGTAACAAACAAGTGGAGGCGCCATTTGGGATGACTTATCCTAAGAGGAGATGTCAACTAGGATGGCGCCTAGGTGTATCTTCTTAGTGCAGAAGTCATCTCAGATGGCGCCTAAGTGTAAATATTTTAGGAAACACGGTTATTTGCGTAAATATTTTCAAAATATTATTATTTTTGTATTCTTTTTCATAACATGGTTATTGAAAAAAATTCTTAATAAAGCATCGTCTACTCACACATTTTTTTCGAAAACAAATTTTTCAACATCAACTCATTTTATTTCTTACTTCACCTAAAACTATTTTTGTTTTACATTATTGTTTCACATAACATTATTTTATTTTGCTACTAATTAATTTACTGAAATAATTAATTATATTATCTAAATAACTAATGTAGATAATTTTTTAGATGTCCGACATAGAGACTATGCCTAGAAATGAGGTTCACATGTACGTCAGTGATTTGACAATTTCATTGGTTTGGACCTAGAGACTGGATTAGATTTAAAAGATCTTTGACAATCCTAAAACAAATGCCCTTTTAAATTCTTGCTAATATTCTTGAAGTGGGGATGATTGAAGCAAAAAGTTATGAGGTCGACCCAAGAATATGGATCCTTGAGGAGATTTAACATTGAGAACATGCCACAGGATGAGAGAATTATGTGGTGGGGTTGAATGAGGATAGTTGACATGCATTGTGTGCAAGTGTGTGTGGTTAAAGTCTCACATTTCCTAGGAATAAGTGGAATGTTAGATTTATAATAGAGATGATTTATTTACCTAACACCTTAGGATTTTGGGTTGAGATGTGACGTCTCCATCTCTTGTGGTTTTGGAGCATTAGTCTTGTTGATGCTCCCGACTTTCTCAAACTCCTTAATAGTAGTATCAGAGTCGTGGTTCGGCTTGGTGGGAGAATGAGAGTTGGATCTAGTGTTGAATCCTGTTATAGGATATGAGCGATAGTTGTGGGGGAGAATTTCCTAACACCTAAAGGTTTTGGTTTAGATGTGACGTCTCCCTCTCTTGTGATCCTAGAGCATTAGTCCTATTGGTGCACCTGACTTCCTCGGACTCCCCAATAACATGGAGAACATAGGCATTTAATTCACTTTTCGACTTCTTACTTTCTTGGGTAGGATCAGAAAGAGAGATCTTGCTTAATGTCGAGCCTTCTAGAATTTGAATTGTTTTTCTTGAACTTATTCAACATTTCACTTTGACTTTTTCATACACCTACATTAAAGCACAAGGTATTCACTTTTTCTTCCTCTATTCATTTATGAGTTTACAGTTGCGTTTGAATATGGAGAATTCAGAAAATACAAACTTAAGTATTTCTCTTGTAGATCGTAGTGATGTTGATTCTAGTGTTGAACTTGTGGCGGTAAATTCTGGTGATAGGGAGTATGCCCCCACGAGTATAGTGTTGTACCCCAAAATGTACCCTCTTCATTTTGAAGTTTCTGGCTTATAATTGAATTATCATAAATATACATGCATAGCATTGATCATGAGCTTACCTTGTTCAAAGTATTTCGAATTATGGAAGAAACTGTGCATTTCGGCTATCTCAGATCATTTCGAGCAAAAAGTCGATATTTGTCGATTCGTATGGCTTTCACAAGATTTTCTGGCCAGAAACCTATTTTGGTTTGGTTCCATGAGAATTGGGATCATATCAATATATTTTTTAATTTATCTATTCAGATCAGAGGCCGTTTCATCAAGAAAAGGAATTTATTCGCTTCTTTCTCAATAAAAGGAGTTTTGGGTTTTTGGTGCATTTTGGGCGCTTCGGAAGGCATATCTCTTAGCTCTTCGGGTATTTTATGATTATTTTTGACTGGAAAGTCCCTCTCATTATTATCTACAACTTTCATTCACGAGCCAAACGCAAATTATGTGAAGAAGGTCCCCAAAGAAATTGATTTCTCAAGTGGATTAAACTGAATTTTAGGGTTGTACCGTGCGCTCAGTGCACCAAACCTTCGTAATTCCTAGTTCAAAAATTGAAACGGAGCGAAGCCCGTGACTAAAATTCTGTATCAAAATTCTCTCCGACTTTCATTTGCAACTCTAGAGAAAATTCCTTACCATTTTAGAGCAATTTTTTATTCTTCGGAGTTGTTTTCGAGTTGAACCGGACAACTTTCATCTGATACACGAAGTTCAAAAAATCATATATCGCTCGATTTTTATCGAAACAAGGTGGGATCAATGCCAAAAGTTCAAAAATTCTATTTCCTTCATTTTTCTCATAGATACCAAAGTTAAAATTTTGATCAGAAGACTCTCGTTCGAGGAAATTTCTCTAAAGCTGAAACTTCAAAAATTCATATCGTCTGGACCGTTCGTCAGTTTGAGTCGAAATTTTGTTTCTTGTAAGCAAAATCGTGTTCTGGACATTTTTCGTTTACATTCCGACTTTAAATTTCGCACGAATTTGGCCGTTTTGGACTGTACACGAAAATTATTCGAATAATCTTGATTTGGGCCTAATTGTAGATCCAAGGCACTCCAAAGCCCAATTTTTCACACTATAAATATATTCTACCACTCACAAAATTAGTAGAGAGAATCATTTGTTAAATTTCACCTAAGAGCTCTCACCTTTCTCTCTCAATTCTCTCTCAACTCAAAGTTGCACAACCACCTCAAACCACCAACAACTACCACCGGAATTCCAAAACCACCGCGCTGGAAAACTTTTTCTTATTTTTTCTCTCCTTTTCAAGTACAGCCAGACACTCTTCTATTCTCTCAATTCTCAATGATCAAGTCAAGCTTTTCCATAATCACTTTAAGTGATTTTTCACTTTTAACTTTTATTGAAATTGGATTGTCGAATTGATTGCAAATTCCGTGTGAATTACGATTCTTGAATTTATATTGCAGAATTCTTTAATTTGATTCCGATTTTGTGACGTAAAAGTGTGTCGGTGTGAAGGAATATTATACATAACACACACATACACTTGTGTAATTGTTTTTCGTTGCATTTAGGCCACTAATTTATGCATTTTGCATCATCTATCACATGTTCATGTATTAGAGAGCATATAGGTTGAGTAAATTGTATTGGAACATGTGAATTAAGGCATAATTTGCATTCTTACTTGTGTCGAAATGTAGAACTAAGTGCATTTTGATTCTTAGGGGCATTTGCATCGTACATAACACATATGCATTCACCTAAACTCACACTTAGGACTTAATTTCCATCATTACATGTTCACATATTTGCATATGGAATTAAAAAATCAAGTTTATGTGTCGGTGTTCAACTTTCATGATATTAAAGTGTGTCGAAACCTCACTTTCACTCACTTTTTCACATGTATGATTTCACAACACTTCAACACATCACAAACTTGATTATTGTATGACATAATTCATGGCATGCATTGCATTTTTTGTATGATTTGCATTAAGCATCTATCATTTGCATATGGTATGAAACACATGCATTCCATCGCTTGTGCACATACGTGTACATGCTATTGTCTGCTTGTTTGGTTTT
Organism: Vicia sativa; assembly: GCA_021764765.1. Lineage (NCBI taxonomy): Eukaryota > Viridiplantae > Streptophyta > Magnoliopsida > Fabales > Fabaceae > Vicia > Vicia sativa. The sequence continues at coordinate 77,644,937 of CM038795.1, forward strand.
ACTCTATTCTTGCAGGTACTTTTGATTGAAATGTGTACGAACGCATATTATAATCCTTGTTTGCGTACTAACGCGCATCCTATTGTCTGCTTGTTGGGTTTTACTCTTTTCTTGCATGTGCTTTTGATTTTAATGCGTATGAACACGCATTCTAATCCTTGTTTTCATATGAATGCATATTCTACCGCTTGTACACATACATGTACATTCTATTGTCTACTTGTTGAGTTTTACTCCTTTCTTGCAGGTGATTTTGATTTGAATGCTTATGAACGCACATTCTAATCCTTGTTTACGTACGAACGCGTGTCCTATTGTTTGATTGTTGGGTTTTACTCCTATCTTGCATGAGCTTTTGATTTGAATGCGTACTAACGCGCATTCTAATCCTTGTTTGTGTACGAACGCACATTCTACCGCTTGTACACATACGTGTACATTCTATTGTCTTCTTGTTGGGTTTTACTCCTTTATTGCAGGTGCTTTTGATTTGAATGTGTACAAACGCGCATTCTAATCCTTGTTAGCGTACAAATGTGCATCCTATTGTCTACTTGTTGGGTTTTACTCCTTTCTTGCAGGTGCTTTTGATTTGAATGCGTATGAACGTGCATACTAATCCTTGTTTGCGTACGAATGTGCATCCTATTGTCTTCTTGTTTGGTTTTACTCCTTTCATGCAGGTGTCTATGTATCAATTGTGTACGAACGCACCATTTGATACTTGTTTTGCATACGAACGCGCAATACTTTGTCTGCTTTGTCTAGATCATTATCTTTTACATATTTATTATTTTGGATGCGTACGAACACGCACTCCGCATATGATTTGATGCCTTTGCGCATTACTCATCGGTTTACTCTTATTGCTTGGATGCAGTGCTTGAAGTTTTCTGGAGTATTTTTAGCTTGCAGTGCTCTTATAATTTGTTATCCGTTTGGTACTAGGTATCCCTTGTTTATCGCATTCTCTTACAGCTTTCCTAGATATCGTGAGAAGTAGGGTTTTACCATTTTCTTTTCCATGATTAGGATAGGAGCGTTGGGCTCAAAGTTGCTGTTTAAAGACCTGTAGCTAGGCATTCTGCAAATTGTGTGCTAATTGTGTTCGGTTTGTTTAAAATCCTCCACCATGCATAGGGAGGGAATTCTCAGTAAGTGTTTACATTTGTGTTTGCATAGGTATGAGTGGTTAGGAAACATAGTGTGACACCACCAAGAAAAGTCCCACTTAGATACTTATTGATATATATGATGATGATATGATGGGCACGCGGAAAGGGTCTGCAATCGACCCCCGCACAGTTCTATTCTGTGTCAGCTCAGCACACGCGAATCGTGTTGCTTCCTTTATCGAGTCAATAATAAAAAGTGGCAAGAGTTCCCTATTCTGACTCTCCACGCTTTCCTGGGGTTCACATTTTTTGCATAACTCTTATCATTTGCTCTTCGCACTTGATAATTCATGTCATACGGTGATACCACTCACGAGAATCAGAATGTGTTGGTTCCTGGTTGCTTTCGGCCCTTGGCTTGCTGTTGTAGGCTAAGGGGCAACCTCCTTTTTCTGCACTTCTATGATATTTGTTTGTACATTTCATTGCTTGTGTGCTTCTGCTAAAGCACTTGATTGCTTCATCCCTTTGCATCCCTTGGTTTTACAACCAAGGCGGATATATGATAGTTTCCCCTTAAGATCGCTCGGTTAGGATAGCTCTCGAGCCTAGACATTAGGATATACATCATTTACATGTCAACATAGGAAGAGATTCTCTCACATCTTCAACCATAGGTCCGATCTTTGCATGACAACATTAGGGCTAGTACTAGTTAGTCTCCCTTTTGTTTTGCTTGTTTCTTTTTGCATCCTTGCATATAATTAAAACTAAAATTTTCTTTCTTTTTCTTTTGAAAACTAAAACACCAAATAATGGTTCAAAACTTCTTTCTTAAAGGTAAAAGCAACCAACCAATGCAAACTCTTTTTCGCCTACGGGCGCTTTCTTTTGTGTTTAAAACATTTTTCATAAGTAAAAACCACAAAACCCACCAAAACAAGTGAGCCAAACTACGAAGCTCTGACTTTCCCATTGCATGAGGGAATACGTAGTTACCTTGTTACGGGGCTCGACCGAGCACAACTTTGTAAATACTTCTTTCTTTTCTCCGTGGTTTCTTTATTTTCCTTTTATTTTGTATGCATTGTAGCGATTAAGTGATAGATAGATATAACACACCCCTTAGCTAGAAAATAAAAGTGGATACTATAGAGTACTATGGGCGTGTGGGGTGTTAATCTCTTCCCCTCGCGTAACAGACTCCCTTACCCAGATCTCTCGGTCGTAAGACCGTGATTTCTTCCCTCTCAGGTTTACTCGATGTTTTCCTTTCTCCTTCGCGAGATAAAAAATATTTGATGGCGACTTCATTGATATATCCTATCAGTCGATGTTCAGCTGGGTGGTTTCATATAGACATGAAAGAAGTCATTGCAAGATTTACGTTTGGGGAAATTCATATGACTAACCTTATTTCTGTGAAAAATCTCATGGGTGATAGTGTGGCGTCGAGCATCGCTAGAAGTTTAAAGGACATGGATTTCCTTGAGAAAGTGGCTAAAGACTGCTAATGCAAATAAGGCAAAGGTCCTCAAAGAGCTTGAGGCTGTTAGGTAGGCCATCAAGAAGTGCTCTATTAGGTCGGCTTACTATGATAATAGTGCAAGACGTTTGACACTCATTCTGCCTTAAAGGCTAAGGTGGATGAACTGGAGGATATCTCGGGTAAATATCGCAAGTTCATTGGCGACAAAGAGGTTTTCCTTAGTAAGCTTCAAGAGATCCTGAATGCTAAAGAGAATATAATTTCAAATGCCAATTAAGGCTTAACATAAGCATTTGATTCTTTGAAGTTGAAGTTGAAGGAGGTTACCATTAGAAAAACTCGAGAAGCTTCGAACGATAAGGAGGGTCTTAAAGATGACGAGGACAAAGAGAGAGCAATTGGAGACAACTTTCAATGAAGTCGTGGATGCTCGTATTACTTGTGTTGATCAGTCATATGAGAAAGCTCTCAAGAATTTTAAGCTTCTACAAGTTGACATTAATATATCCAAATAGGCGATCAATCATAGTTAGAAAGTAGCGGATTGGAAGATCGTCCCCTTTGGGTCTGCGGCCTAGTTTTTTCTGATTTCGTTTAGTGTAATTGTTACTCCCTCCATTCTTTTGTTAAAATTACTCATAATCATTTATTGTAGAGAGAAAAAGTCAAATGCATGTGACAAATAATTAACAATATTATAGGTAAATTGTAACTTATTATTTAAAAAATAACAACAATAATTATTTTTTTATGTGAAAAAAATTTTAAAATGACAATTATAAAATAACTGAGGGAATAATTTGCAATGGACGTGCCGGCAACATTTTTTAATGAAAGCTTAAATCATTTTTTTGGGTTACATAATTAACTTTGCTCCATTGTTTATATAGAGTCTTGAATGTTACCTATGTTGTGAATAGCGGCCGATATCGCAGCGCGACGCAGAAAAAACAGCTCCACCGCTTTAAGCTGTAATGGTTAGGCTCTTTAGCATAAAGAGGGGTGAAGCAGATGCGATAGCGGTTCCTGTCACGGTTCGGATGCGGCTGAAGCGGGAGCCTTCAACTTGTAGAGGGTTGGGTTCACCCAACCTAACTTAAAATTTTTTTTTTTTCACGTGACTTTTATAATGTTAAAAAAACCTATTATTTCTAATCCCATTTTCTTACCGTTACACACACCGCCGCACTCACTCATCGATCAAATCTTCTTTGTTTTTATCGCTGCTTGCGTGCTTCTTCATTATCTCGTCGCTTCAGCCTCATTGCTTCAACCTCATCTCTTCTCTCTACTTCAGCCATCTCTGCAAGTATTGTCCCTCTTCCTGTTTCCTTAAGTGATTTGGTCCCTCTACTTCTATTTCCTTCTTCACTTCTTCTATTCCTTTATCTTGTTGCCTTATTTTTTGTGATAACATTACTCTATTCTGATTGGTTATGTTCTGTACCTCTGTTCTGTTATTTCTCCACCAACAATTATGGCAACTACTCCTCCAATTAAGTGCTACTCAACCATCATCATCTGATGTTCCATCCGTGGCTTCCTCCGCTACTAAGATACACAAACCAATCGGTGATATAGGCTAGAAATTTAACCATTTGAAAGACATGAATAATAAGAGGAAGGTAACATGTGACTTTTGTAACAAAACATCGATCGATGGTATTTCTAGGGATAAACAACATCAATTAGGAATAAAAGGAAATGTGAAGGCTTGCACTAAAACACCGGAAGACGTTAAGTTAATTTTACAGGAGCATGAAGATAGAAAATTGGCTGCAAAGAAATCTATGTCAGGTGAAGTCCATAAAGATGATGATGAGGCATCACGTATACTAGAGATATCTAGGATTCGAGCTGGAAAAAGGACCGCTGAAGAAGGAAGTGTGTCAACTGCCAAGAGGAATACAAAAGGCCCTTTGGATGTTATTTACTATAGAAAACCTGAGGAAAGTTTGAAAAAGAGAAAACAAACAAGTTTGAATGATGCTTGAGATAAGAAAACAAGAGAGAGTTGTTGTAAATATATAGTTCGCTACTTTTATCAGAATGGAATTGCTTTCAATGTTGCGAATTTAAAAAATTTTAAGTTGGTGGTTGAAGCAATTGGTATGTATGGTGCACATTTGAAGCCTCCAAGCTACTATGAGTTGAGAGTTCCTTTTCTTCAAGAATAGTTGAAACTTAATCATGAGATGTTGATTACTAACAAGAAAGAACAAGAAAGGTATGGTTGTTCAATAATGTCTGATGGTTGGACGGATACAAAGGGGAGAACTTTGATAAAAATTTTGGTGAATTCTTCGGAGGGCACAATGTTTGTTAAAATTGTTGACGCTTCTGCTAACATGAAAATTGGACAAAAGTTGTATAAACTTTTGGATAACTTTGTAGAAGAGATTGGTGAAAGCAATATTGTGCAGCTTGTTACTGATAATGGAAGCAAGTATGTCTTGGCAGGTAAGCATCTTCAAGTATTGAGGCCAAAAATATTTTGGACTCCATGTGTTGCTCATTGTCTAGACTTGATGCTAGAAGATATTGGAAAAACTCCAAGAGTCAAGAAGGTTATAAAAAATGGAATGACTCTCACCGGCTTCATTTACAACCATTCTTTGGTTTTAAACTTAATGAGGGAGAAATTAGAAAGTGAGTTGGTTATATATGGAGTCACAAGGTTTGCCACAAATTTTCTTACTTTGCACAGGTTGCACACTCTAAGGTCAAAAATTAGACCCATGTTCACTTCTCAAGAATGGTTGAACTTGAATGCAAGTAAGGAGGTGAAAGGAAGGAAGGTAGCCGCTATTGTTCTTCAAGTCTCATTTTGGGAGGATATTGTGTTTACTCTTAAAGCTATGGGACCTTTAGTAAAAGTACTTAGGCTTTTTGATAATGAAAAGAAGACGACAATGGGTAGCATCTATCATGCAATATTGGAAGCCAAGGAGTTAATTTTAAAAAAAAAAATCAACAACAATGAAGGCAAGTACAAAGAATTCATTGATATTGTTGATAAAAGATGGAGTATTCAACTTCATCATCTGTTGCACGCAACTGGGTATCATCTTAATCCGAAGTACTTTTATAGCAATTCAATGATCGAGAATGATGATAAGTTGTTGGATGGTCTTTATGCGTGCATTAGTAAGATAGATGCAAGTATTGTTGTTGTTGATTTCATCTAAGGAGAATTGTAAAAATATAAGATGGGTGCAGGCCATTTTAGATTGAATGAAGCGGTTAGGCAAAAGCCGATGTAGCTCCTGGTAAATAACTATGCTTAATTCGCAATAATTTAATTACACTACATAATTTGTGTTTATATGCTAATGCAAATAATTGTTGCATTGCAGCTAAGTGGTGGAGGAGATATGGAGAAAAAACACTAAATTTGCAGCTCCTCGTTATTAAAATATTGAGTTTGACTTGTAGTTCATCGAGTTGTGAGCAGAATTGGAGTATTTTTGAGCATGTAAGTAGTTGCTATTATGTTATAGATTCAAATTAGTAGTTTAGCAATAAATATTTATTATTTAAAATAACATTAAAATTGTAATATAGATTCACTCCAAGAAGAGAAATAGACTTGAACATCAAATGTTGCAAGACTTGGTATTTATCAATTACAATCAAAATTTGAAAGGGGACTTTGATAGTGATGATTTGATTGATGTTATGGTAATGGATGATGATTTTGATACCCATAACATATGGTTATTGGGAGGTGAAGATGAAGCTGAATTTGAACCTGAAAATTATATGGTGTTTGATGGTGACGATTTATCTTGGCTAGATGTTGAAGTTGCAAGTGGTGCTGCTGAACCACTTGTCAACACTAGAAGTTAAGCAACATTGCAGAAGAAGGCGACTGCACCTCCATCATCTTCTTCATCTAGATCTAAGGCAAAGGCAAAGGAAGTGGTAGTAGTAGATGATGAATTTGGTGATCAAGAATATATTGGAGAGGATGAAGAGGATGGAGAGGATGAAGAGGATGCTAGACTCGAAGGAAGTGATGATGAAGACTTGGATTTTAATGATTCTTGAACTTTTATTTGAGTTTTCATGTTTAGCTATTTTAAGATTTAGACTTATGCCTTTTATAACTTATTAGAGTTTTTATTATAATCTATTTGAAACTATGTTGTAATGTTTTGCTTAAGACTTATACCTTTTAATGGTATTTGGAATTGGAACCTGTGCTATTAATTTTATGTATTTGGAAGTATTTTGTTGCTTAAGACTTGTGCATTTGAGTTTTTTTTGGTATTATAATAGTATGTTTTTGGCATGTAAATGTATTTTTTTTAGTGTCCGCGTCGCTAAAAAAGCGTCGCGCCGCTCCCATTTTAGGGTTGACCGCGCAACGCCGCTTTCTGAGATTAACAACATAGAATGTTACCTGCTAAAGGTGTTAAGTGTACTTAACTTTAAATTGAACCTGTTGGTCTTGTGTATACTCGACTCCTTTTGTTCGAGGTTTCTATCTCAGGCTCTTCATACCAAACTATTTTTCCAGGGCCTCTGGGGGAACAAAATCAACCTAGGTTTTGCTCCTTGTCTCTAGGGATGGCAACGGGGCGGGTCGGGGACGGTTTTTACCTCCCCCAAACCCAAACCTGAATCCCAAACGATCTTCGTTTCCCGCCCCAAACCTAACGGGGATGGATAATTAAAACTCAAACCCGTCCCAAACGGGTTCGGGTTGGGTTCACGTATCCCCGTCCCACCATCATCTATTTAATAAAATTATTTTTTTAATAAAAATATTTAGTTTTTCCAAAATCAAATTACGCTATAAATAATAAAATAAAACAATATCAAAAAATTTGATGCATACATTTCAAATATTTTAAATAATAAATATAAATCAAATTATCAAAACATTGGCCACATATTTAATATTCTAAATTATCAAAAATAAATAATAATGTACATAATCAAATAAACGGGACGGATTCGAGGATGGGTTCGGGGTGGGTACTAGTGTCCCAATTACCCGACCCGTCCCCGTATTATGTAATTGAGGAAAACCTAAACCCGAACCCAAACTCAATCAAAATGAAATTCTCCGTCAACTTCGAGACGGGTTCGGGTGGATACTCATAGGTATGGGTTTAGTTGCCATCTCTTCGTGTCTTTCCCGTCAAATAGAAACTTGGTTCAAAGACCACGTTTACGAGGGTGTTACTATCTTATAGTGGCTAGCTACTAATGAGAAAGGTGGATGGATTAGCCATTTCCATTGTGCACCACCAATGCGTTTGAGGTTTGATGCATTTAAATGTGTACCTCCTGCACGTTCAAGGATTCTCACATTTTTTACTTATGCATCACCTTCCTGTTTGATGTGAGGTTTGATGGTTTTTTATTTTTTTAAGTTCTCTGTTATATATTTATTTCCTTATAGATTTGACTTAGTTTTTTAAAATTTATTTCAAAGCCATTTGTCAATGTTAAACTAGTACACTCTATATTGCATCCTTCTCAAATTAATTGATCAAGCTAATCAATTAAAAATAATGTCTCTAATAATTGATCCAATTAATCAATTAAAAATAATTCAAACATATTTTTAAAATTTAAACAATGTATAAATGAAAGGGAGTGAAAAATATTTTAACGAAAATACTATTATCATATATTGGTGAATTAAAATTTATCATAAATACAAACTAGAATATATTATTTTGAATTATACAAATAGTATTAATCAAAAATATGCAAAACCTTGAGAATTAAACCAAGAAATCGAGATAAATGTATGGGTCTTCCGAAACCTAATAGTTCAATCGCATAATGCATTGAACAAAAGAAAAAGCTCAAGCAGAAGCAAACTCTGACACACACACAACCAAAAAAACTGATTGGTTCCACAAGCCACAGAAAAATAACAAGCACGCCTACCAAGAACATGGTAAACTAGATGATTGTAAATGAACCAGAGAAACAAGGAATTGAAGCCACTCCCACAGCAAACCAAGGAAAGGATGGAAAAATAATAAGAAACTCTCGATTGCCCATCAACTTTAACCACCTGAATGAGAAGCTGGAGTAGTTTCAAAACAGCCTTCCTTGAATAAATGAATGTACTGTTGTGGCAAAGAATGCTCCACCTGAAACATAAGATGAGGTTGAAATTCGAAATTTATACCACTTAAATTCCCTATTTCACAAACTCCTGATCAGAATTGAGTCAGTAAGCCACATGTAATTTTTAAGTGATTTAAATAAGATTGTAGATGTTAGATGGGTTCTATTCATTGCTATATGAAAGACAGTATGATAGATAAGCAAATTCATATTGCACACAATACATATTGAGTTAGGAAGCAACACTTCTAAGTTGCATTTAGAAAAACAGCAACACAAGCATTTTACAATTTCAGTGGTTAAAGCATCAAATTTGCCCTCAAGAAATTAGGGGGGAAAGAGGCAAGGCTCTATTGAAATTGAAAGCGCCAATGTTTAGATGGTGAGGAGACAAACTTGGGATTAATAGATTATAGGATACATAGAAACGGAGCGAGAAAACATACCCAATCACCATCAGACTCGGTATTAGGAACTAATACATTGATCTCACTGGACTTTGCTGTGGATATGGATGTTTCTAAAGAGTCTTTGCTCAGATATAACTGGCAGCCAGAAGTGTTGTCCACCGAAATTGTAGGAGCTGAACCCTATTATTTGTGAAAGCAAGCATAAGTTTAGGTAAATCACATTAGATGTATCAAGTACATATTTATTATTAAATCCTCATCTTTTTCACCTCACCAGTTATAACATTAGCTATACAATACCACTAGCAAAATATTGGGCAAAGAAGTATAGATTGAATCCGACATGCCTAGGAATTGATGTGATTCGAAAAAGAAGAAAGAAGAGTCGGGGTACCTGGCATTGAACCTCAACCCCATTACTGTTTACAATCTCACAAGCTGCAACAACGTCCTACATTATAAAACCAAAAAATGAATTGGCATTTTCACCTAAAAGAAATGATTTCATTATCTAATATTATAAAATCTCTAATTATAATGTCTTGCAAACCTGAAATACAACTCCCATCTTTTTGCAGTTGTCAATAGTTATATTGTTGACCTTGCCTGCAAACATTGTTAAAAATGATGTGATCACTTGCGGCCTTTTTTCACCAAGTGATAGGATAGCAAATTCAGATAAAAGCACGTAATATAATTATCACTACCTTTAATCTGCAACACGGAGTTTTTACATCCATAAACATATACAGACTGTTTTGAATCACAATCTTCAATGACCAAACTTTTCTGCTCAATTTGATTCTCAACAACCCACCTAAAGTATCAAGGAATTAATTAGGTAAAGGATATGTGGGATAGTGAAATTGTTGGCATTGAATTTAATATACAACATAGCAACTAAAGCATAAACACGCGCATAAACCTACTTGCGGCCCATTTGAAGTTCAAATTTCGGAGGTCCTACTTTAGCAACTGCACGTGAACCAGCGTGACTTTCTTTTACAGTACTGCCGCCAACAATTCCAGCTCTTTCTGTGCGGTTCTTAGTCTTCATATCATCCGTAACCTTTCTCAGACCTATAAGTTAAATTTTATAATTCATAAATGATGAATATTCAATCAAAATAGTAAGAGTAAGAATAATCTACCTGCTGTGACATTTCCTGTACCAATCTCTTGAAAAACAGCCGACATCCCCACTTTTGGCTTAGAAGATGAAGCCTGAGATGATCCAGAGCTAAAGAGAGACGCAGACGGAGGAGGAGGAGCAGAAGGACCAGCTGAAGCATTAGCTTTTGATGGAGCAATTACTTTTCCTGTTTGACTCCATACAGGGCCTAAAGGATGGAAGCTTTTCACATAATCCCTCAAACCAGGTACATACAACTCTTTCAGAGCTTTGACCCACTCAACATGATTTGGGTCTTTGTTTCTGTACTCAACAAGTACCTGATTATCACAATAAAAGTAAGGAAGATCAGTAACCTTTACTCCTAAAATAGCAGTGAGATGGGAAAGCACAAGGAAAACTCTCGTATGCTAGTGCAAGATCAGTATACAACACTTAGTACTTAAAATGAAGTGATCATAAGTTTTCAAAATCAAGTTTTCAAAATCAAAATTAATGATTTTAAGCATATAAATATATCAGGCTATTGATAATCCTTCATGTCTTTTCTAAAATCCATTAAGCAGTTGTAACTCGGGAAGGGGATAGACATGCATTTTGAAGTAATTTGAAACTATTTTTGATTCAAGATACAACAATACTATTGTATTCATAAAAATAAAGGAAGAAAATCCATCACTTGCACGGAAATCCGTATTTTCATCCTATATGGAAATGACTATCATGAAAGTTGTCCAAGACAAATCAACAAGCATCAAGAGTACCTTGTTGCTATAAAACTCAGCCATTTGCCAACTTTCTTCAACATGTGCAATGGGCATACTCATACCTTGAAAAAATACATAAGATTCATAAGATACCAAAAGTTAAAGATTCATCCTAGAAAAGAATCACCATGCACCTACCACAATCCTTCCCAGTATATGCAATCCATGCTACAGCTGAGAGACTGTCAACAGAAGCCTTCAAGTGATTAAAAAAATCAGATCTCCTTCCTTCTGTCAATGCAGCAGCTTTTATGATCACTTCATTCAGTGGTTTTAGAAATTCAGCCAGTCCAGCAGGGTTAGGTTTCTGCACATAACTCATGATGTGAGAAGACATATATTCCAAAGAACATAAAAAAATTTAAGTATGAGAAATTATATGTGCGTTCTTTTCTCCTAACTAAATTCAATTTCTCTTGGCCATAAACAGCTATGTATTTCTTTTAGAGAAATCCTAGTACGCTGTGCATTCTTGTTTTGAAAAGCATCAAATGTTGGGATAAAATTCAAAATCAGCTAATTATGTTTGGCTAATTTTTCGATGCTATAGAATTGATTCTCCTAGCAGAGAAGGATATCTTGTCTTTCAATTCTGGTAGAAAATCAATTATAGCAGCTCCATCCCACTGCTGATTAACTTACAATGACCTCACAAAAAATGTTAAATTTTCAACATTAAATTTTCCCTCATCTGTATTTTTCCCCCCTACAAACTAACCCAGGTGAGAACACAATACATCCATTAAGAGAAACACAAACTTAACAGCAAAATGACACAATCAAGAAAGAAGAAAAAGATAACCTCCATAAAGATGGCAATCCCAAAACCTTAACCGCATCAAAACCTATGGTACATTAGACCATTTTCCATCCTAACAAATAAAATTACAAAACATTTTTTCTTTTATTCCTCTTTGATCGATTGATTCTTTATTAAACTTGCCCGAAGTCATGCTACATTAGAAAATCACACATAATAATTAACAAGAGAAAAGAACTTCAACTTTCTTCCTAAAACTATGAAAGGTAAAACATGCAGCAAATCCACATAATCCATAAACACAACCAGAGATATTTGAATCAAAATAATTCTCAGAAAACAAAAACCAATCATGCCATATCACATTCAGTTCTCTTGGTATTGGATTCAGTATCTACCACAAACATAATGTCAACAAAAAAATTAACATGGCAATACAATATTATCACGATTTCTTCGCAATGTGGCACGAGAAATTCAATTCAAAATCAACCAAATCAACATTTTACCGAGGCAAGAAATCAACGAACCTGAGTTTGTTTGAGCTTAATCAAAAGCTCTTTCTGAACAGAGAAAGCTTCCTGAATCCTATTGGTGACCTCCAACACCTGTCCACCAATAATCTCCGCAGCTCTGGAAACCCTAACGAGATATTGATCGATCAGATCGCCGAATGCAACGACAGATGGATCGAGTGCCGCATCGGAAGCGTTGGCCGGGGAGGGTGCGGGATGGCCTCCGGTAGATATCGCCTCCAAACGCAACACCGCCGATTCCAATCGCTGTATGAGCTTCTCATCCATGATTATCGGAAGCAGTTTTTTTCCGGTGAAGAGAAATGAAATGACACAGATCTGATGAATGCCGTTAATTCTTTGTTGTTTTTTTGTTTTGAGAATTTATTTAAAAATAGTTATAGGGAAAAGAATTTATTTATTTATTTATTATTAGTATCGATAAATAAAATATATGAAGGAAAACCACTTTATCTTACTTTGTGCGATGCGTGGGGTTGGCTTTTTTTGCATTTGATAAAATGTGTTAAATGGGAATTTCTGATAAACCACGTGTCATGTCATGCGCACATGGTAATGGATAGGGTAATTACGTAACTGGGCTTTTCATAAACACAAATTTATTGTGCATTATTAAATGGATAATATTAATATGTTGTACTCTCGTACTGGAGAAGTTTAGTTTCAAAAAAACAAAAATTCTATAGGAGTTAAGTTATTGATTTTAGTATCTTTTTTACGTTGAAATTGTAAGTTTAGACCATTTTATTTTTGTAATCTTGGAAGCTTTGACCATTGAAGATTTTAAACATCTATGGTGACTTCTCGGTGACAATTTTTTATTTAGTTAGGTCGAACAATTGAATCTTAGACAATCAAATCTAAATATATATATATATATGATATAGGAAAAAAATTTACCATCGATAATTTGATAATTTATTCTAAAAAATAACAAAAATCACATCTTCGATATGAAAGAGTAAGTGAAACGAAGGTGTAAAACCTTGTTTTTGCAGGTAATAGACTTTTAATTAATATATTAGATTTTGATAATAATAACTAAAAACAATTATGATGATAATTAATAATGAGTCAAGCACAACACTTAACGATTAAAGATGCAAATCTAGATGTTATGGTTTGATAAATTTGATCATCCGAAGAAGGCTAATAAAGTAAAGCAAACTGTTATAGTTTGATGAACTATCCGAAGAAGGAAGGCAAAATAGAAAGTATCCAAACCTCAAGCAATCTCAATTCTCAAGTAAGAAAGGATTTAATCTCTTGATTAAGTAAGAAAGGATTTAATCTCTTGATTTAGTAAGTGGGTGAACTTATGTAAGCAAAGAGCTTTTTCGAAAAAGTATGAGGCTATAAGCGCGCGCACACACTAAAATCTTTTTCAAATGTTTCTATCAAAGAAAAAAAATCTTAAAAATGTCTTGGAGATGTGTCAGGTGATTTAGGAGTTGTGGAAATAGCTAGAGGGAATTTTTGACTTGTCTAATCGATTAGGGCTTTTGTCTAATCGATTAGATTAGTTCAAAATCATGTCCCAAGCCATTTAGATAGCACCTTAATGATGTGCAACAACTAGATATATTTTCTTTCCTTTTAGAATATTTACAATCGAATAGAATAAATGTTAATTGATTACATAATAGAAAAAATCATTTATTGCAAATTTCATTTTGAGCACACCTCTTACCTATAAATATTGGCTCATTTTTATCATTTCAAATCATTCAAAATTGTGTTTTGACACTACCTTTTATCACTCTCTCTTTATATATGAGTTTTATTTTAACTTTCTCTCACTAGATGTTAAAGCCAAATGCTTTTGTGAGAAAAGTTTGTTTGTGAGTGAGGTTACTTGTGTAATTCAGGAAAGGGTAGAATTGTAAAATTCACAAAAGATATCATTTTTATATATATATATATCAAGTTTTGTAAGGGAGACACCATCTAAGACGTCTCCACTCGGTTATCTTAACAAGCTAAACTTTGCCAATTTACATGGAGGTATTACAACATAGAGGAAGACGGGGCTTGATCCCCACTGTCCAGAGAGAGACTTAGGGAGAAGCTTGTTGTGTTAGCAGCAAAAATAAGCTTTACAATTGTCATATCCACATAGTCGATGATATTAAAGACATATTAATGGTGATTTATTATTCTAAGTAAGAAAGGGGTTATGTGTTTTGTTGAGATGCAGAAAAGTAAATGACGGGATATAAATGACATAAGTAAAGTTAGAAATTTCAATGTTAACAGTAAGAATGCTTGTTGGGAATAGATTTCACCATTACATATATATCGTGTACACCCATAGATCAATAATATGTTTCTTATTCAGCGTATAATACTACCACTTATAACTCTAATTTGTATCTCTTTTAGGTCTCCACGATGTGAGATCAGTGTGTTACCCGTTATAACGTTATACATTACTATTAACCAACATGGAGCATTAAGTTCTAACAGTCGTAAAGTATTAGGACTTTATATTGGTTCTGCTACAATACATATGGATATTGAGCTTATACTTATGCACAAGCTTAGTACTCAATAGATGATTATCTTGGATCTATTAATGGCAAGCACCTTTCGATTTCAGGTAACACCATGAAAATAGGTTTTATGTTGCAAAGCTAAAACAAGCATTATGATTAACGAGTCACCAATATTATAGCGTGAAAATATTTACATGGAACTTCATGACCTATTAAGTACATGAATATAATGGCTACATCTAACCCCAAAAATAGAATTTTTAGCTACACTTACCCATGGTTAGCGTAACATATGGTATTTCAAGATAAGTTAACTTTGGAAACATGGATATTCCATGTCACCTGAGCAACGCTTCTTCATTCACACTTACTTTCTTATCCTTTTATTGTTGACATGAGTGAACCTACTCCAACTTTTTACTCCACTGATCCACCGAAAATCCATTTCCACTGAGTTGAAAAACTTATATTAATAGGAAAAATCATGAGTCTCTCGTTGGGAACTATGTCCTTGAGCCCAACGCGTCTACCATACTCCCGCACTCTGACCAACAAACTTTTCTTCTTAAGAAACCAACACTTGCTAGTATTCCACGTGTCTTTGGCCATTTTCTGCTCGCCCAGTACCTCACTCTTTTGACTAGCATGCTAACTATTTCTTTAACATGAAGTACTTTCACTTAGTGTTGCTACCTAGCTCTAATATGCGTGTAACACACTTGTATCTTAAACCTAGAAAGTGTTACTTTTTCGAGGTTATACTTTTGTCTTTTTTCTTTATGTTGATTCATAGTTTTACGATTCTTTTCACTAGTTTTTAATAAGAGCGTGCAATAAAAGCCTAAACAGATGGCTTACTTTTCTTTGGCGGCGGGTTCAGTGAACTTAATTCTCTAGTATACCGGCTAGTCTGGTGGTAGCATCGGATTACCGGTCACTAGCTTTTTAGCAGCAGTTTTCTTTACTTTTCATAAAAAAATCAAGGTTTTCATAATGACTACTTGCTAAATAAGCTAATATGTGTCGACGTATTTAACATAGATAGGCACTTATTATATCTCTCCAACTTACAATTTTGTTTGTCCTCAAACAAAATTTATCAAATGATTCAAAAAAATGTTGCATGTTTCTTTCAACAGGTTGATTGAATTCCTCAAGAGTTTTTGAATTTGTATTTATGGCATGGTGCTCTTTTTTCAAATGTAAGCTAATAATCAATATGACGACTATCCATGAACCATAGTATACATATGAATATTTTGCTCGATTAAAGTGAGATTTTTAAAACAAGTCTAAATCAATAGTTGATCATTTATCAGGATCATGATCACACTAGGTATCTCTCAATGGCTAATATTTCCCTCAAATTCAAGCAATGCATATATTATAGTAATAACTTATACTCCTCAGCATTATCACAAGATATATTATCAATCATGGATTACTAAGGTCTTTTTTTAGGTTGTACAAGATATTTCTTTTTCACATGTTTCCCCTTCTTTATTTCCATTTTCTTACAACTATTCTTTTGGTGCCTTTTTGTAGCTTGATTTTTTTTTTGTTTTTCATACTATTGTTTTTGTCAAAGCATTTTTAATTTTTTTCCCCATGCACTAGCACTACTTGAGTCATTTTTTGAAACTTTTACTTGTTTTTTTTTTGTTTTTTCTCCTATATTTAAGATAGATAATGAACATTGTTGTTCCTTTTAAATTTGGATAATATTTATAATTTTGAAAGAACAAAAGAATTTTTTATCATACGGCTCAAAGGGGTTTGTCAAAGGATTCTTATCCTCACAATGTAGACTTTTATGTCAAGTAGTTTTTTCAATCAATAAAAAAAATCCTTGATCATATCCATGACTTTCAAACATATCAAGTAATTAGCAATACTAGTACAAAGTCTACTTAGTTATTGTAATCAGGGTCGTCCCTGAGATTTTGAGTGCCTTGTCGAAATTATGAATTTAGTGCCCTTTTTCTTAATTCATAATTTTTTCACCAGATTTATAAGTCATATGTATCAAATAAATAGTCAACTTCATATGTATATATAATAAAAAAATATTTTGGTGCCCCTAAAAAACTGGGACCCTGTGTGACCGCTCCTCCCAAACACCCTCTGGAACCCCCTGATTATAACATCCTAATTCCCTGACACACATTTTATAAAATAATCTAAGTTTTACTTTCAACAATAGGGTGTCAGACTTCTCAGAATAAAACACCTTCACAACTTAAACATATCACAAGAAAATGATAAAACATTTTAGCAACATTTCATAGTCTCAACATAGGATTTACTTCAAGTTGAACAAACATCAATTTAATAACAACTCAAAATTTAGCATAATAAAAACATAGTGATCCCATCCTCAGTGTTAAATTATCAGATTGACACCTAGTACTAAACAGGACGCAGAAAGCAATAAACAAATAAGGCATAACGCCATCTTCCTCATGACGGAATCTAGGGCTCCTCAGTCTCTACCCGAGTATCTCCATCATAGACCTAAAGCCAACACAACAAGCAAATAGGGGATGAGAATACACTCAAATATATTAGCGGTGCAAAAAGATTAGAAATGTAAACATAAACAACGACAACAACCATCAAAACAAATAATTAATTTGCACAACGATCATCAATCAACAACTACAAAACACACATACAACAATGCCTAAGTTATCACGGTTCTTCTAAACATCGTGGTGACATCTATACACTCAGGCGTACACATTTTTTTAAATAAATTTTTTTAGGATATAATAATAGTTGATGGCCTCACTGTGGTGATACAATCAAGCTTTCATGGGTTCGAACCTCAGTGCCCTCAAATATTTTATTCCTTTAACGTTAAGACGCGTATTTTTTTTTAAATAAGAAATATTACTAAAGTTGTTTTGTACAACCGTTGTGATATATTTTGTGAAATTGTTTCTTATTACAGTTGAACTTTACAACCTTTGTGATATATTTAATTTCGTTCATAACACACATGAGTGCACTAGCAAACGAGACGACAAGGATAACGAAATCTGCAGCATCCTCTTCGAATATCATTTATGGTAAGTCATCATTCTCTTTTAATGACGCTTATGAATGTTTAGGGTTACATAATTTGTTAATGTTCTTATGAATGTGTATTTTTCATGTTTAGGGTTACCTCATTCATAGTCATAGGATGAAACTTGATATATTAGTGTATTTTAGAAAGTCCTAGATTTTGTGAATCATTAATGTGGTTTTGTGAATCATTAGTGTATATTAGTATAAGTTAGAAAGCCTTAAATTTTATTCTTATGAATCTTTTTAGTTTTATTTAGATTTTGTATAAGAGAAAGCTCTAGAGTGTACGTTATAGTAAGAGTTAAGCTGACAGAAATTGAAAAAACTTTAGAAACTCTTATAAAAAATTTCATTAAATAAAAAACGGTCTTAATAATCATATCTAAATCCTCTCGTTGATAGAAATTTGGACCAAGTATATTCTTTTTTATCCTCGTCATCAAAATCGATGATGACTGGCCTTTTTTCACACTTATTCTTCTTCTAGATCTCATCTTCCCGAGAGCTCTCCTAGGTCTCAAAAGTTCGATTGCACAAGCACGATTTCTAACGCCCCGAATTTAATTAATTATTTAATTAAATTAGTTAAGGATTTATTTGTTAGAATTAGTCGAAGTTGGGAATTATCGGTATTATCTAAGAGGCGTAATTGGATTATTATGTTGTTTGGGCGATTAAGTTGATAGTCGAGTAATTAGTTGGTTTAATCGAAGAAATAATATTAGAAATAATATTATTATATTGAATTATTATTTAATTAAAATGGATTTAGTTGGTGTGTGATAAATAGCAAAGATGGGGTGTGAATAATAGGTCCAGTAGAATAATAATAATATTATTATTATTGTTTAGTTAGATTTATATATATATATATATATATATATATATATATATATAAGAAGTAAGGGTAATTACTAGGTTTTAGTTAAAAAATCCTTGTACGAGTAAGAAAAAGAAATAGAGATAGCAGTGTGGCAAGAGAAGACAAAGTCTTGGAAAGTTGGTCGTAAAAGTTGCATAAGGAGGTGAAAGTTGGAAGTTGCAGCAAAGCGGATTCGACCAGAAAATTATAGAAGGACCATTGTTATACCCTAAAATTTGCCCTCCCATTTTTTTCAAGTCAATCCACATCTCCATACTCAAGAATTTCTCAAGTTTTGACCAGATGAACCCTCTCCTAAGCAATCAACCCACAACTCGGATTTTGATTCATTCAAGTCAAATATGGTTTCCACTACCTCAAGTGATCATCATACCTCCTCATATACCTCAAGGTATCACCATGTCAAGTTTCAAGCCTCAAGACTCAAGTTTGCTCAATCAATTGCTCAGATGGTTGAAAATTAGTTGTATTGGACAAAAAGTCAAATATGGTCAACATACAGTCAAACTTCATCATTTTTGGTCAACATCAAGATTTTGAACTCACAATCCACCATTTGATCAAGGGTTAATCATGATAGATCAAGAAAACTCAAGATTTGATCAAAAGTCAAAGTTTCTAAATTTAGGATTTCTTGATAAAAAAGTCAACAGAACTTTGACCAGGCATAACTTTCACATACTTTATCAGAAATTTTTCTAAATAAGATCATTTTGAAGAGAATTAAATTCTCTACAACTTTTTGTCTCACAAGCTTTGGCCAAAAATGCTTCATTTGAGAGTTATGGATCAAGACATTATAGGTCCTTCTAAAAGTCAATAAAAGTCATTTTTTGCAAAAGAAGTGTACATGAGCATGGAAACTTCAATGAAGATGAAATCAAAAGTTGTGTTTAGAGGACATCTTAAGCTTTCCAAAAAGTCCAAGAACACTTTAAAATGTTGAAAATTGAGCAAGATACAACCTGTGCAAGTTTGGGAAATTTAAAGAAGTGCATGAAGAGAAATACCAAGCAAATTCAAATTTTTTCCAAGTGGGACCAAGTTTTTGTGATCTAAATTTGTTTTTAAGATGGACCATAACCTACAAGCTCAATTACACGCCCTCCTTTCATTTATTTAATTTATTTTTGAATTAAATCATTTAAATTCAATTTAAATAAAATAAAATGCAAAGAATGAAGTCATGACGTGTTGGGCTTATTTTCCAAGTTCCTTGAGGTCCAAGGAAGGCTATGTAATCTGTAAAAAAACGTATGGATGAGTTTAATGCAATATTGAGCCAAATATGGAAGATATTCAGACCAAAAGAGGATGAATTCTTGCAGCCAAGAGACTAGGGTTCTTGCTCGAAAATTTCAAGCAAAACTTGCACTTTCGAATTCCAATTTCTAGCCGTCCTCAAGCACTACCAAGCCTTGACTCGTGTTCCTGAGGTATAGTAACGTAATAATGGATCAATATCCATGGCTAAAACACTCTGAATCACATGCTTTATGAACTCCGATTGCATCATATCTTTGAATTTCGTATTTTGCATTTTATCATGTTTTAATGAGAACTAACCATACTAATGTGTTCCTGAGGTTCATTAGAACAGGTTTGATCCATCGTTGGCAAGGTTTAACGTGTAAATCGAGAACTCCATTATTAGGGCATAAGCTTGATAAAGCTTCGAATTCCACGATACAGAGAGATTTAGGACAAATGAACCCCGCCAATCGATTTGCAGCCCTCGAATTATGGGGATAAGGTCCTTTAATCTTTTGTTTCGTGGCATTTTTGCAGGTTTAGGGAAGAAGCTCGTCGGAGAAGACAACCGGAGCTAGGGCTCCGGCGTCCCTCCGGCTCTCTGACTAATTGACCAAGGCGTGGGAGTATTTAATTGGCCTATTCAAGTGTCTGGGGTCCACCTGTGCGCGTTTGTTTGTTTTAATTGATTTCTGAAAACTATTTTCTCATATATATATATATATATATATATATATATATATATATATATATATATATATATATATATATTAATTGAATCAGTTTAATACATGGATGTATCACCACCCCAATGGTTAACCATGCACGCACTAGTCCTCTCATTCTCTCAAGGCGTGGGTTCGATCCCTGCCTTTTGCACTTGTTTTCCATAAATTCTAATTTTTGCAGGTATCATACATATACAATTGGAAGCGTGGTTTTAACACCACAAGCAGATGGCAAGGTGGCTAGCTTTTGGCTTCATAACCTTCAGGTCCTGGGTTCAACACTTCCATGGACCAAATCTATTTTTTAAATATGGTTTCTTAGCATTTTTCTTATTTCTTAATTTTCTAACTTATTTTTAATTGTTTTCATAAATTATTTTCCACACATAAAAAACCCTAAAAAAATGTTTTGATTTTAGATTTAGGTTTAAAAAACCTTTATTTAATTTTTTACACAAAAACATTTAATTTTTATTTACATTTTAAATATTTTTCATAATTAATTAGAATTAGGGTTTTCTTAATTAAAATAAACCACAAAAAACTCTAAAAATATTTTCCTTTTAGTAATTAGGGTTTGAAATATTTTCCTAACACCTAGAATATTTTTTCCATTATCTATTTATTATTTTTGCATTTAAATTCTAGAAATCGATGTATAGGTTGCAAGGTCATTTTTGTAATAGTGTAGATTTACTTTTCTCGCAATTTACTTTTCCACCTCTATTATGTAACTGCCACAAAGTCATGTAATAGCTTAGGACTTTACCTTTCTGAACTTTTACTTTTCGCACCTTTATTTTATGTACATATATACACTGCTTAAATGTATGGTTAATAGGATTGCATGCTAAGACTAAAATCAACCGTTAGATCACTCTAATAATCAAGATAAATATCTTAACTTAACACACTTATCACACTTGCATCATCTAAGGTATCCTCTCTTGTTGCCTTTCGGATTAACATGGTCATGTCCCTCGAACGTAGGGGTACCATTAGCAAAGTCCCTCAGTTAAATCATCACAAAGATCATAGTCCCTCGACGACCCTCAATGTTGCCTACGAATATATGATCTCGTCCCTCGATTGTTGCCTACAAACAAGTGATGATCTCCCCTTCAAATTGCTAAGGTATCCTTACAATGTTGCCTTCAATGACCATACGATGACCCTACAATTGTCCCTTCACATCCAATGGATAAACTTACCTACCAACTAATGGTATGGATAGCCTTATCCTAAACGAGAAGGAAAATAACAAGAAATGACCATTCTGAGTAGGTAAATAAGACTTTATTGCTTGCTCTAATCAAACAAGTCACTTTTCACACTCCTTTCAAAATATTTTCAAACAAACACTTTGTATACATTCCAACGAGAATCATTACAAAGTTAAACATTTTCCAAACGAAATATTTCCGAACACTTCGTATACATTCTTGAGGACTGATATAAGAATCATTACGAAGTTAAAGAAATATTTTTCAAAAATACTTTTCAAATCACATACACACAGAAAGCAAATTTTCAAAAGTGAGTTAAGCAATTAAGAGCCCGTAGATAACTACGGATGGAAAGGGTGCTAATACCTTCTGTAACAGCCCGTTTTTCGTTTTATTTATTTTATTATATTACTTTATTATTTATATTATTTTATGTGTTAATTATTTTATTTAATTATTACACGAGATAATAATTAATTAAGATAGTTATTTTATTTGGCGTGTTAATTAATTATTTAATTATTACATGAAATAATAATTAAATGAATTAATTAATTTTGTGTGTATTTGTGATTATTTGATTTATCGGGCTAAATGAGATATTGTGAGATTATATTGTATTGGGCCTAAATGTTAGAAGTGTGAGTAATATTGGGGGTGTATTTTTCATAAGCCCATTAAAAAATTAGAGTTAGTAAGAGTGTGAGAGGATAGAGTGAGACACAACACTCATTTGTGCAATTTCAAGAATAGAGAAAGAGGAGGAGAGGAGCAAAAGGGGAAAACAAGAGCAAGTGTTAGGGTTCAAGCAAATCAAAAGGTAAGGGGGAGAATTTATATTATTATGGGTTAATATAATTGGATCAATGGGTAGATTAACATGAGTAGGTTGTTTTGATTAAATCCCTAATTTCCTATGTTGAAATTGATTGTGTTGTTGTTAAAATTGAGGGATGTTTGAGGACCTAAATTAATTTACAGTATTAATAAGAATAGTAATGGAATAGCATAATGAAATTGGTGGTGAGGAAAGTGCTATTGAATTTTTTTTCTTTGCGGAACAGTGCTACTTCCAAACCACACATAGGCTAGTTTTTCTTTTCAATTCCTGTAGCCACACATTTTGTGGTGTTTAAATAAGCTTCATTTTATTTCCTTTTAATTACTAAGTTCGTGATAGTTCTACTTGCTTCCTGTATCTAATAAAATAAAAAAAACGTGAATTGCCTTTTGGAGTGGATAGTCCTTGCTTGTACATGATGTCTTGTAGTCTCTTCGCAATTAGTATTTAATTATGAATGGAAAACCATGAAAATAATATATAATGTCTATACCATGTGATGCACTTTCTTTGATAAAGTGAATGAGTAGTATATTGATGCTAGTATGGTTTTGAAGTGTTTCTTTCATTTTCCTGTAGCATGCATTGGCATACATACGTAGGATATATGATACTAGTTTTTTTATAAAAATTGACACTAGTTTTCAATTGGTACATAGAAACATGATGAAACCACACCATATGCTATCACCTTTTAGTGTATATATATATATATATATATATATATATATATATATATATATATATATATATATATATATATATATATATATATATATATATATATATATATATATATAGAAATACATGGTTTATAATTAAATAATATGTCATGTTTGTTATTTTGAACAATAGCAGAATTATGCAGAAAAACAGTTATGTTTGGTCCCGATAGCCGAATTAGGCGGTATAATTAGTTGTTTGGAATTTGATGAAAATTTATGTGGTAACTAAGTTTAATTAGTAGATAAATGTGATTACGTTATTTTGTTGAAATTGTGATATTTTGCGAATCGATCGAAAATATGAGTGTTGTGTAGTTAGAAAAATAGTAGTACCACTTTGAATTAAATAATGTATAGTATTAATTATAGGAAGTAGCATTTTGGTAAAGTAGCTTATTTAGCAGAACAATAATATACCAGTAGCATTAAAATGAGTTGAAAACAGTCTCGTTTAGCCGAATTAGGCGGAATAATTAGTTGCCCGGAATTGGATAAAAATTTACGTGGTAGCTAAGTTTAATTAGTAGATTAACGTGGTCGCGTTATTTTGTTGAATTTCGGTATTTTGTGAACTGGATTGAAATTGCATTTTGGCTTGGATAATTATGTTGAGAATGAAATATTATTGTGTCAATTATATTGCTTTTGCGAGTGTTCTTTGTGGGCAGCCAAAAGGCGTGAATCCTTGATTTGGATATATTTGTGAACTTGTGCATTTTGTGTATATTGGCAAATTGGTGAATTAACATGAGATAGTGTGAATGCTGGTGTTAATTGGAATTTGTGTGCGTATTTGTTGATTGACCGATATATGTGAATGTTTCAATTGTTATGAATGTGTATATGTACAATGACTGGATAATTCATAGAGTTGAATTATGGTGATATGCATTATGGTAAGATGGTAGAGATGATCTTAATTGCATATGTACTTGTGATATTGTATATTCATTCATGGTATGGTTGACCTTGAAACAAAGGTGGTGAAACTTTGGGTTCACGATGTGCTTTGAAACATAAGCGATTGCTTGATCCTAGAGTGGAAATAGTAGCGGTAGACTATATGTTTACATTTTGGTGGGCTTTGGTCTTGTCCGGATCGGAAGCGTGACTTGGATTCTAGATATGGAATTGGAAAGTGGTGAAACATTGGGTTCACATTTGGTACCACATGCATAGAGTCACATTGTCTTGCATTGAGTCACATTAGAGATGTGTGAAATTTGAACATATGCAATTATGTGATTTGTTGTGCATGTATGGGATGTGATGATTGATATTGGTGATGTATTGTATTTGTTCCATAAATATGATATGTGAATATGATTTGGTGATTATGCATATATGTGTATTTTGGAGACATATGTGATAATGATGGTTTATGTACATATTTGGATAATTGTGTTGGAATCTTTAATGATTGAATCTCTTAAATTTTTGTTGCATAATTGAACATGTAGAATATACTTGGAAATGTTATTTACATGATTTATGTGAAGTGTGTTGAATTCCTATGAATGTTGATTATATCGTTGTACTTGATTATATTATTTCTTAATAATGTAAATTCTCACCCTTCTGTTGGAATGATGTTCTTTTCGCGACATCGCTCAGGTGCTCGAGAGGGAGGTAGCAGTGTGTTGCACGTGGAAAGTGAAGAAGCATAATTGTTTCTTTTCTTTTGCTAGGTAGTGAGTCATGCTCTAGTCGATGTAACACTGTGTTGGGATTTTGTTAGCATTGAACTCATGTTTTATTCTGGTTATGTATTATGATGCTATGATATGAACATGTATGTTTTATTTGTTTGATAAATGGCCTTAGTTCCGAATATTCTGTATGTTCATGTTGATCATCCTGATGAATATTATGGAGTTATTGATTATGGTATGGGACATAATCTTTTAAGAAATACATGAGTATTGTTATTTCCGTTGTGAATGCATATTCTTGATGAATTATGACAAGAGAAAGTGTTATATTTATGACCAGGTATGTATCATTTGACATGATGTGTATGTATGGTTTTCGAAAACTTTTAATTTTTTGGAAACATCGATGTGACGCCCTTATGTTATATGCATGCTTATTTACTCTGATTATATTTGAATTATTTTGGGGTATTAGAAAGGGTGTTACACCTTCCCTTTTCATAATTACATCCCTTACTCAGAATCTATCAAAGGTTTTTCCTGTTCTTTTCACCTTTCCTTTATTGGATAAAAGAAAAGTCGGTGGCAACTTTTGCTATCTGTAACATTTGCGATAAAATGCAAAACAAACAAGTCAGTTCTCCCACCGTATTACAACCGTCAATCCAAGGTAAAGGTGGGGTTCAATCTCTATAACTGGATATATGATAGATCGTATGTGGGGTTAGGTTATATGAACTTCTGCCATGGAATTGATTGTGGTTTCCTATGTTGTGTTGATTTCCTGAAATTAATTGTTGTTGTGTTGATATGTTGATGTGGTATTATTCAAAATAGAACAATTGTTTTGTGTTGATGTAATCTATGTTGTTTGTGCCGGATCGAGTTGATAACCATCTTGGAAATTGAAATTAAAGGTTAGGTGTAGTTGGAATAATTTGTGCCTTAATCGGTTAATTTTGGTGATAATCGGTTTCAATTGGAATAGAAATTGGATTGACGTTGAAGTTCTGGTTATAATGGATTATGGAGGAAGAAAATGAAAGTTGGGGCGGGCGCCACTTAGCTACAAGACGGGTGTCATTAAAATTGGTGGTGGAGGCCACCCATTGAGGGGTGGGCGCCCCATGCATTCAGGAAAGTGGCAAAAGCCACATAGATGAGGAGCGGGTGCCCCAGGGTCACTTGGATGAGGGGTGGGCGCCCCATATCATTTAAGGAGCATGGCAGGGGACCCTAGATGGGGGGTGGGCGCCCCATATCATTTAAGGAGTGTGGCAGGGGGCCCTAGATGTGGGGTGGACGCCCCCCATATATATATATGCTATAATATTATTTTCTTTTGATTTTCTGCACTTATGATAATGATAAAAATGATATAGCATCATAGTAGTTAGTAAATTAGTAGTAATTGGTTAGTTGATTATTAATTAAATACAGTTAATTAATATATTATCTAAGTAGTAATGTGCTATAATTAAATAATGTTGGTTAATCGAATTATTAAATAATGCTTAATTGGAAATAGTTGATCATGATATTTTAAGTGGTGGCAAGTTTCGGAGCGAATCGTACCAGGCGAAGTAGTAGTATGCAGGGATTTGGATATTAATCGGTAACCGTATGGTTCGATGAATAATTAGATACGTTGAGAATTGGTTGATGTCAGAAGATAATTTAGCAGAAAAATATTGTATCAATAAGTTGTTGGAAATCCATAGTAGCAGGAAGTCGAATTTGGCGTATAACGAATCAGTGACATAAATTAGCAGGAAATGTAGCTAGTAAGTTGGGTGGTAATAGAGCTAGCATTATAATAGTAGTGTTTGTGTGAGGGTATTATGCAGTGGATAATCTAGTATCATAATGGATTAATTAAAAATAGCATGAGGTATATATATATTAGTAACAGAAGCAACAGTGGGAGTTTATATAGCAGTAGTATGAATTTAGCAGATAATGGTGTAACAGCGCTGATAGCTTAGTTAATTAAATTGATTAAGCATTAACTGTGGAAATAATTGAATAGCAGTAGCGGTGATTAATTAGTAGAAGAACAATCTGGCAGGAATTGTATATTAAACTGTACCGAAAGCAGAATTAGTCGAATTAAGTGGTAAAATTAGTTAATCGAAATTAGTTGAAATTTGTCAGAGTAGTTCGTAGGTATTAGTAGGTATTTTTGGTTGGTTTGTTTTGTTGGAATTATGTCGAATAAGTTGATTTGCATGTGAAGTTGGATTGTCCGGTTTATGGAATTGTGTTGTTGTTTATTGCTGTGAGTAAGTTGTTGTCGAATACATTGTTGTTGTTGGTGAGTTGTTGTTGTTATAAGTTGTTGTTGATGCGTTGATTAATTTGTAGGCATATGGTCAGTGTTGAAGCGACGTTGAGTACCTCTGTTTATTGGTACAATTTTGATATGGGCTTGTGCCTTTTGTGACGATGATTGTTGTTGTTGTATGTGATTGTTGCATTCATTGAATTACATACATTTGCATTATTAAGTTGACTTGGATTGACACCACGTTGACCTGGATTGGCAAAATTATTACGTTGAAGGCTTATGCCTTGTTTTTTTTTTACGCGGGCTTATGCCTTGTTGATGCCTCATAATATGGCAGTTTTTACGTTGGGAGTTCTGCTCCAATGGTACCACATGTATATGCATTATGTTGAGTTGCATAGTTGTGTCGCATTTGAAGTTGTATTTCTAAGTTGTTATGTTGATTGATTAAAGTTGATGTTGTTATTAAGTTGTGTTGATTGATTAAAGTGTCTTGTTGTTGTTATTAAGTTGTTGGTTGGTTGTTGAATAATTGTTTTTATAAAGTGGTGATGTTTGTATGATCTAATCTAATATATTGTTTATCATACACTTGTTTATATTGGTTGATATTTCACCCTTTCATTTGTTTCACCGTTTCCTTTATACTGGTAATGTGCAAGTATTCGAGAATAAAGAATTAGTTGCTGTTAGTTCAAATCGGTTTAGTCGCTCTGATACGTAGCACTCGGGGAGGGAATGAATGTTATTTGTTTCTATGTTGTTGTTACTACTTTAATTGTTGAATAATTATAAGTTGAAATTTATTTTTGTTGAATAAAGTTGTAAATGATTTTCAAGTTGAAAATTGTGATTCCGCTGCGTATTTAATAAAAAGGTTGTTTTGTTTTCATATGGAATAAAGTATGTTGTTAATTGTTCATCCGAATGCTATGTATCTTTGATAAATGCAATTACATGTTTTATTTTATGTTGAAATGTGATATCCCGAATGTGTTGGAATAATTTCCGGGTAGATTTGGGGTGTTACACGATCTCTTTCCACTTCTTGATTCTAAGGAGGGTTTTGCAGAATAGCAGCCACAACAGCTCATTGATTTTGATTTATGTTCTTCTTTGATTTCTTTAGATGAAGTTCTTTTTTTTGTTTTGGTTCAAAGAATAATTATGATTTTATATTGTTCTTTCTGATTCTTCGTCTTTTCTGATCCTTGAAACTCTAAAAGCCAAAAGATTTCAAGCACGTCAAGTTTTCTCATTATCAGTTCTTTAATTCTATATATTTTCTTCACTTAGAGGTTGGAAAGATCTTTTGGTTTCCTACCTTGAGCTCTTAAATAATTACATCTCTTTGTCTTTTCAAATTTTCTTTTCTATTCTTTGATATTTCTTCTTGTGCATAGTTTGATGTAATAATGTGTACACAATGGAATTCTATCATTGATGTATACAAGTTTTTATATTTAAATTAACAAATCGGTGTATTGTTGATTCTTGTATGATACGTTTGAGAAATAACATATTTTTATTTGATGTAAATATCAATTTTGGCTATAAATGCAAAATGTAAGTTGTTTTTTATAATCTTTATGCATAGTTAACAAAAGTCTAGGTTGCTTTTAATTCTTTAATAGGGTTAAAATAGGTACAAGTTAAAATATGAGAAAAAAATTTAAAAGTGGAGAATTTCTTTTTTAAAATCAGGAGAAATTTTGGCAACGCTTATAAGTTATAACAACTAATAGTTGTGATATCACACGCGCTTTCTAGTATATTACAATGGTCTCATGACCATGATTATAAGTAACGCATTTACAACAATACTATAACAACCCCTGAACATGTATGAT
Source organism: Vicia sativa (assembly GCA_021764765.1). Lineage (NCBI taxonomy): Eukaryota > Viridiplantae > Streptophyta > Magnoliopsida > Fabales > Fabaceae > Vicia > Vicia sativa. The sequence goes on from CM038795.1 coordinate 77,674,252, forward strand.
TATATGTCTTTTTCAACTGTTTTTAAATGTCTTTTTCGTAGTAGTGATTGTAATGTTAATATGTATGCAATGCGACAACACCTCGACTCTATATGGACGTGGTACCAATTTTTGACATCAAAGGTTTGTTATTGATCTTGTTCACTCAAAAACGGTTCCTCTTCAAACCCAAAACTCATCACTGATCATCTCTTCTGAATCAACAACTCGTCATGTCACAACAACAACGACACATATGATGCGAAAAAGAAAAGTTGTTCAGACAATTATGAGAAATGGTCAGGTTTTGTCTATAATGCCTTGTTTCTCCTATGTTGATGTCTAATGCATTGAATGAATGAAAACTCGTTATATTTCCATGGCGAATTAACAAAACCAATATACTTAATCCCTTGGTGTATAGCTCACTACTAGAGATCATCTATTCCTATTCAACCAATATAAGTGAAATCAGGTGATAATACAGTGTGTTGATTTTATTGCCACTACTGGAGGTATATATTAATGCCCTACTAGAAGGCTCTTATGAAAGTTTATCTTTAGACCGAATATGATTTCAAAAAGATGCAACAATATTTTATCAGCCTAAACATTTTTCTAACTTTCTACACTGATAATGATTGTGTCATCTGCATACTATAAATGAGAGACTAACTTTTTCTCGAACTCGAATGGATATTAAATTTATCAAACACCAAAAAATACTTGCTTAATTTATCTTATAGGTGAGACATTGATCACCCCTTATAAAATTGAGGGTAATTTACCTCAAATGACGTATTCTAATGAAATTTTGTCATATAAAATAAAATTTTAAAATCACATATTAACAATGCTTTTGGTTTATATGTCTCTTCTCATTTATAAAATGTGCATCATCCTTTTTTTTTCTCCATTTAATATGGAAATTATTACTCACACTTAACATATCTTCTTACTACTCAAAGATCAAGTAATATATTGTTTTCTTGACTCAGTTTTAATTTTTGGTTAACATGTGATTTTGAAATGTTCAAGTCATATATTATTTCCTTAATTTAATTTTGATTATTTATGATTTTGAGTTAATATGTGATTTTAAAATTTTAAATCGTGTGACAAGATATCATTGGTACACGTCATTTGAGTAAATTACCCTCAACTTTACAAAGGGTAACGATAATCAATAGTTTACCTTAAAATAATTAAACCAATATTCACCCAACTTCAGGAATTGAACATGCAAACATTGTTCCAAAAGGTTAGTATGTTGCCTATGCGCTAGAATGCTAGAATCCTTTATTTTCTCAACAAATATTATATATAAGATTTTAAATTTTAAATTTGAAAAAGCCCAAACCCAAAAATTAGAGGTCTCTCTTTGAGGAATTTCTTATTAAACCATATATAGTTCAAAATAATCCTATGAAAATTCGAAATTGTTTTTCTATTTTCATAAGTATATTTTCGGACGCACCCTTTGCATCATACAAAAGCATCCAAATTTGGTGCCACCGTAAAGTTAAATTAAAAATTATTCCAAATATATATCTCCAGTATTATGAATTAATAAATTCATTTTGTATTGAATACAAATTTTTGTTTTTGTTCTGGTATACGACGAAAGTTTCCAGAAATACATCTCCAGAATAAAGGAAAAAATGTTGGTTTTGTAGTTACATTTTCAGAACCTTCTATGTCAGGAGATAGGGTTTGCGTGGTCCATATTACCATCTCACTAAAATAAATGAGCTCACTTCTCATATTATTTCATACCAAAAGACAAAAAACCATAATGAACATCGTTTGTAATGTTGGAAATATTCATTTTATCGGCAATACACCATCAGGAGAATTTAAATTCACCGAGTAAGCTCATCTTGAAGATATGCGATACACGTTGTAGGACCTTCTACCATATGTCAAAAATCGCTAAATTATGAATGTCGAGTATCGTTCGTCATCCATTGACAAAGAAGGGAAGCTTGAGTTCAGCAACCATGAGCTGAAGATGATCGTTGATTTATGAGATATGAGGAGAACCTTCTTCTGTTTAGATTCAAGAGTTTTGATCGAGCTGGATGCAACTGTTTTAAGATTGGTCGATGATATTATCAAGATCTTACAACGTCCAATTGGATATTAAAGTGTAATGTTTGATTTATGTTAAAATCCCTTGTGTATGACTGATGTTATGATTATTTTGATTTTGTCTAGTTGGTGTTTTTCAATTTTGTTTTTCTGCTTCCCGATACGTGACATTTTGGAAATAGACATCCAACATTATTTTAGATATGCATCTCTGAAAATATTGGTCATTTCGTAAAGATTTGGTGCGTTCGAAGATACATCTTCGAAATTTGAGAGTATTTTAATATTTTTGCGCGGTGCGCTAGAAAGTCATAAAGTACATTAACAAATTTCTCCTTTTTTGAGACTTTTTGCAATGGGACAGGTTGCACATGTCCAAAACCGGACATGAATGAGACACATGAGATATACTTACTGGAAAAAAAAAAAAGGCAAGACCTTAACTTTTAAGTAAATAAGTTGAAGTGTTTTCTGACCAAATAAGCTTAAAACAGTTGTTGGAGCAACGTATATCTACCTCTAACCAAAAATGGTTGCTTACTAATTTTTTAGGACATTATATTGAAGTGATTTACTGACATGGCTTCCAAATAAAGTTGTTTGTTTTTTATCTAGTGCAACAAAGAATTGGAATTGCAGGTTTTAGTCTCTAAACCAGAATGCGTAGACTAAGAGCCACAAAAGGTGTAATGACCTATAGGAATTATAAGATATGCACAATGACTCGTACATTTTTCACAACATAATGAAAACCATAAGTACAACAAAATTTGACAAGCTTAGTTGCACGAGTGCACTATCGATTACAAACCAATCATCTAGGCATTGATTTTTCCGCAGGTTCTATATGCTTTCGAGGATATGGTACTTTGATGGAAACATCTGCTTGAGAAGGCACAGAATCTTTGTCCCTAATCGTACGTAGCTCCTGTTAAACAAGTTAAAGTTGGTCACTCATAGAAATTGAAGTAACATTTAAACAAAGCTTCACAGAAAGACTGGTTAAAGCATATAGCTTACAGAACGAAAGGGGAAATCGTCTGACTCAAGCATATGAACAATTTGACCCATCTTCGGTCGCTTGATGACATCCAAGTCTATACAGCGTAGGCAAATCAGTAAAACTCGCTTCAGAGATCTCGGGGAAGGTGGAATCTCAATCAGAGGATCAACTAGTTCATCGCTGCGACGACTTGCTACCATTGCCTTAAACCAATCAACCAAATTCATCTGAAATGCATCGAAACAAATGCAAATGTAAGACTTAAATTAAATGTGTTATGAAATGCACAAATGAAAAATCTGGACGAAGCCTGAAAGGCTGAAATCACCTCTCCGGGTGGTTTTGAATAATCAATAGGACTTCTTCCTGTGATTATTTCCATAAGTAGAACTCCAAAACTATAAACATCGCTACGCTCATTAAGCATACCCGTGCTCGCATACTCAGGGGAAACATATCTGTAGAAATTTAATATCAAGAGTTACATTCACTTCTATATAAGGATACTCGAGAGAGAGAGAACCGATTAATTACCCAAATGTTCCCATCACGCGCGTTGTTACATGAGTTTTCTCAGACCCTAAGAGCTTGGCAAGTCCAAAATCAGAAACTTTGGCATTCCAATTTTTATCCAAAAGGATGTTACTGGATTTTATATCTCTGTGCACAACTTTGGGTTCTAAGCCTTCATGCAAATAGGTTAGCCTGTTACATAACGTATAACTGTTAAAATTTTAATGAAAGAATACTATAATAAAATCAATTATGCATGTAAAGGAAATCAATGATGATCCTTAACATGAAAGATGAATAAACATTAAACATTAAACATTAAACACACCCTTTTGCAGTCCCAATGGCAATCTTGATTCGAATATCCCATGTCAAGGGACTAACTGGTCCTACATTACCATGCAGCCAATGCTCCAAATTTCCATTCTCAACATATTCATAAACAAGCATCCTGAATTATCAGTAAAAATAATGCCAACAAAAATAATTTAGAAGAATTCCAAATTTTCATCATCTAGTCAAAAGATGAACAACAATGTAATCATAGTACCTTCTAGCACCTTCTGCAGAATATCCTACTAAACGAACTAAATTCTTATGCCTTACTTTTCCAATGGCTTCAACCTCCACTTTAAACTCCTTCTCAGCTTCACCCCTAAAGTTACATTACACTAACAGGCATGAAACACATACACCATAAACACGACACTGACACATAAATTAAATGTAATCACAGTTATCAGCCAACGACACTGACTCACACATTTCAAATGAATTGTAAGTAACATACTTGTTGTTGTGAAGATTCTTGACAGCAACAACAGAACCATCTTCCAAAACACCTCTATAAACAACCCCATACCCTCCTTCACCAATCACATTCCCTTCCGAAAATCCACGTGTCGCCATTTCCACATCCTTTAAACTATACCACCGACCCCACCCTATGTTTGGATCCTCCTGCATGTAGGTTCCACACGACACGTCACTTTTCCTAACCACTCCAATTTCAACCTTCATCTTTGCCTCCTTCTTCGGAGCATCACCACCATCTTCAATAATCTCAATCCGCGTCTGTTTTTCAGTGGAGCGCGTGAGATCAATCTCCCTAACCACCGCGATCTCCTTGGAAACTAAAGGAGTGGTGCCGGAGCTGTGTAGCTTCGGTAACATCTTCCGTTTCTTGCAGCTTCGGTTACCGCGAAAGCAGAGGAATATGAGAAGCACGATAATCACTACGATGATGAGGAAAATACCTGCTAAAACGAGTACCTTCAAACTCATGAGAGAAGTTGAAGCGGTTGTGGAATCCGACATGGTTGTTTTGTTTGGAGTTAACGTTGGTGTTATGGAAAATTAGTTATAAGCATTGAAAAGGAAGTGGAAAAGACACAAAAAGAGTTGAAAAGAGTGGGAGTGGTGTTTTAACGGATACAATATAAAAGTGAGACAGAAAAATAACGAAAGTGGTTGTTGGTTTTTGACTTGGGAGTGGGACCGTTGAGATTATTACGGGATTGACACTCTCACTCGCTTAGTATGTGAGTGTTGTGTCGGAACGTTGATGCATTGGTGTGGGAGTGAAGGGAGTGATGAGTGTGTGATTGTGTGAGGGTGTGCGATGTTGGGTGATTAGGAGGTGTATTATTGCATGGTTTATTATGGTCCAACTTGGAATTGATTAATGCATCTCATCATTACTAGTTTACTACCTATTACGCTTTTTTGTTTGTTGTGTTGTTGATATAAAGTTATTGTGCATTTCTGTAACAAAGAACACAGTTTTTGAATTTCGAAAATTCTTTGTTATGTGAAGGTTGGTGGGATACCAAAAGACTGTCCTATAATCACGACTGTGTTTATTACATGGCTATAAATATGAAGACTTGTATTAGTGGTTGGTAAAGTAAATTTTCTTGAATTTAGTATTGATGAGATTGATGTTGGTAAATATTTTAGCCATGAATTGAAGTTTACATTATGAGATAGTAATATGTTTAAAAGGATTCTTGTTGAAGTTGTTAAGTTGGATTTTGGTGTAGCTATCAAGTTGTTTGACATATTAATCACTATATTTTTTATGGATTCCATACATAAGAAAACATTCATATTGAGTGAAACGCTCACATTTAAAGATCTAAGATTCACCTAAACAAAACAAGTGAGAGACACCACATATTCATCTAAAATTCTAAGGTGATAGATGTATGAATTTTCTCATTTATAAAGTGCACAACCTCCATTTTTCTAAGCAATGTAGGACTTAGAACTCACAATTATTTTTCCACACAACTCACATTTATTTCTCATCAATCTCCTCCTCAAGTGTGAGTCCATCCACTAGGCTCCCCTTAAGCGGAAACTCTTTCATCCACATACTTGTATCGCCATTGAAAGACACTGTAACACCCTAAATTTTCCAGCAAAAATAATATAAAAATCAGAGTAATCTTTTTCTTTTTTGATGCATTTAGAATGCTACATCATCTAAATCATAATTTGCTCAATCAAATGGATACATAACACCTCCTTAGAATAAACATAATAATATAGTCTCAATTAAAACAACTTCATTAAAGCAGCAAAAAATATTTCAAATTCAACAAAACAACTTCAAGCCGAAGGTAAATTATCACCAACCATTCTGGAGTATAAACTACTCTATCAGGAATCACCAAAACAAACAAAGCAAATAAAACATTTATTCCCCAACTCAAGTGTTACGTATAAGAGCATAATGCCGACTCTAAATGAATTGAAGAGCAATCTCTTCGAATCTCGCAACTCGGACTACTCCTAATTACCTGAATGTTACTTATATAGAGACAACATTCAAGCAGAAGGGGTGAGATATCACAACAATATAAAGAACAATATAATTATAAATATACATGAATTATCATGCATAATTATTAAGTTTAACTACCACATTATCACAATACAACTGAAATTAATAAACCGTAATTAATCATGCATTGCAACAAAAAGCCAACAACAAAACATGCAATGAGACTCAACAATCGACTCTATGCATGAGATACCGAGATCACTATCAAATCCACTCCATCTAGGATCGGAGTCATCATTTTCGTGAACAAATTGGTTCACCTCGCTACTAATCCACTCCATCTAGGATTATAGCCAACAACAAAGGAAATAATCGTATTCACCTCGCTCGTATCCACTCTATCTAGGATTTGAGCCAACAACAACAACGACACAATATGAATGCATGAGACATAACCATGTAGCTCAACAACATAATACATTGATATCAATCATTATCCATGGACCCACCTTTTCCAGCCACCCGCTGTAAATCATTGGCATCAACACATTGTATTACAATCACCAATTTCACACAATTGTTTCAAAACATATAACCAAAATTCACATAAAAGATCCTAATCCCAAGAAATACCTAGCTATTGTTCTGGAAATTATTTTTACGAAATAAATAGTATTTTTAGCTTTACAACTATTCGAATGGCGCGTCAAACGGACACCCAAGCACAAAGTTTGGAAAATATTTTTGACTCAGCACAAACAAGAAATCGGTTTCCCAGAAACTGGAAACCGGTTTCTGCATTTTTACAAAACACTTTAGGAAAATTTTCGAAGAGAGTTTCTGCGTTTTTACAAAAACATTCACACTAAAAATACGAAGAGGAAACCGGTTTCTCCAAAACTGGAAACCAGTTTTTGCTTTGACAGAAACCTTTTATTTTTGAAGATATTGAGCGGAAATCGGTTTCTCCAAACCCAATAACTGGTTTCTGTTTTTGAAAATAGGATTTTCTGCTATTCTACAGACTGCGATTTCATCCTTTTTCAATCCCCAAACTTCCCAATTCATACCCAAAACCTGTAAATTAATTCTCATGAATTTGCACATCATACATACAGCAAACCTTACAGAAACCTTATATCATTCAATTAATCAATAAAACACCAATTGCAACATAGTTTCACCATTGAATTCATATACACAAACAATCCAAAATCATGAATAAACATACAAAACAACAACCACACAATCAAACCTTGCATACCTATAATTACATTATCCCTTAGAAAGTTAGAACCTCACCCTTACCTTTGGGTTGAAGGTCACTTTAAGCTTCCAACAATGGCTTTTTCCATAGTTCTCCTTGTTCCTCCTTTTCTTCTCTTCCTCTCCTTGTTTGCACTAAATCTCAATTCTCCTAAATCTCAATTCTCCTTTTAGTCTCTTTTGCCGTTAGGACCCTTAATAATGCTTTTCCTTTTCTAACCCCACTTATGTTACTTAACTTTACCACATTGTCATTGTCATACTTCTACTAAATCACCCTATTTTAATTAATTAAGTAAATTAGTTACTAATTTCTAATTTACTAATAATTCTAATAATTATTTCCAAATTCAATAATTCATTATTAAAATATTAAATCCCAAAACTACTCTCCATAAGACTTAAACCCAACATTGTCCCACACATAACAATGGCAAAACACATAATTCACCAGATAAACTACAACTATGAAATCAAACAATTAAATTAATATCTGAGGCGTTACAAACACCCATACTCATCATGGGCACTACAACGAGACACACTCGCCTGACCACCATATTGAAAAGACTTTTGACACAAGGAGTCAGTCCCTTACTCGAACCGGGTTCTAATACCATTGATGAGTCACCATGATGGAAAAACGTTCACATTGGGTCAAAGACTCACTTAAAGATCAAAGACTAACCCAAACAAAGGAGAGAGACACCGCATATTCATCCAAAACCTTAAGGTAATACGTGTATTGGTCCTCTCACTTATAAAGTGCACAACATCTATTTTTTAAGCAATGTGGGACTTAGAACTCACACTTGTTTATCCACACAACCCACACTCGTTTCTCAACATATTTTTGTGTGTGTGTTACTTTTCCAAAAATGACATATTTAAATTGAATTTTCTTTTATGGATTGTGAACATGGGGATAATGTTACTCGAGCTTTAGAGATGTCTTGTAATTTGTTGAAGGACTCAGATAATATGTCGCAGATCATTATCACTAATTGTGATACCATGTTGATGGATGTTGTTGGTAAAATATTTCCATTCTCATATGCTTTACTACATTAGTATTAGACAAAAAATGAGAGATAAGTGTAAGTTGGATATAAAAATAAAATAAAAATCTCAAGGCTAAATATAAGTTTAGGACATCGTAATAAGAATATGAAAAAGGTGGATGGGGTAGCTCAGTTGGCACTTGTTACTGCCAAGATTCGAACACTGGACCAACAGCCCCTTAACCCAACTAGCAAGTGCCAACTGAGCTACCCCACCCACCCTTCCTTTTCATATTGTTTGTATTTCTTTCAAAATATAAACAGTTTGTTGATTCAAAATATAAATAGTTTGTTGAAATTTATAAATCAACAACTTTTTTAAAAATATATGGAAAATTGTAATGAATTCCTTTACATGAGAGTCTTATATTAATTTTCTTGTGTAGATTAAAAGTGTTTGCACGCTAATTTTCCATCAAACGTTAAAATAATAATTTATTGAATAATAAGGTGATATTTGCAAGAATTGGGAATCAATTACCAACATAATCATGTTGCATTTAATGTTTTAAAATTAGACTGAACTGCCCGGTTCAACCGATTGGATCGAGAATCGGAGATGCCTCCGGTCTGGTTAGCCTTATAAAATCGTAGGTGGGCCAAAATCAGAGTAAAATCGAAAAAATCAACTAACTTCTTTATTATTTTTCCTTTTGAAGTCCAACTTCTCTCTCCAGCTTGTGCTTCTCGTTGCAGACCACTGTAATCTTGCCTTAGCTCGACAATGCTAACCTATATTCACACAAAAACACGTCAAAACAACTAAAGGGAGCACTTATTATGCTCCAAGCAAATCTTATAAAAACAACAAAAATGTAGTAAAATAACAATTAAAAAACAAATACATAACTTACTAAAACAAAGAGTAAAACATGCATTAACACACAAAAAGTGGGTTAATAGGGACATTGCTGGCGTATGCCCAATCGAAAGATGTGTCAATAGAAATAGAATATTTCATCGAATGTTCTGGGAGTTTTAACTTTGCATCAGAGGGTTTGCATTCATAAAACATGTTAATCAAATAGATGGAACATGGTTGTACGAGAAATATAAAGGACAGTTTCCTTCGCTCTAGTTGAAGGAGATACTGGTGGTGGTTGAAGTTTCTTTCTCAAGAATCTCTGAACACGCATTGCTCTACAACTGTTCTTAGATTGATTGCCGACAAAAATGTTTTTATTGAGAGTGCATACAACAATCCTGCTAACAGTTGGCACAACCCCCTTCTACGTATGTCTACTACATTAGACATATTGCACAAAATTTCATGTTAGAGATCAAAGACAAGATTCTTCAGAAAACTCTTGTGAACTCGGGGTATGCATTAACTCAACCATCATTTCAACATTATCGCACTGAGATCAAATTTTCAGACTCAAATGCAGATGAGTGAGTTGATAATATTCTAGTGGAGACGTGGACGAGGACATTTGACAATGGACAACATTGGGACCACAAGACAACAAATCTTATGAAATCAATAAACAATGTCTTCAAAGGCATAGGAAACCTCTCTATTACCGCTTTTGATAAGATCAATCTATTTTATTCGCTATTCGGAAGGAAAAAAAGTAAAGTGTTATATTACAATCAAGATATTTATAAAATAAAAGTTACATGAAATTTATGAACACGGAAACTGTCAAACTTAACATCCATCTGGTGAAATTAAATTACTAAAAAGGAGAGGTTATGAACGTTGAAAAGTGAAAAATAATAGTGAATAAATTTTTTTTAGAAATAAAATATATTATCTTTTAGTAGAGAATAAAATTAAAATTTAAGATATTTATATACTTAAAATATATTTAACACTAAATAAAAAAAACAAAATATCCTGTTGAATCGGTTGATCTAAATCCACTTGTCCCAAAACCGAAAATCTATTTCCATTTCCTACCAATTTCAATTTGTCTCCCTCAAATTTTCCATCCTTTCTCCCCGACATGATACCCACCGCCGGCGTTCTCCGGAAGAGGCAGCGCACCACTACCACCCGTCATTCCCCCACCGCCGCAATCGCCAACTCCTCATTCTTCGACATAACTCAAAACCACCACCGCTCCTCTCCAACCACCACCACATGTGACACCGCCTCCCTCTTATTCAACGATGCATCCACCGCCGACGTCGTCCTCCGCCTCTTCACCGATACAATCTCCACGCCAGAATCATCTCCCTCCGTCGACTCAGCGCCAATCTCCGATCTCCACGTGTACCTCCACTCGGACATTATTCGCCGGTCCAAATACTTCTCCGCCCTACTATCCGACCGTTGGATTGACAACGGTCATCCTCAATCTCCATCGCCGGAGCAAACCTCAAACCACGAACTGTTCCGCTTAAATCTCGGAGTTCCACCTTCTCCCGCCTCGATCCAGAACCATCTCACGGTCCTGGAACTTCTCTACACGAACGATTTCCCTAACGCGGTGGAAAGCGTGTCGACGGCTCTTGATCTTCTCCCTATCGCGCTAGAATTGCTTTTCGAAGACTGCGTCCGGTGGTGCGTGAGGTATCTCGAAGCCGTACCGTGGACGGAGGAAGAAGAAAACGGAGTCGTAAACCTAATTCCTTTCCTGAGCGAAGAAGAATCGAAAGAACTCGTAGCTAGGGTTTCACCTGTAGGAGAAAACGCATGCGAGGAAATGCTGCAAGGTTTAATTTCTTCAGCGATGAACAATTACGGAAACACTGCGTTTGTGAAAGCGTTCGTAGGGAAGATATTAAGGGACGTGTCTTCGAGGGTAACCGCGAAGAGAGTTTTGGAGGAAGCGTTTAGGAAGAGCTTGAAAACGGTGAAGCAATCGTTGGAGGATTATTCGAGTCCTGTTTTTAGAGGTGATCATAATGAAACGGAAGCTATTCAGAGGTTGAATCTTCACAAAGCTTCTACTATTGGGAAACATCTTCTATGGCTTGTGGAGAGGATGATTGAGCTTAGGGTAGCTGATGCGGCTGTGCGTGAATGGAGTGAACAAGAAGCTTTTACTGCTGATTTGAAGAAGGCGTTTCGTGATGAGGCTTTGAGGAATATTGTGCCTGGTCTTCCTGCGGTTATTCTTCGTTGTACATCTAAGCTTGCTCATGCTGTTTGTGCCGGCACTATTTTGGCTTCTACTCAGGTACCCTTCAGCTAGTAACATTTCACTTCTTCCATTGTATGCTATTGTAGATATGTATTATATATGAAGCACAAATGCGAACGACACATACAACTCAACACTAGAAAATGAAAATGTACAATTTGATACTTGAAGAAAATGAAAATGATTGAATGTAACTATGTGGGTTGGTATTCGTTGATTCAGTGTCAAATACCAGACACGTGTTAAATCTGAAGTGATGGTGTTACTAACTTACTATGTGTGTTTTTGCATGGAGAATATGGATGTAGAATTCTGGTTTAAGAAAGAATTTGATAAGCATCTTATCAAAATTATATTTAAGTATCAATAAAATTATAAGGGATTTTATGTAGGCTAAGAACTTGATAGATGTTTCATTTGAGAAGCTCTTATATATATCATGGTGTATGTTAGAAGCTAATTTCAACTAGGTCTTAAAAGCTTTAATGAGGGTTTCAGTTTGCACTTTGCACCTCTAACTTCTTAATTGCGACGTGGTTGAGGTTCATTAGTTTGAATTGTTTGGAAATAGTTATTATTCACTTCTTGGTCTTTTTGGTTTGAAACTTCAAAATTTACATTAATCTGACTGGTGCAATTGGGTACATGATTAAAAAATTGATTTTGAATAATATTGTGAAATTTGTTTGGATCTCATATAATAAATTTGTTCTCATCTTATATTTTCTTGGTAAATGCTCTTTGTTACGACAGAATGCAACACAAAAATATACCGATGTTCTTTCATCTTATACTCCCATGTTTTATGTCAAATTTGGATTGGATTATTTGACCAGCCTCTAATAAAAAGACAAGTCAGCATTTATGTGTTATGCTATGTATTTTCTTTGTAATAATTAACATCACTGTTTTTATTATGAATTTTTCGTGTGACCATATTACTTAAATAGCAAATTATTGCAAAATAGACGGATAATGATTGTTTTCTTGGGTGCCTTCTGAAAATACCAAAGCTCCTATAATCTGTTTTAACTTTTGTGATCTCGGAATTTGGAAGAGAACTATTAAAACAATAAAACAATAAAACTTCCTTTGAATACAAAATGTACCGTACCTAGTATTGATGTCCCCCCTTTCATTTGGTATTGATTTTTTACCATGATAAGAGCAAGCCATTCAACAGTTTCTTGTGAAATTTTCTATGACGACTATTTCTAAACTGACACTATTTTATCGAGCCATATATTTTATTTTATTTCTTTCATTTTATTCGCGTGCATGCTTTTACAAACTTTTCTCTACTCAATTCAGGTGAGAAGGAAACTTGTAGAAGATTGGCTTCCTGTTTTGGTTGTATGCAAAGACAGTGTTTCACCCGCCAGCAACAAATCGATATATCTAGAATTGGAGGAAACCTTTTTGCAAATCATCTCCACATTGCCCATGTCAGATGCTCAGGAATTGTTGCAGCGGTGCCTCAGCTTTTCAACCCGAAATGTTGAAGATTGTCTTCACTTGGTAACAGCATTCAACACCTGGTTCCGTCGTGCAGCCCATCCCTTCAAGCTAGATTTTCCGTGTGATCCATCAGATACCTGATCTGCTGGAACTTTGTTGGCTGGCTTGTCAAATATTATGCAGTTTGTATATACTAACTCTGTTTAGAAAGTTGAACTTTAACATTGTACATAAAACTTTTTTCCCAGTCTTCTAAGATAAACATCAACCAAGATACTTAGACCTTGTCCTGTCATTGTTGGCATGGCTGGTAAGTTCCTTGAAATGCAAGATTTTAGTTGCATGCATTTCTCAGTTGAAATGATGCATTGCAATTTTGGGGTAAAATGGAAGGCAAAAAATGCTAGCGGTGGATCTCTTGTGAATAAATCCGTTTCTCCACTTAAACTTTTTACATTTTCTTATACTCATTGTGAATAAATGTTGAAGATTGTTTGATTAGAGAGTTGAGTACAACTATGTATGAAAGGAAGATGGAGGGAGAAAGAGATAACAATGAGGGACAATTTATTAAATCTTAAATTTATAGTTGATGATAGTAGATTATGATTATGTGCTAGTTTTGGTAGCGTTGAACATTTGAAAGCTAAAAAATTTCCCACTTAGGTCTAGGTGACTTTTTACTAGAATACTCCCTCCGATTTGATTTAGAAGTAAATAATATTTTTTTAGGTTCATTGAATAATGAATGTATCTGGTTTTAATGAATGTATATGGTTTTTTATGTAAATCAGATACATTTATTATTCAATGAACCTAAAAAGAGAATATTTGCATATAAATCAAGTCGGAGTAGTATTACGGTTTAGGTGGGCCGAGGTGGCTTTTACCTCTCCAAATTCAAATTCGAATTTTCAAACACTCTTGTTCTCCACTGATCCTCGATGGGGGGACGAGAATAGAAAACCCAAATCTGTCTTAAATTGGTTACGGTATCTTTGCTTTATCACTATACATTACACTTTAATATTCAGTTGTACGCTGTAACATCTTGATAATATTATCGGCCGATCTTGAAACAGACACATCCAGCTCGAGTGGAACTTTTGATTCTAAACGGTAAAAGGTTCTCCACATAGCCCGTATATCAATGTTCGTATTTAGCTCATGGTTGATGAACTGAAGCTTCCTTTTGTTGTTAATGGATGAAAAGGAGTACTCGATCTTCACAATTTTTTGATTATCACCATATGATAAAAGTTCCTGCAATATGTTTTGCAAATCTTTAAGAGAGGTGTACTCGGTGATCTTAAATTCTCGTGATAGTGTATTTTCGGTAAAGTGGACATTTCCAACATACCAAATGATGCTCATTCTGGTTCTTTGGGTTTTAGTATGAAGCAATACGAGGAATTAGATTTTTATAGTAGTGGGAGGATACTTTCGACCACATAAATCCTATCTGCATACAGAGTACGTATCGGAAATGTATTTTTAAAACCACACTCTTAGTTATACCAAAGATGCATTTCTGGTAACTTCACTGGTATCAAAAAACAAAGACACAAGCAGGAAAAACCAGCAGAGAGACATACTAAGAAAATATTTGTATTCCACGACATAATACATTAACAAAATGTTATATACAATAATATGATAAATAACTACTTAAATTATTTGAAATAACTATGACCCGACAAATCTATAGGTAGTTTTCCCCTTGACTTTTCTCAATTTTTTTCTATTTCAATGTTGTTCATTTTGATGTACTCTTGCATCCTGTTAACAAATCGATCCAGCCAAGTCTTAGATTAAATTGTATAATGATTCGCTCAATCTGGCGATGTAAATGGTATAGGGAAATCTTGGTTTAAAATACACTTGAACAAAATGCCGCAGATTTGAAATTCATCCAACACATTTGATACGATCATTGAGATTTGGTGGTGGAGCAGTGTGTAACGGGTAAAAAGTTTTAGAGAAAATATATCTATAAGATTAATACACAATCTCTCATACGCATTTGCTATGAGATGACTCATCTCAGGAAGCACATCCATTTTTCCTCCAGTGCATCTTCACTAACGCAAAGTACAAGAGTGTGATAAATTTCTTCAACTTTATCTTTATTCCCGAGCACCTGTGTGTATAACTAATAACTCTCTATTGCTCCTCGACTCTCTGATAAGAGCATCACAGACAAGTTGGTGATCCTCTTCTCCTTTACCGAGCAAACCATGAACAACTCAAAAATCACAATTTCTATCACCACTGACATTGACGATCTGTTCAATGAATTTGTCCATAAGAACCAGCATCTCCTAGGTGAATGGTATTTTAGGTGGAGGAAGTGTAGGAGAAGTTTTGCTAATGCGGGATCCTTTGAAAACCATCTTCTGTTGGAGTTGGCGAATCGGGAAATACCTTATCAACGTGTTCAAGATATGAGGGACTCCTCATGGTTGAATTTTCACTCAGTGCAGGTTTGACCTTTTTAGGTGCTCCTTTTGTTGTTACCGATTGAGATGGTGGTTTCAAGTCGATAATTTTAGAAAATGAAATCTTCCTCAATAGCTCTTTGATGTGGAGTTTTGTATTGTCACCATATTTGAAAAATATTTCTTGCATTGCTTCCCATTCAGTCAAGATTTATATATTCAACTTACTGTATTTCATAACACTGTCATCATCAAAACTAAGCCTTTTCCAATGAATGTAGACCTCGTCTATTCCTATCGGGTAATCAAGTTTCACCTTCTTAAATATGACACAAGCACATGGTAGACCATATGTTTTCACAAGTGTGCAACAAAACTTTGAGCTTTCAGAACCAAAATTTGAAGTTTGTTTGGTTTTGTTAAAAATATCATTCAGAGTTGATCGAGGTATTGTCTTTGAACTTGTGTTCAAACACTGTGATACTACGACCAAATGATGTTTGTATCTCATTATGCTTGTTTAATATCATTTGGTTAACATATTCCTAATACAAACACAAATCACCCTAACTATTTCCCAATCAATTCTTCAAAAAAGCATGAGTCGGTTCAACTCGATGTGTTATTGTATTTTCAAGGTGCATAACCTGATCAGTCTAAGCACAAATAATTTTCTTCTTTACCTTGTACAAAATTGTGCTTTCAACATATTTCAGTAAATTGGAATATTCATACACACCTTCTTGAAATGTATAATAATATATAGATCTTTTATAGATGCATTTATTATAACATTCCACAATCTATAATTTTCTCCACAATAATGCTCACCTTTACTAGTTTACAATCTTTGATCTCTATATGTTTCGTCCATACCGCGAGTTTAGCCCGACTTCTAACATTCTTAGTAATGTGATACCTACCAAGTAATGCATAAGAAGTCGGAAATACCGTTGCAACCAAATTCATCAATGCAGTATCAATGTGATACCTACCAAGTAATGCATAAGAAGTCGGAAATACCGTTGCAACCAAATTCATCAATGCAGTATCAATGTGATAACTACCAAGTAATGCATAAGAAGTCGGAAATATCGTTGCAATTAAATTCATCAATGCAGTATCGCGGTCGGTAACAATGACTTTTGACATATCTTCTTGGTTCTTCAACATTGACCATCAAACCTCTAAATCCCATGCAAAACTGTCCTTTTTTCGCACTCTAGGAATGCAAAACAAACAGAATACATCTTTTTAGTCGACATAACACCAACAATTTCCAACAATGGAAACATGTATTTGTTTGTCTTATACGTTGAATCATTATAAGCATAGTGGGAAATGTATTGAATAATTTAATAGAATCAGGATGAGTCTAATATATATCTCTTATTGTTACTTCATTCTCACATCTATGGTGCCTAGAAACGTAATTTTCATCATCTAGAAGTTTTAAGAGGTGTTGCATTTCAGTTCAATCCCTCAAGTCTTTTGTGCTTCAAATTTGTAAGTATGCTTTTGGGAGGTACCAAATTCAATGTCATGTCGAAAACACATTCCTTCTCTTCCGCCAATAGCCGACATGCAATTTGACAACCGTTAACCACACAACTTAAATGGACATGCACATTTTCTTGAACTGGTATCATCTTTTTTCGAATTCTGAATACGACATATATAATTCCCACTTCTTTCGCATGTCAAAGTGACAAATTAATTTCTTCTATCCGAACCATTATCAGACCTTCCAATCACAACACCAAACCCTAGTTTGAGGGGCTCTATACAAATCCACTACAACATGTCATCACATAATTCAAACTCTTCTTCCTTTATAAAATGATTCTGAACATCTACCACCTTTGTTACGAGAGGTAAAACAACTTCAAACACATTAGGTTTGAGAATGACATCGGAATGCACCATACCTAATGTGATAAAAACATTAAACTAATAATCATACACAGCAAGGAATAAATTTCTGAAAATTAAGCACAGACAGAAACTAACAACCAGAAGTATAACTTCAGTATTAGCGGAACGTTTTTTCAATTAAAAACTAGATTAATGTGAAGAATGAAAATTGAAATGAATAAATTTTACCTTAAATTACACTTCCTTGAACCCTTTTTGATAGGATGGACCACAATAATGAAGATTTGGAGTGAAAAACTTGATTGAGAGTGGAAGAATTTTTAAAAAGGGTTTATGAAAAGTTTAAGAAATGAGAGTGGTCATGCTTGTCCATGTTGGATATTGTTTTAAGCAAAATGTCTTTTGATTTTTCAGAAAATATATTTATGATAAAATATATAAAATATTAAGGTGGCAGAATTTTCAATCTTCTCGCACTAACTAATCGAAAATAAAAAATCAATTGCAACGGAAAATATATCCTCGATTTTGTTTTGTGTTTAGAATAGAGTGAACCCACTTTTGATCTCGTGGTATATGGAGCGTACCATAAATACATTTCTAGTTTCTCAGAGACATTTTCAAAATTGCATAGTATTTTTCAATTCTATGGGGTGGAAGGAATAAGAAATCCTCAAAATAAATTGTCTTTGTCTTTGTTTTCACATCAGAAACACGAGAAGGTCCGTTACGTCATCATAAAAAAATGTACATTACGTCTAAATATGTTTTCAAAGCAAAATTTATTTTTATTACTTATAATCAAATTGAAGTTTATAAACAAAAATCAATTCTAAATCTTACCATCTATCCAACCAAGCACTGAATTTCATCTCAACTTCTCAAAGAAAATGCAAAAATCTCTTCATTTTTGTTTCCATCTTTTATATGATTCGTAGTTGTAATGCCACCAACACCCCAAATGTGGGTGAAAGTGAAAATCAAGACTAAACCCCTTAAATCATGTTATAACTTATTACTATCTAAGCAAACGGAGAAAATATTCAAAAACTTCATGCTTTACTCAAACATCATAACTCGTAGATAATGTAACAAAAAACAAAACTATATTACATATAACAAACAAGACAAAATTATATTTATATATATATATATCCTGCACTCAATGGACAAGACATTAACAAGTTGCCTTTGGACCAAGATGGAGATTAACAAAGCTAAGGTTAGTTTTATTTGGATCAAGAGAAGAGGGGATAAAGCAGTTTACAGTAGCCGTCTTCTGAATTGGCCGGTGGCGCCTTGATACGTTTTAACCATTATGCCGACTCCAATGCCGATTCCAAGACAAACACTGAGTCCAATACCAACGCCAACCCTGACACCGGCGTTAAACCATGAAAGTTCTCCATCTTCACCATCAGCATATGCTGTTCTATTGTAAAGGCTGTGATAATCCTCGTCTTCGAGTTTGTCGTGCATGTAATCTGGTCCCTGCAGCATTGACATATAAATGCTTAGAAGGATTATCTATAATTTTTTGGGAAAATGGATCTTCTTCAAATTTCAATTGGTTTAATTATAAATTGTGCACATCTTGTCAAGGTTACCAATTTCAGCAACACTATTTCGAGGGCGTGTGATGTTAATTTGCAATCTGCAAGTGCTTGAGAGGGGGGAAAGCTATTTCTCATACACAATACAGAATTGAGCAAGGAAAGTTAAAACGAAAACAAAAGCTCAGAAAGAAAGTAAATATAATCTAGAGTTATATCATAGTTTCATAATGTTCCATCTTCAACAAGGCTAGGACGTCGATAGACACCGATCAAACACAAATACACTGTTAAACTATCTTATGTTCCAAATGACTCAATGAAATTGCATTGAGCCAGTTAAAACAAATTCAGACCAGAATTGCCAATCGCAGATTGCAAAAAAATAAATGTTTGATCAAATTCCACTAAATTACAGTGCCATAGCACCACTACAATCTTGTGTACTGAATAGTGTATCACCGAACAATAGAACTCCCCTATGCCATAGTGCTATCGCCCGCCACTATTTGGCAACACTAACTCAGACAAGGCATAAGCAAGAATGAAGTTAACTAGGTTGACGACTTGAAATAGCTAAAGAGGAGAACAAACCTAAAATTAAAATGTAATAAAACAAGTACTAATTACCTGCAAAGCAAGCGTGGAAGAAGGATCTTTTCCATTTTCATTTGCATCATTCTCTGGAATCACATTCAACACCCCTTTCCTTGAATGTCTTTTTTGAGAACTAAGATGCAATGTCTTTGTTAAGATGATTGGAGTACCAGAGAAGGACCCCGCAATGTAGACCTCAATTGTCGGAAGAGTTGTTTCTGGCAACAACAATTGCTTCTCCTTAAAGAACCTTGTGCCTGGAACTATGTTCGACTCACACTTCATACTCCAACTTTGTCCATTAGAATTCGATTCTCTAACAACACCATTGCTGTTACATAACTCTATAGCACCAAAAAGAAGCAGATTATCTTTATCAAACACCTCAAACTTCACACTACCACTCATCCGTATACTATCCGTGCTTACAAACGTAACTTCTTCAGATTTCCGATCTACTCTATCCCTTTTGAGAAGGGTTGACATCCCATCAGAGTATATACTACTTCGAACACCATTAACTTCAAGAAGCGTATCGGGATTCAAAGGAACATGGTTAAGTGTGAGTACCTCAGGAGTGGTATTATCAAACTCACACTTGCAAACTCTTACATAAAACACCCGTATATCCAACCACGGTAACGAACCCTTTAAGGAGGGTTGATAAGAGTGTGTGTGCCTAGCAATAGAGTATCCATTTTCAGTTGATCCATTTCCATTAACCTTGTAAGAATTCTCCATCGCAAGACAATTCAATTTTCTTTCTCAATCAAATTCTCTCATTTCAACCAGACCATAATCCACTGCAGGAACAAAAATAATTCAGCTCAGTTAAAATCTGGACACGCAATCATCAAAAAGGAGTAGAAAATTAAATTGAATCTAACAAAAAGAAAACAGTAAACAAAGTATAAATTTATATACAATAGCAAAGCTCACAGAAGCAATAAAACAAACAGGTTGTACTCAAAAAACAAGATACTTTTTTGAGGTAACAGAAACTAACCTTCACACAATCAAATTACAAAATTCAAGATGAATTGCAAGCCAATGGAATATCAGAAAGAATAGGAAAAGATGAATCTAGAAACTCCTGGAACATATTATATATAATCGGTGGCTAAATCTGCAGAAACCGTTTCTCTCTGCAATCCAATTATATAAAAATCGCATGAATTTGCGAAAGAAAAATTGAAATTTTCAGAAAGCAAATGAATCTGTATTCTAATCTATAGATTAAGACAAAAACAGCCGGCGAAACACGACAAACATCATAAGAATCCGACAAAAAACGTCAGTACGCATTAACGATGTAAAATTAAACTCAACAAAAACAAAAACCGCACTCACCACAAAATATCTTGTGGCTTTAGCTTTTGCCCCAAAATTGAAAATCGAATTTTGATTATTATATAATTATGTGGAAATAATAATAATAATAATAATAATAATAATAATAATAAAGCAAACAAAATTTTAAGGTTTCTGACTCACGCCCAGAATTAATCGAAAATTGAGAATGTTGATTTTGGTAGAATTTGTTGAGGCGTGGGACCCTTTGAATCAGATATTATTCTTAAGATCTTATCCAATATCCACGAAAGAGAGTGTGAAATTGTTGAAATGTGGTGCGTTTTTAAGGTTACCGGGGAGGGTTCCTTGATCGATTACTTGCAAGGTTGGAATTTAAAGATAAAGCTGTGTTATATGTGTCACTTTTTTTTATTTTTTTTATTTTTTTATATATTTGATTGTGATTTTAATTAATTAATTAATATGACAAACTCTATCCATATCTAATATTTAATATTTAATCTTTTAATATATATAAAAAGTTGTACACACTTTTTACATGTATTTTTGTTGTTCTATGAATTAGATATCTTTTTGTAAACTTTGTTCAAAGTCACTAATGAGGAGATCCAATTATTACTCTAAACTCATAATATATTGAAGGTATAATGCTTAAACGACTTTGAGACTAGTTTTCGATCCACGCCACATATGATTGGTTCTTTGTCGTTGGATATTATTAAGATTAATGCTATTCATATACCAAAATTCTACATCAGTACTTACATCAAATACTATTTATCGTATTTATACGATGAAGAATGTTTTTTAATAAAAAATATATATTTATGAACAGTAATATATTATTATAATAATATATTTTTTTATAAAAAATTTATATGTTTTTTAATAGTAAAATAAAATTAGTTGATGAAATATAAAAAAATTGGTTAATGAAATGATGAAGTTGGTTAATAAAAAATTGTTCGGACTCAAGTGCTTAAAATGGAACATTATATTATGTTGAGCCGAAGATGAATTTAGAAGTTCTAAGGAAGAACTTCTAGAACACGCACGCTGTAAAAAAAACTTCTAAGTGAAAATTGAAATACAAACTCTGATAGAAGCATCATATATAACCCCCTGATAGAAGATGTGTTCAACAAGGCTTATAGAAGATCATGAAGTATTAGAAGTTTTAATGAAGAATAGAACTTTTGGTCAAGCACGTGAAAGCAACTTCTGAAGGAAGCATGCTAACGCAACCTCTGATAGAAGCACCAAAGCAACCTCTGATAGAAGTGTTACTGAATTATTTTTAATATTTAGTCATTTATTACCCAACTTCATCATTTCATTAACCAATTTTTTATATTTCATTAACCAATTTTATTTTACTATTAAAAAATATAATTTTTTTACAAAAAAAATATTATTATAATAATATATTACTATTCATAAATATATTTTTTTTATTAAAAAACACTATTCACCGTATAAATACAATGAATAGTATTTGATGTAGAATTTTTGTGTATGAATAACATTACTTTATTATTAATGATTCTTTACATTCCACGTAGGGATCCGTATGACATTTATTTTACGTGAAATTTGAGGTATGTTCTACCTATAATATTTTATACTATTTTATTCTTCATTTATTGATTTAGATGATGGAGTGTTAACTATGTTGTTAAGTTATTTTGCGATATTTTGAGTTGAGTGTTGACAACACTTTTATTAATATTAACAAAATTGGAGTTTAAGACTCAAAATATGTTGTTGTTTTTACTTTTAAATTTCTATAGTTATGATTCTGCTGCAGTATATTCAGATGAGTATAGATGTCGGGTAAACATCATGAATGTGTATGTTTGAAAAGTTTAACGTTTTTTTGTAACTCGTGTTACGGAGCAGGATAATGATATGTCTTTATAAAGTGTGACACCCTTGTATTGTTGTTTTAATTTACTTATTTATAAATTATACGTGGGGTTTAAAAGGTGTTACGGGCAACATCTAAAGATCTAAACTCTAAAGACTTTGACTTTTAAGTTGACCAACACAAAAATCAACAAGACTCTAAAGATGTCAACTTTTGAAGATCTAACTCTAGAGAAAGTCAACCTCTGAAGATCCATACTCTAAATACTCGGACTCTAAAGTCAGTCAAAGTGTTAGGTTCAAAAATCTTTGATAGGTCACTATCAGACTCAGAGAAAAATTTATCTTCTTCTGATCACATGAAGGTTCAAGTTCAAAGACAGTTGAGATGGAATGGATAATTCCTTTTGTAGCAAAATAATTTCAAATGACTTTTGCAAAGGATTAAACATATAGAAAAATATTCCAACGTCTCAGATCAATGCTTCTCCAAAGTCTCTATTGTGCATGAAGTCCTCTTCAACGACTCTTTTTTGTCTCTCTATATAAGAAGTTATAGTCTCGAAGAAACAAAATGAACCATTCACAAACAAAGAGTTGCTACTCCGTCAAATTAAAAAGCTCAAGTTTAACTTAGAATTTCTTAACTCTCGTATATTCTAGAAATTCTTAAGAGTCTTTTAGTGTTGTATTTTGTTTATACCTCAACTTGTATATCAAATGTAATACTTAAACTATATATATATATATAGATTTGAACAAGTGATCAGAATTGAAGACGGTCGGAACGATTGATGATCCTTCGAGCAAGTTGATATTGAGGAGGGGGTGGTGTACTTGCAAGACACTCTGATGCTAAAGTAAGCAAACGTTCAAGGGAGAAGATAGAAAATATTAGGGTTTTGAGTGTAAGAAAAGTGATACCTTGTGTAACACCCCAATTCTACCCAACGTTTTATAAATTAGAGTGTCAAAAATTCGACTTAAAACTTGAGTCATTACATTCTCATAACTTGCAACCAACAATAAAACAACTTACTTATAACAATACATATCACATAATGAATAGAATGCTTTAATCTCCAATAATTCAACTTAATAAAACATTTGCAGTGGATTCTCAACAGTAATTACTTGCAAAATAAGTATAGCATCTTTTAACAACTGAAATCGTTAACAACTTCTAAAAACAACAGTTTTCAATTCAACAGAATTAAATGACACGAAAATTAAAACAAGCGTTTCATTCCCCCCGAGTGCTACGTATTAGAGCGACGACGCCAAAAAGATACTAAATCTTTTACTCCTCGGTACCTGCACGTTACTAATATAAAGGTAACGGCGAACAAATAGAAAGGGTGAGATATCGAAAAATATAAGCAAAAGTATGATAATTAATATATTAGGTAAAGAATCATACAATAATCACTGCTTCAACAATCACAACACGACATTCAGCAAAACAACGTAATAGCCAATAACAAATTCAGAATGCAACTCAAATGAGACTCGACTATGTAAATGCATGTGGATCCATTGGAGTAAACCCCCAACTTAAAATCATGTCAGGTTATCGAGGCATTCAACAAGGCATAAGCCTTCAACTTTCAACTTATGCCAATTCAGGCCAATGTGGTGAGCATAGCTCCAACTTAGAAAATGCAATGTATGCAACTTAATGTGAATGGCATAAACACAACACATGAACAATAATTCAACATAATCAACTTCAACTTTCAACTTTGGCATTTTAAGCCTACAACTTAAAATTGTCCAATTCGGGGACAAAACAACTTGTTCCGACAGTACCTGCAAATCCAGCAATCGACGCGAAATTCAACAAAACAACACGACTTTATTTAACTACTCGTATACGCGAACTGCCCTATAAATTTTCGTTCAATTCCGAGTAACTAATTTTACCGCCTAAGTTGGCTAACTGTCTAATTTCTGCATTGTTTTACTTCCTACAGTAGTACTACTTAATTAAATAAATTCTGTTAATTTTATTCTACCACTACAATTTATTTTCCTGCATTAATAGATTATTCTGCTAGACTAATTTTATACTGCCTGCTACTACTTCTAGTTGCTGCTAAACTAACATTCTGCTACTAATTTCCCTGTTCTGCTATTCATTTGTTTTGCTATTCATTTGATGATTGGGGTATATAATGCCAATGCCTAACATATTAATTCAACTATTGTATTTTTCTAAACAAGTTATTAATTTAATTATGCTACTGACATTATATATTCAAGTTCTAAATGATAAGAAACTAAAACCTAAGTCATGCCATCCATACTTTATCACGTGTGCAAGAGAAAAGAGAGGAAGATGGGAGAGGCGCCCGCCTCCCCTTGTTGGTGGGGCCCACACGGTTCCTTCAATTGTGGGGCGGTCGTCCCTTCTCCCCTGCATTTTGTTTTAATTACCAGTACTGTGTGTTCTTAATATTTTACACTCAGAATTGCATGATTTTCCCATGAAACAGATCAATACCAACATTATAAAACACCCTTAATTTTCATCACAGTACCAACCCATTTAACAAAAACAAATTCAACACGGGGATCAATATCAACACATTCCAGCAACATAAATTCATCGCAAAAAACACAATTGACAGTAAAATCATATAACCCTAAACCCCATATAAAAACTATCATACAATTGATTATAGTAATCGAACTCCACCCCTTACCTTTGGATCGAAGGGAGCTCAAAAATTCAACCAGAAAACGCAAATCTCGGACAGCCAATTGACACTGCTAGCAACCTTATTCCCTCTTTTCTCTTTTTCCTCTTCTCTGCTACGTGACTTTTTCCTTCTTTTTCTATACTACTTATTTTTATTTTCCTTTTTATAATGCTACTGCATGTCACTTAATAATAACAATACTAGTAATGGGCCACTACTTGTATGGGATTTTACTAAATAATACACCCCTATAATTAATTCTCTACATTTAATCAGTAATTCTAAATATAAAATAAATTCTAATATTATTTTTCTTCTGACTAATTTTTACCCGCTCATTAACTTAACAGTTTCACCTACAAATTCGACTTAATCACGAATTAATCGGAAATACTCAATAATATTAAATTAAATTATTTAATTAACTACGGGTGTTACACCTTGCCCTCAAAGATATGAGGGTTTATAAAAGGGACATAGAGGGATTCTCATTGGTTACTATATTTGGGCCGAGATACGCGGATCTGCAAATATAATCGTCCGAGCTGACTAGGTCAAGACCGAACAGATATGCCCGTAACTAGCCGTTATGTCGAGCATGGATGACATAATGGCCACAGTTTACTATGGGACAAGCCGTGGATTAGCTCGACATACATCGAGTGTAACACCCCTTCTAAGATACCCCGAATATATTAATTAATTTAATACTAAAACTGAATTTAATCAGAGTCAACACGGAAATCAAGGGATGAAACAATTATAAAATAAATAAAACTCCAATTAACTCAGTAGCCATGCTACACTGAGGATCACTATCAAAATATTCAATTAAGTTAAGACCATGTCTTACACAGCGGAAATAATACCATCAAATCAAAACGGAATAAACCAAGTCTCAATCATTCCTAAAGTAATCCCAAATAACATTTGATTACTAAACAAGTTCTCAACTAAACGTTCCCCAGTGTTACAACCTATCAGAGCATGACACTGACACGCGGACTTAAAATGACAAGCTCTAGAGTCATCCTCACCAACTCCTGAGCTGCTAACTTTAATCTGAAATTGTTAAAGTAAGGGTGAGATTTCTCATAATTAAAATACATTATAAGCTTCTCAATCAACAATATATCACAAGCATATTATTTCACCCATTTTAGTATAAATTCAAATTCAACACGCAGTTCCAATCATACAAGTCATTATGCACAATCAATAATCAACAAAAGAATTGTAACACTGGAAGACATCCTAACATGTTACAATTCCATGCAAACACAAATGCAGACACAATGCATGTGGTACCAACACGTGACCAAGTCACCCAACACTGATCCATCATCAACCGGATACAGTAACCATCGATTCGCCCATACACCACTAGGTCAAGAATCCAGCCTCACCACTCATCATCACCCGGGTAAGGTTATTGGCAATACAAGTCAAATTTCACACAATGGGAATTAACTTCACCAGAATGCATATGCATGCACAACACCAGCAGGCAACATTCAACACAGGTTATGACCACATTCAGACATCATAAACCATCATCAACCACAACATGATATCATCAACTATCATGAAATAAATCATCACAAAGCATAAAGATGCCAAACGTTTACCCTTCAAATGGTAAGACTATCACCGGTATATACAACAACATTAATAACAACTAAGATCAACAACTACCAGGTATATACAACACCAACAAAAACACATGATATCAATACAATCATGAATAAGCGGAAGATAACATACAAGCCTCATTCCACGTCAACGTCGAACAATCCTATACTCATTCATCCACCATTCCATGACTCTCATTGTTCACAAATTGAAACGGCTCTTTTCAAAATAAAATCCATTAATTATAATTTTCTTCATTTTATAAAAGTCAACCTATGAACACACCAATTATCATAAAGACTGAAACCAAAACATGATGTTCTCAACCATCATGCACACAATCAACATAAACATGTCTTCCTTTTCGACACGATAAATGCCACGACACTATATATCATCGCATTGAATAACAACCGCTCAAATCGAATTTCGACACATTTTCAAAATAATTTCAAGTTAGGAAATCTCTTTATTTTATAAAATAGAGCATTAAATTTAAGAAACAAACGGCAACACGGACTTACGGTTTGAAAGTTATGAATTTTCAAAGTTTAGAATTTTTGAATTGGCCGGTTAATTTGAAAATGTTTGGGCCTACCGGAAAATGGAACCGGCCTTAAAATTTTCTTTGAAAATACAAGAACGGTTTCCCTAGGGACAACCCGGTTCCCGAGTTCAAAATGCCGAAATTTTTACTGGAACCGGTGCGGGAACCGGAGCGACCAGTTGATAGCAAAAGGTTTCCAAAATAGTTTTCCTATTCTTTTTCCCATACGATCCAATGCGAGCAACCAACATCATTAACATGCAATATAACATACTTTGATCATAATGATCCTATAACATACATTAATTAATCACACAACACAATTGGGATAATTCTACAAAAACCTAGAATTACTAAATTGAGATTCCTAACATACTACGATCCATACTATTGATTTCAAAACCGATAATACGTAATAATTAATCGAAATCACCTCTTACCTTGGGGTTCGACACCGCTTCTTCCTTTTCCTCTTCTCAAATGTGAGTTTTCTCCAAAAGTGACTCTTTTCCTCTTTTCCTTCTTTTATTCCTTTTATTATTCTAACATAATAAAAATAAAATAATAATGTGAGTAGAGTCTTTTACTCCTCACACCCTCACTTCATCCTTCACACCACCAATGATTCCATTTCCGTTTAATTTAATTAATTCCCAATAATCCAAAATATTAAATATTACATTCCTAATTAAATTAATAATTAAAAATCATAATTATTTAATAATCAAATTATTTGGGGTGTCACAACTCTCCCCTACTAAAAGAGTTTTCGTCGAAAACATACCTTAGCGGGGATATGAGTCCTTCATCGACTCTTTGTGTTTTTGGTCCTCCCAAGCCACTCTTACCAATGCTAACTTCCGATCCTCAATCCTTGGTGGTATTTTCTCGTACATGTATATCATCTACCCGAATCTCATGAGACGGATCAGAATGTACTTTTAGTGGGAAGACATCATTTGCAAGTGGGGTAATCGCCACCTTCCCAACTTTCTTGGTAATCTAAAATGGACCAATAAACGTGGAGTCAACTTCTTTGACTCGACCAATACCGTCATCGAGTAACTCGCATAAACAAATGATCTTTCCTCCTCTTATCATGATAACTTTTCGGCGATGAACTTTTTCTCTGAATCATCTTAATCTTTTTGGTGTTTGCCAATCCGGCCTCTCCGATTCTCCAACACAAGCGGTGTTCGACATACAATGCCTCAAACGGAGCCATACCAATACTCGAATGAAAACTATTGTTGTAGGTAAACTCAATCAACGGTAGATAACTATCCCAAGCTCCACCTTTCTCCACACACAATCTTTCCAATCGATTCTTTCCGTCTGGCCATCTGTCTGTGGATGACAACAAGTCCATCCTTGGAAATTGCATGGCCAAGAAAACTCACCTTACTTAACCAGAATTCACATTTGGACAACTTCGCATAGAGTTTCTTCTCCTTCAATAATTCCAATACAATCGGAAGATGTTCCGCATGTTCTTCATCGCTCTTCGAATAGCTTAAAATATCTGCAATAAATACCACCACGAACTTGTCAAGATACGGATGAAATATCCTGTTCATATACTCCATGAAAACACCAGGTGCATTAGTAACTCCAATGGCATAACCGATTATTCATAATGCCCATACTTCGTTCTAAATGCAGTTTTCTGAATATCCTCCGTCTTCACACGAATCTGATGATATCCATATCTCAGATCAATCTTATTGAATACACAAGCTCCAACCCGTTGGTCCATCAAATCATCAATCCTCGGCAAGGATACCAGTTCTTGATTGTAACCTTGTTCAACTGTCTGTAATCAACACATAACCTCATTGAACCTTCTTTCTTCTTAACCAACAACACCGGAGCTACCCACGGCGAAACACTGGGACGAATAAACTTCTTCTCAAGCAACTCCTCCAACTGTTTCTTTAACTCCGCTAATTCAGATGCCGACATACGGTAAGGCGCCATCGACACCAGACTAGTTCCAGAAATTAAATCTATTCCACTTCTCTATCAGGCGGCAATTCACTGACGTCTTCCGGAAACACCTCTGGAAATCTATCCACCACTGGCAATCCAACTCACTCGGAACAATCTCAAAATAATTCTTCACTACCGGTAATTCATCACTCTTAGATTTTCCTTTCACTTCCGTCGAAGAATACAACATAAACACCACAACACCATCATTAATATCTACGCAACTCTAACCATCCATCTCAATTCATTATCCTTATTAGAGCCTTCGTCAACTTACATGGTTCACAAGCTTCTACCAAACTTCATTCATATTCATCACTTTATGTCCCAATTAGATAGCAAGATAATTATATACCATCCAATACAATTTCGTCTACTATCAACAAGATATTAAGGGTGATCAAGTCCTCAATTTGTCAATAGACATCCGATAATCATACTGGAGTATAAACCATCATTACCAACACTTTCTGTTCTCAGAATTGTACTCACCTTTTTGCACTCCCAACTATGACTCACGGTCCAAACGATTCCAACAACTCCAACCACTCTTGTACTGTCTTCTCAAGCAGTACCTCGTACCAATGACTTACAATCGGCACATACCCGGGAAGCATCTCTTCTCCCCCACTTAATTTCACACTACTCCTGCAATACTCAATCAGAAAAGCAACGAGTACCGACAGTGTTGTACACACTTGTCGCATACAAAGGGATAATGACATTAAGAATCTGGTCACACGACCAACTATACTCTGATACCACTATTGTAACACCCCTTCTAAGATACCCCGAATATATTAATTAATTGAATACTAAGACTGGATTTAATCAGAGTCAACACGGAAATCAAGGGATGCCACAATTATAAAATAAATAAAACTCCAATTAACTCAGTAGCCATGCTACACTGAGGATCACTATCAAAATATTCAATTAAGTTAAGACCATGTCTTACACAGCGGAAATAATACCATCAAATCAAAACGGAATAAACCAAGTCTCAATCATTCCTAAAGTAATCCCAAATAACATTTGATTACTAAACAAGTTCTCAACTAAACGTTCCCCAGTGTTACAACCTATCAGAGCATGACACTAACACGCGGACTTAAAATGACAAGCTCTAGAGCCATCCTCACCAACTCCTGAGCTGCTAACTTTAATCTGAAATTGTTAAAGTAAGGGTGAGATTTCTCATAATTAAAATACATTATAAGCTTCTCAATCAACAATATATCACAAGCATATTACTTCACCCATTTTAGTATAAATTCAGATTCAACACGCAGTTCCAATCATACAAGTCATTATGCACAATCAATAATCAACAAAAGAATTGTAACACTGGAAGACATCCTAACATGTTACAATTCCATGCAAACACAAATGCAGACACAATGCATGTGGTACCAACACGTGACCAAGTCACCCAACACTGATCCATCATCAACCGGATACAGAACCATCGATTCGCCCATACACCATGGGTCAAGAATCCACCTCACCACCCATCATCACGGGTAAGGTTATTGGCAATACAAGTCAAATTCCATACAATGGAATTAACTTCACAGAATGCATATGCATGCACAACACCAAGATGCAACATTCAACACAAAGTTATGACCACATTCGGACATCATAAACCATCATCAACCACAACATGATATCATCAACTATCACGAAATAAATCATCACAAAGCATAAAGATGCCAAACGCTACCCTTCAAATGGTAAGACTATCACCAGTATATACAACAACATTAATAACAACTAAGATCAACAACTACCGTATATACAACACCAACAAAAACACATGATATCAATACAATCATGAATAAAGGGAAGATAACATACAAGCCTCATTCCACGCTCAACTGTCGAACAATCCTATACTCATTCATCCACCATTCCATGACTCTCATTGTTCACAAATTGAAAACGGCTCTTTTCAAAATAAAATCCATTAATTATAATTTTCTTCATTTTATAAAAGTCAACCTATGAACACACCTATTATCATAAATGACTAAAACCAAAACATGATGTTCTCAACCATCATGCACACAATCAACAAGATAAACATGCCTTCCTTCACACAATCCCGAGAGATAAATGCCACGTACACGCCATACATATCAATACGCATTGAATAACAAACCTCATATCGAATTTCGACACATTTTCAAAATAATTTCAAGTTATAGGAAATCTCTTTATTTTATAAAATAGAGCATTAAATTTAAGAAACAACGTCCAAAACGGCGCTCAAAACGGACTTACGGTTTGAAAGTTATGAATTTTCAAAGTTTAGAATTTTTCAAAAAGTTACAGTGGAACCCGGTTCCTACCTATGCAGGAACCGGTTCCCACAAGGTTCAAAAATCACGCCTCTGGAAAAATGTATGGGAACCCGGTTCCTACCCCACTGGGAACCGGTTCCTTAAAATTTTCGAAAAAATACGTGGAACCCGGTTCCTCCCTAGGGACAACCCGGTTCCTGAGTTCAAAATGCCCGCTTTTACAATTTTACACGCTGAAACCCGGTTCCTCCCACTGGGGAACCGGTTCCCACGACTCACAGAGCCAGAAACACCAGTTTGACAGCAAAAGGTTTCCAAAATAGTTTTCCTATTCTTTCCAATCGTACCCATACGATCCAATGCAGTAGAATCACTCAACCAACATCATTAACATGCAATATAACATACTTTGATCATTCCTAATGATCCTATAACATACAAATCACTTAATTCTACACAATCCGACACCAATTGGGATAATTCTACAAAAACCTAGAATTACTAAATTGAGATTCCTAACATACTACGATCCATACTATTGATTTCAAAACCGATAATACGTAATAATTAATCGAAATCACCCCTTACCTTGTGGGTTCTTCGAATTCTGACACTTCCGGTTTTCCTCCTTCCTTTTTCCTCTTCTCAAATGCACGTACAGTGAGTTTTCTCCAAAAGTGACTCTTTTCCTCTTTTCCTTCTTTTATTCCTTTTATTATTCTAACATAATAAAAATAAAATAATAATGTGAGTAGAGTCTTTTACTCCTCACACCCTCACTTCTTCCTTCACACCACCAATAATTCCATTTCCGTTTAATTTAATTAATTCCCAATAATCCAAAATATTAAATATTACATTCCTAATTAAATTAATAATTAAAAATCATAATTATTTAATAATCGAATTATTTGGGGTGTCACATCGAGCAGAGTAAATGCGATGCGGGCAACTAAGAGCCCTGGATACGCCGTTGAGGCCTGATAGATCGTTATAATTAAGGGAGAAGTGATCTGTCCGAAAGCTTTTATATATATATATATATATATATATATATATATATATATATATATATATATATATATATATATATATATAGTTAGATTGTCAGAAGTTTATTGCTTGTGTGCTTGAGCATCTAAAGTATCTTACTTGTTTGCTTGAGCATTTGAAGTATCTTACTTATGTGTTTGGGTATTGGAAGTCTCTTGCATGTGTGCTTGAGCAATTGTAATCACTGGTGATTATAGTGAAATATCTTGAAAGTACAAGGGGACTAAACTACTCCTATTTATGGAAGAAACCAGGATAAACTGCTTGTGTCTCTCTTTCTCTTTCTCCTTAACTCTGATATTGCTTTTATCTGCTGGAAAAAAACCTACCATGAATTAGATTCTAGACTTTGTGTTCAGAATTGATAAGAGAATTTTTTAAAAGAAAGAAATAGAAAACATAACTAAACCCTCATTTCTTGTGTTTTTCTCACCTTCAGTTGTCTGCTCAACCGGAATAGTAGGTCAAAAACAAAAATAAAAATAAAAAAAAATATGCTAAAATGCAATTGTTGAGATTCAAAGGTTTGTCTCCTAAATGCTTTTTTCATCGGTTGTCAACTCAACCAAAATAATAGATCATAAACAAAAATATAGAAATATAAATAATTGTTAAAATATAGTTAATGGGGTTCGAAGATGTGTGACCCTTGAATACTTTTTCTCCTGAGTCCAACTGAGAGAATATGTAATATTTAATATACATACATATATATATATATATATTGTACATGCATAAAATCTGTTGCTCGAGGTATAGAGGTTAATCAGGATATATGGATAGCCAGTTAGATAGAAATAGGGTCATTTTGCCGAGCTTATATTCCGGATCATGAGATTGGTCATATCCGAGCTATGAGGTCGGGGCACCGAGGATTCAAGCATAGTAGAAGACAAAGAGGCAGTTGTCGGGCTCATACACCGAACCTATGAGTTATGATGAGTCCGATAATTATGAATACGTTATGGCAAGGCCGATTCTTCAAATACGTAATTGTCTCATTACACCTGACGACGCGCGTTTCTTCATTCATTGGCAGCGGCAGACGTTACAGGGCTTTAAGGAAACTCAGTTACGCACGATGAAGGGACACGACAGTTACATGCAGCAAGCTAAGAGGTCCATGCATCTCTATAAATAAAACTCTCAACTGAGGGGTAAGCAAGACGCGTAGTTTGGAGCTCAAGATAACTAACTTGAGCCTATGAATTCCTAAATATCCTAAATATAATTTTTTAGCAAGAATATATATATATATATATATATATATATATATATATATATATATATAGAGAGAGAGAGAGAGAGAGAGAGGATTGATCAAATTACACCCGAAGACTTATACCATGAGTTATATTCGCTCAAAAACATTACTTCAGATTAATATTTTTTAAAATTGACCGTTAGATTGAAACATAATATCATATAGATCAATAATTTACGCTTCGTTTGTTTGTTGTTGAAGTGAAAAATTTACCATAAAATATATTATTTATAATAATAAAGGATCCCTTCCGTTCCGAATTTGTTGAATGTATCCATTGGGATCAAAACCATTATATTTGTGAGACCTCTTCGTATTTGTCTGAGTTTCTTAAATTTCAAATAAGGTAATATGCATTTGAGGTCCTAAATGAACCATCAAAATGAATTGTAAATGTAAAATCCAACTTATCAAACTTTGTTCACTCGAAGAAAAACTAACAGGGCCTTCTTTAGGAAGAACACTTTCAATGCATCAAGGAAATTCAGATGGTTTAAAAAGATGCTACGTGTTTATGATAACCATGGAAATTCTCTACTTTTAAATATGTGCTATGTTTGTTTGTCCATTAAGCTTGATTATTTCTCCATTTCATCTAAAAATATTTTGATATAATCATGTCAAGAAAAAGTAAGATTGGCAAAAGTGGAAAAGGGATTCAAGGTTTAACCACATACTTCATCAATTTAGAAAGATCATTTAGAAGCCCTCACATTTTTAGGCTCCACTGTACAATTTAACTCAAATTAGTTTGATATGTGTTTATTTAAAAGAATGAATAGATTAGATTATTGAAAATTGATAATTGCCAAAATTTATTTTATAAGCAATCAATGTAAAAACTCCTGATTTATCTATAAAAAAATATCAAAACACTTGTTTGAATTTTTTACTTGCATATTTACTGAAACCCTAAATCCTAAACTTTAAATAAGAAGCTCAAACTCAACTCTCAATGAGTTTAAGTAGATTCAAAGGAGTACATAAAAGTAATAGGTTCACCTTAGTCTCAACATAAGAATATGAGGGGGATTAAAGGCGAAAATGATGCTTTGAGTGACACTTGTAGATGGCTCTTTGAATTTGTCTTCGAATTAGCTGTACAACTACGATTAGTAAGTGTAGCTAAAAATTTCTTTGCAGGGGTAAAATGTATTCATTTTATATTCATGATTCATTTGATCATGGTGTTTTATGTAATTCTGCTTATTCTTTAATATTGATGATTCTTCGTTCTTAATGCTTATTTTGGACTAACTTTCTAAAATCAATTTTTATAGTGCGACTTAACATACAAAAGGTATTTGTGGTTATTAGATCCAAATCTCTATCTATTGGATGTTAATGCCTATACATAGGATTAGGTTTAATATATGCATAATATTGATAATTTGTAATACATGTCTGCACATCATTGTTGGAACTTAAGGATGTTGTATTGAATAGTGTGAGACATCATCTATTAGGTAATATAATTGATCTAACATTCCTGAGTCGGAAATGAAATACGATGAAAATAATGTGTGATAATATTAATAGTTAAGTAAAAGAACATATTACTGACCAATGATAGTCATCATGTTGATAAAAATATCATCATAATATTCAATAAATAATTGCATATCTAAAATCTACAAATATAATGTTCAATCATTATCAATAATTTTCATCTGTCTCCCTCTCTCCTAAAATATCACATAATTTCATTTTTAACAATAAGATGTATTAAGATAATAAATCATACCAACCAATAAATTATTATAGACCTCATTAAGTTTAAGTATAAAAAGTTCAACATACTTAAAGTAATGTTGATGTCAACTTAATTATACATCGTGATTGTATTAAACTCTTTTGGCTTTCTTTGTTCTTGTCATTGTAGGTCATGAATCAACATTCTTCATTACAGAAATTTGATGAATATTGATTTGTCTCTTGTCATTTTCCTAGAGAAATCACTATCAAGAAACACTTTTCTTTTTGAATTTCTTGTGCATACCTACAATGTAATTTAATGAGGTGTGTTTAGGTTCCTAACTTGAGTTAGGTTTTATTAGATTAATAGAAATATTGGAACTTTTAGAAACCCATATAATTTGGTCTTTAAGAATAGAAAACTTCCTAATATAAATAATGGCGTGGTATGTCTTACCGTTGAAAACTAGTGATATCCAAACTTTGTAATGTAAGGTTTTTTATGTTTGAAATGCTCTGGATTTTGATCTAAAATTTTACTTAAAAAGTACTACTTTTTAATAATTGGTGACTTTACAAAATAATTAGGTAAAAGCTATTTGTTATTTTATCTATATATTCATTTATAAAATAATAGTTTGTTTTTTAAATATTGAATATCATAACTTATAAAAAAAATATTATTTTCTCTTTCCTTCCTTTTCTTTACTTTTTTATTTAACAAAAATTCATTCATACTAACTTTTAAAAATAATAATAAAATTAAAATTATTAAAATAAGTAATTTAAAAATGTATACAACTCAATCTCTAAATTTTTGAAAATAAAATCTCTTTATTGAATTCCACGGTTGCAGACAATGTTTTATCCTTTTAACTCCACATTTTCGTATACATTAGTATCTAAATATTTGTTGTAAGGGGTGAAATTCTCATTATTCATATTAAACACTATTGTAAAAATAATTTTATCATGGTTGGAATAATGATTTCACAACGGCTGATCGTCTATGATAATGAAGGGTGTGATACAAGTGAGTTACTTTTTACCACTGATTATTGCACTAGTACAAATAATGCATATAATGTCAGACGCGAAATGTATTTTACTTCGGTATCGAAAGCGAGGTAAATAAGATCGTCATGAAAAATAAAGAGTTATCATTCTATTGTTTAAAATACTGAGGAGTATTTTAATAGGCATGAGTTCGATCCACAATATTTGCATTTTATTATTTTCAATAGCGTCTCATTTGTCTCGGTTTTTAATAAAACCGAGGAGTAAATTATTAGTATTTTTTTAATTTAAACTGGTTACCTTGTTTACACGAAGAATTAATAAATATTTTATTTACAAAATATAATGTTTACCAAGAATATTAAACTGGTTATATTGTTTACACATAATATCAATACAAAATTTAATTTTTTCATGAAGAGCCATATGTTGGATCTTTAAATCTTTGATATCCTAGGAAGATCAAATGTTGGAAACAATAGATAAATAAAGGGTTAGGTGAAAAAGGAGTTAGATAAATAATGGGTTAGATGAAAAAAATGTTAGATAAAAAAGGGATAAGTAAATATTTAAGTAAACAAACCTTAAAAACAAAAAAAATTATGCTCTTGCAATCCATCATAGAGAACACTTCATAACAAAGAATCATGTATATCTTAAAGCGGAGGATAGTTTCAAGTGCTTCATATGACGTTCTATTATCAATTATTGATATTCAGAATAATTTTATAATGGAAATTAACTTAGGTTTCACGCGGATCACTAATGAAAGTGTCTTGACCGTTGATAATCATGAAACGTGCGACAAGAATTTAATTAAGGGTGGTGACAAATATCATCAACTTTAACGCTAACATATCCCCTCAGTTTTGTGAAAAATCGAGGTACAAATAATTTTTTTGATTACATTGTTTACAAAGAATATCAAAAGCACAATAGATTACAATAAATTTCAACTACTGCTCAAGGCTTACTGAATTTAACAAAAGCATAACCTTTATTCAGCCCAATTCTGCAAATTAATAGACAAAATCATCAATCATCATTATTTTTAACGTATAAACATAGAATGTTCTTGAGAAGGAATTTGGTAGCGTACCTGAAATCTATTGGCAAGTAGACAAAATCAAAGGAGAAAGTGTTTTCAACAACAGATCTTTGGTGGAATCCAAATTTTGTTGCATGTCTTTATGTTGGAAATCCAAAAAATAAAAACATAACTTATCCGAATAAGTTATTTTAATTTATGCACTTGCAATACATCTTTGAGATCTGTTCTTAAGCATATTTAGTTCTAAATATTTCATGTCAATGGACAATAGTAAATATTTCATGTATCTGGTGCGGCTACATATAAGTTGGAATTAGGGTAAAATCTGATAAACTAGCATATTTATATTAAAAGCTGACTACTTTACCCCTCAGATTTAACTTATAACTGAGGTATATTATATTATCTATCACCTCGGCTTTTTGGAAACATTGAGGTGAAATGTATTTTTTTTACATTGTTTACATACAAAAATTAAAATAATAGTTTAAAAACAAATCTTTGCTCCTTTAAATGAATATCTTCGCTGATATCCATCATCTGATTAGTTAAACTCCTTTCTTTGCGTAACTTTTGAAAAGAGAGTGGAGCTTAACTTTCTTCATTGTCTCCTTGAAGGGAGAATGAGGTTTCTGCATTTGTAATGTATCAAATGAGCCAAAATATAACAACAACACCAAAAACAACATCAACACCACCACCACCACCAACAACAACACAATTATGTGATATAGATTGCAAGGGCAAAAAAACATTTTGTTCTATAAAAACATTGAAAGTTTTTTCTGTCTTGCAATCCATCCCAAATATAAAAACATCAACCCCGATTTAATTCAAATATTAAATAAATGGGAATTTAATTATTTATTTAATTAAAGTCTTGAGTATTTATATTATTGGATTAATTTGATAGATTTAATGAAGAAAGGATTGGAGGTGTGTAGAGTAAACAATGGGTGTGAGAGTAAATCACTCTACTAATTACTAGGTATTGATTATTTATTTTATTTGGAATATTGAAAGGAAATATAAAAAGGAAAAGAAGGGAAAAAGAAGCCTTTTTGGAGAAAAGTCATAATACGTAGAATTGGAGAAGAGAAGAGAAAAGAGGAAAGCCGACGCCGAGGAATTCAAGAATCATCGCGAGGTAAGGGGTGATTTCGTTCGGTTAATATGTCTTATGGGTTTTGGGAATCAACTGGGTAATTGGGTATGTTAGGAAATTGAATTATAAGTTTATGGCATGAAACCCTATTTTGTGTCGGTGTATGGAAAATTGGATCATTAGTGTGTCAGATAGTGAGTAGGGATGAGTAAATCATGTTGTTTGATGTCATGATGGTGTAAAATGGCTTTAGATTGGTGTTCCCAATGTCACAATTCGTGTTTGAAAGTTTGGAAATGTTTATGGATGCATAAAGCTGTCAAAAATAGCAGATTTTACTGTTACAGATCGTGGGAACCGGTTCCTGGGGAGGAACCGGTTCCAAGTGTTAAAAAATTCAGGCATTTTTAGCGTGGAACCGGTTCCTGGGAGGAACCGTTCCCCATACAAAATCCAGGAGACTTATTTTTAAACTGGAACCGGTTCTGTGGGGAGGAACCGTTCCCATACAAATTTCCGGAGCGTGTATTTTTCAATTTTGGGAACCGGTTCTCCCAATGAGGAACCTTACACACTGTATTTTTCCAAAACTTCTAAAACTTCAAAAATTCATATCTTCTAAACCGTAACTCCGATTCTAGTGCCGTTTTCGGTGTTATTTCTTAAATTTAAATTTCTATATTTTGGAAAGGAAAAATATTATTTTCTCAAAAATTATTTTTAAAAGAGTCGAGCTCCCGATTTTGAAAAGTATGAATTATTTAAGGACAATGGGGAATTAATACAAATGGTCTGAGTTACCGGATGAGAGCTAATGCATACCATGTTATATGTTGATATTCATTATGATTTGAATGTGATATATTGGTGAATTGGCATGATGTGGATTGTATTGATATTATGATCTGTGAAGTGATGTTGCATGCCTTTATGATGCATGCATGAACATTGTTAAATTGGTTCATTCCCATTGTGCGGAAGTGAGCTTGCAGAGCCAATAGACTTACCTGGTCGGAGGTGGTGAGGCTAGATTCTTGACCCAACGGTTGTGGGCGAATCATGGATTACATCGTCTTTCCACTTGTAAACGGAGCGTGGGTGAACTCGGTTCACGTTTGGTACCACATGCATGAGTCCGCATTGCATATGGGGTTGTAACATGTTAGGATGATTTTGTTGCAATTTCCATTGTTTGATATATACATGATCATTGTGTGAACTGCTTTGTGAATTGATTCGACTTTGTGTTTGGTTAATGGATTAATGTAACCGATTATTCGTTGTATTTAAAACGATAATACATGTTATATTGAATTGAAATCTCACCCTTACTTTAACGATTTTTGATTCAAGTGATTAGCCGCTGAGTTGGTGAGGATAGCTCAGAGTCGAGTCACTCAATTAGTCCGCGTGTCAGTGTCGTGCTCTGGTAGATGTAACACTGGGGAAACGATTGTTTGGAATCCTTTAATGGATATTTTGAATAGTTTTGAATTGTGTTCTGATTATATATCCTGGAATAACTATTGAATGACGTATTCAGGATTTTGGATTATGTTTCATTTCCGCTGTTAAACATAATTTAAGTATGATTTATTTAATGATTATTCTTCAGTGAAAGCATGACAACTGTTTGGTCAATTTTTATGATTTTAAATTGTGACACCTCTTAATTGTGGATAAAACTCTGATATTAATTCTATAAAACGCGGGTAATTAGAAGGGGTGTTACATAAACTGTCTTTTTACATACAGAAGTTAGTTGGAGCATGTATCAGATTCACATATTGGACACGTTTTTTATCCTTTAACATTGTATCCAGACAAATTATCATATGCAGGAAAGTCGTGTATTGTGCAAAATAATAAGGCACACATCTCAAAATTTTCACTCAAATACGCTTCATCTACATCAATGCCTTTCTCCCACAAAACTCTTAAATATTTATTCAATGGACTTAGATAAAAATCTATGTTGTTTTTAGATTGTCTTGACCCTTGAAATTATCATATATAACAACATATATTTTTCTTTCATGCACAACTACAAGGATAGGTTGTAAATCATGAGAAGAATAGATCACGAAGTAAGGTTACTACTCAGATTACTAAAGGAGTTCATAGTGTCAAGTTTAAGCCCAAGATTTTTTGGCTCATGGCCAAAATTTGGATATAACGAATCAATTTTTTTCATTACAAAGAATCAACTACTTGACAAACTTTTTCATTGCATTTCCTTCATGTGCATGTCATCTGTTAGTGTTTTTAGTTGGCATTACTTTTGGTAAAACTAGGTTATGACAATGTCTTGATAAATGTCATGACATTCAAAGATTGAAGATAAATCCTACTTGATAAGGATGTTAAAGGACAGCTCAGAACTGGAAGCTAAAGTTGTGCTGGAAATTCTGCAGAAAATAGTCTGATGTCATAAATGATGTTATGACATTCAGTGTGACATTCTGTTCTGCAGAATCTATTTTTTCCTGAGACTTTTCGTGAAGTTTGTTCACCGCTAAATATTGTTTTTCCGTTATTAGAATGCATGTCACGTGGTTGCTAGGTTAATCTTAATTAAACCTAAATTGGTTGTTGAAAAGACCATGTTTTTAGGATTAAATTAATGAACCCTAGCTATCTTTATGGAAGCCCAAATCAAGGTTCGTGGATCGCTCTATAAAAGGAATTCAACCTTACAATTGTCGCCCGAGTTTTATTGAAGATATAGCAGTTGTTATTTGTGTAACGTTAGGAAAGTTAACAGTTGGTATTTGTAATTTAGTATCTCTTGTGAGCCAAGCAACTATCAATTGATAAGTGCCTGGACTAGGATTTGTTGTAGGGTAGTTTATCACCAAAGCTTTAAAGCACGAGTGTTTGTCTCTTGATTGAAAGCTTTGAAGCGAGATCAAGATAGTTTATTGAAGTGTGTCTTCACAATTCAATTATTCAATAGGTTGATATCACCGTGATTGAGGGGAGTGAGTAGGAACTCGATCTAAGTAGGACTTAGGTTGAAGTTGCATTGGGTAGGTTTTAAGTGAAGGAGATAAACCGTTGGTTTATTCCCAATTAATTCTACTAATAGTGAATTTCCTCCCGCTTGGTAGCCCCGATGTAGGTGTAGTTAGACATTGAACCGGTAAACAACTTATTGTGTTCTTTATCGCTATTTATATTTACCGTGTTAATTGTTAACAGAGTGTCGATGTGTCATAACATTCTGTGACATCACGATCCCGCCGTGAATTTCAATTGGCATCAAGCACCCGCCGTTATTTCGGTGAGATCTATGGATAATAGTTTCGCGTAATGGATAAAGAAGGAGGATTTGGTGGTAGACCACCCATTCGGATGGGTCTAATTATGATTACCGGAAGCCTCGTATGGTTGTCTCTTAAGATCGGACATTAAAGTTTGAGAGTCACGACAAAGGATGGAAACATCCCACCAAGCTTGAGAAAGATGGGACTACTGCCTTGAAACCCGAGGAGGAATGGAGCAAAGAGGAAGAGGAGCTAGCTGGGAACTCTAAAGCATTGAATTCCTATTCAATGGTATTGACAAATATCTTCGATCGGTCCATCAATGTGAGCTGGCCAAGGATGTTTGGGACACCTCAAAACTACTCATGAGGAACATCCAAGGTGAAGATGTCAAGACTTCAGATGCTCACTACCAAATTTGAGAATTTGAAGATGAAGGAAGATGAGACTATTCATGAATTTCACATGAATATTTTGAAATTGCCAATGCCTCAGAGCACTTGGTGAAAAGATGTCAAGAAAAGTCGGTGAGAAAGGTTCTCGATCCTGCCTAAGAGATTTGCAATGAAAGTGACCGCAATAAAGGAGTCTCAGGACATCAAGACCTTGAAGGTTGAAGAACTTATCGATCTCTTATGACTTTGAGATGGGAATCTGAAACTATCGACAAAAAGAACAAGAGCATAGCACTTGTATCTAATAATCAAGAAGGATGCAAGGTGGAGGATGAAGAGAAGATATCCAAGCTATAGTTATGCTTGGAAGACAGCTCAACAAGCTCATCAAGAGGATTAATCCAAAGTCAAGGTCAAATGTCAAGGACATTTCATCGACATCGCAGATCTTATGACTCCAAAGAAGATCCAAGTCGAGGAAAAGGAAGTCGGTGGAATCCAATGTCATGGATGTGAAGGATTTGGACATATTAAAGTCGAATGTCCCACCTTTCTAAAGAAACAAAAGAAAGGAATGGTCACACCGTCCGATGGTAATTCAAGAAGTGAATCGAGGAAGAAGGTGCCAAACTTGTCACCGCTCCGAGTGTACAATTCGATATGGATTCTAGTGATGAGGAAGTGACATTTGAAGAGCTTATTGAAACCTACGAAGTTGTGTATAAAAATGGTGAAGTTTGTCAAGAAATGAGGAAAAAAAGTCGATTGAGAAGTCGAAGTCGAGAATGTGAAGTCGAGGTCGAGAAAAGGAAAACACACCACTATAAATCACCTCAATAGTGATATTGTAATGTGAACTCCAAACTTGATCGATGTCTAAATCACAAAATGTTGACATCCGCATCGATAAGTTGGAAGAAATTCTTCACTTGGACAAAATGCGGAAATAAGCATGGTCTAGGATATGTGGTCGAAAAGAAACCGGTGACATCAAGAAGGAGAGACATGGAAAACAATGTCAAAACAGTGTCACAACATAAAACAGAAATGTGTCCGCTGTGGTATGTGGTCGCAAAGAGATTTGCTAATAACCAGGAATGGAACAAACTTGGGAAGTCAATGGCAAAGAAGGTGTCATAC
Organism: Vicia sativa; assembly: GCA_021764765.1. NCBI lineage: Eukaryota > Viridiplantae > Streptophyta > Magnoliopsida > Fabales > Fabaceae > Vicia > Vicia sativa. Next base: position 77,718,308 of record CM038795.1, read on the forward strand.
CACAAAACAGGAAATAGATTTGCCTCAGGATATGTGAAAGCCAAGAAATTTGTTAATAACAAAAGGAAGAACAGACCTAATGAACCAATGTCAAAACAGATGTCACAACATTGGGTTCAACATCAAAATCATAGAAACTTGAACAAAAAGTTTCAAAGATGGAGATGTCATTATTGTGGAAGGTTTGGGCACATAAAGTCCTTCTGCTATAGGCTACATGGATACCCTAATCAGATTCCTTATGTTAAGCCTAAGAACATCAAGGTACCTTACACTCAAAAGTGGAAGAAGAGGACTACAGCTCTGATAGCTCACACTTCTCTTAAAGTGTCTGCCAAGGAAGACTGGTACTTTGACAGTGGGTGTTCTAAGCATATGACTGGAGACAGAAATCTTCTTAAAGATGTTAAACCTCATTCTGTCAGTCTTGTTACTTTTGGAGATGGAGCTAAAGGAGAAATCAAAGGTATTAGAAACTCAAACTGGTCTGGAGTTCCAAGCCTAAATGGAGTATTGCTGGTAAAAGGTTTGACTGCAAATCTCATTAGCATAAGTCAGCTATGTGATATGGGATTCACAGTCAACTTCACTAAGTCTGAATGTCTTGTAATCAATAATGAACAAGTAGTGATTATGAGAGGAGTCGATCAAAGGACAATCTACATGTGGGAATCGAGAACACCACTGTCCTCCGTGTGTTCTATGACAAAGATGAAGAGGAAGTAAAGTTGTGGCAGCAAGAATATGGTCATCCACATCTCAGAGGAATGAGAAGGATCAGTTCCATAGAGGGATTCAGAAGGATACCAAGATCTTTCATGGACAAAGGGAGAATTTGTGGTAAGTATAAGGTTGAACAGGAAATCAGAATGTCACACTCAATGTCTAGACATCTGACCACTCCTAAAGTACTAAAGCAAAGTACTAGGATCCGCATGAAAGGATAACCAAGTATCGTCAAAGGATACAGGAGAAGAGTCTTGATGAAACCCTCTTGTCGAGGAGAAAAATCATGGTGACATCCATCTATGTTAATAACATAGTATCTGGAGGAATGTCAGACACATTGATGGAAGGCTCAACACTTCTTTCACAGAGCAAGTATGCAAGGAATTGTGTCAAAAAGTTTGGACTGAATAATGGCAGTCACACTAGGACTCTTATCTCTCCTCATTTGAAGTTGTCCAAGAAAACAAGAGGAGAAAGTGTTGATCAAAGTCTGTGTAAAAGCTCTTGTGATGGATGTTTCTTCTTGAGAAAACATCTTATGTATTGGATCAGCAAGAAGCAAAAATGTCTGGCCTTACATAATGTTGAAAATGAATACACAGCAGCTGAGAGAAAATATTTTAAGATGATTTGGATAAAGCAGATGCTGACTAAGCACAATGTCATGCAGGATGTCATGACATTGTCCTGTGACATCTTTACTAAAGTTTTTGAGGCTAGTCAGTTTAAGATTCTAAGGGGCAAATTGGGTATTTGTCAATATGAAAAGTTGTAGCAATTAAATGTGCCTACAACAAGGGATGAAAGGGATTTTTTAATTCAATTATTTGTGAGTGGGTTATTTGGGTATTTTCTTCTATTTTAAAAGGTCCAAGAATAGAAGGACATTCTCATATAATAGTTTCTTCTTTGAAAGTAGTATCACTCTTTCTTCACCCAAAAGAAACTCAAACTATCTACCACTTTCACTTTCATTCTCTCAAAACCATCAAAAAAATGTCTTCATCATCCTCATCATCTCAAGAATCAGGATCTTCATCTCCATCCATGGCTGAAAATAGGAAAACGCAAGCCATGCAAGTCAAGCTCGAGGGTGACACCGCAGTAATGGCCACCACCTAAAAGGTCAAGAAGTTACGCACAAGAAATGCAAGGAGGGCACAAGTATCTCCTTCCGTAAGACTTCAAGACCATCATCCTGCTCCCCGTAACTAATACAGAGAAGGGTCTAGGTCAGTGCATGAGGTCATAGCTAGGATAGTGACTGATATCCTAAATGAGAATAAATCTGTACCTGGGATTTCAGTCCCCCTGAATCATAAGTCTGCTAGCCCTAGCTTAGCAGTTGATCCAGATGTCAATAAGAATGTCAAGACATCTGGTGATGATGTTGACTCTCCTGTCAAGGATGATGTAAATCCTTCTGCTCCAGTTCCTGAAGGATGTAAAGATGATAATGTAATTGAACTCGCCGCTAATGTGAATGAGATTTCTGATGAGATTCTTGAGAAATCCCCAGATCATTGCACCTATGACAAATCTCCTGCTGTCTCTCCTGGTAACATCTCTGATAGCATTCTTGAAGATTTTCCTGAGAAGAACACTAATCAGAATATTGATTCTCACATCATCAATCTAGATGAAGAGTTTTCTGATAATGACCTCATAGCAAAGGTTAATCCCAAAGATTGCTAGGAGGGTAATGAATAGGAAAGGAAAGCAAATGCTATTCCAAGTCCCTGCTCAGAGAAGGTTACTAAAGTCTCATAGGTCTCCTAGGGTTGGAACAAGACCGCTGAAAATCTAGTAAAGAGAAGGCTAAAACTTCCAAAGGGAAGAGTAAGATGAAGGTACAGGAGGTACCTCTAAGGCAAAGAGCGCCTCAATTGTGAAGAAAAGGAAAGCACCCGAGCCCTCGTAATGTGATGATTCTCGATTTTGATGTTACGAGAATGTCTCCGACATTCATTCAAGAAAGAGGTCTCTCGAAAATGCCCATAGTCCCCAAGTGGCAATTGACAACATTTCCTTCCACCACCCGAAAATGCTAACAGTGGAAATATGTGAGTTCAAGAGAATTGCACTTGAAAGGAACTAAATAAAGATGCTCTTGAATGCAAGGATGTGATTGACCTGATCAAGGAAGCTGGGTTGATGAGAACTGTGGTGAAGTTCTCTAATTGTTATGAAGGCTTGGTGAAGGAGTTCATTGTGAACCTATCAAGTGGATGTGATGGAAGATCGCAGATTTTAAGATGTTTGTCGGAAGAAAGGTGAAGTTTTCCCGAGTGTAATCAACAAGTATTTGGGGAGATCAGATGATCCTCAACCTGAGATTGAAGAGACTGATAATCAAGTGTGTCAAACAATTACTGCCAAGCAAGTAAAACGTTGGAATTTGAAAGGAAAGCCATCGCTAGCAAGTCGAGTGTCAATTTGCTATTCTCGCACAAGATAGGTGCAACCAACCGGGTTCCCACAAACCACAAGTCAACCATCTCCATTGGTCCTGGAGGTTCATTTTGTCGTTGAAACAAAAGCAAAGTTTGATTATGGAAGCTACATTTTTATCGATCCTAAAACATGCCGACGCTATGCTATAAAAGGACCAATAGCATTTCCTCCCCTTGTGTGGCATTATAACCGATCAATACCGACATTCGGGAAATAGAGATACAAAAAGAGCTCCCGCCTGGCTTCCACTACAAACTATTTCAAGGAAGCATGTTCTCGACATTGTCATGACATCTGCTGAGACATCAAATGTCAAGGCAAATTCTCAGAAGGCAAATGTCATTGTTGTGCTAAAAGAAACCTGTAGGGACCTTGAAGCAAGGAAGCAGACTATTGAAGAACTGATCTCTACTCTTGAGAAGGAAGAAGACACAGAGGTTGAGGAAGAAAGGCTTGTTGGTGATGATTCTGCATCTAATATGGATGAAGATGTCGAGGTGACCAAGAAGTCAGGTGAAGAAGGCTCTGAAGATGTTTCCTTCCACAGTGCTTCTTCAGGAGAAGAAAGCACTTGAGTTGTATCCCTGTGCCCCTGTTGCTTCTGTCTTTATTCTGTCAATTTGTTTTTTTTTCTTGTTCTGTATTTTCCCAATTTTGTTTGGATGATTGTAACTTACTGTTGACAGCATTGTACTCTTGACAATTGTTGCTACCTCCTTTAATTATTTGCTTGAATGCTTGGGGTACTTGTTTCCTTTGGCCCTTTATGGCTAAAAAGGGGGAGAAGAACTACTGTGTGACAGTAGTATTGGGATTTTGGGAAATTTTGGGAAACTGTATGGGAATTTAAATTTTGTATGTGGGCAATTGTGGGAATTGTGGGATTTCTGTATGGGTAGAATTTATCTCATCTCTAGGTTCTAGTTTCTTTAAGCTTAGAACTAGTTTAGTCTTCTGCTGCATAGGTTCTCTGATCTGTTGAGTAGTTTTAGCCAAAAATGTGCCAAAGGGGGAGTTTGTTAGTGTTTTTAGTTGGCATTACTTTTGGTAAAACTAGGTTATGACAATGTCTTGATAAATGTCATGACATTCAGAGATTGAAGATAAATCCTACTTGATAAGGATGTTAAAGGACGCGAACGAAGCTAAAGTCATGGAAATTCAAAATACCGATGTCATAAATGATGTTATGACATTCAAGGTGACATTCTCGAGAACTGCTTTTTCCCGAGACTTTTCGTGAAGTTTGTTGAGTGCTAAATATTGTTTTTCTCGTTATTAGAATGCATGCTCACGTGGTTGCTAGGTTAATCTTAATTAAACCTAAATTGGTTGTTGAAAAGACCATGTTTTTAGGATTAAATTAAGTGAACCCTAGATATCTTTATGGAAGCCCAAAACCAAGGTTCGTGGATCGCTTCTATAAAAGGAATTCAACCCTTACAACCGTGTCGCCCGAGTTTTATTGAAGATATAGCAGTTGTTATTTGTGTATCGTTAGGAAAGTTAACAGTTGGTATTTGTAATTTAGTATCTTCGTGAGCCAAGCAACTATCAATTGATAAGTGCCTCGACTAGGATTTGTTGTGGGTAGTTTATCACCAAAGCTTTAAAGCACGAGTGTTTGTCTCTTGATTGAAAGCTTTGAAGCGAGATCAAGATAGTTTATTGAAGTGTGTCTTCACAATTCAATTATTCAATAGGTTGATATCACCGCCGTGATGAGGGGAGTGAGTAGGAACTCGATCTAAGTAGGACTTAGGTTGAAGTTGCATGGGTAGTTTTAAGTGAAGGAGATAAACTGTTGGTTTATTCCTAATTAATTCTACTAATAGTGAATTTCCCCGCTTGGTAGCCCCCAGATGTAGGTGTAGTTAGACACTGAACTGGGTAAACAACTTATTGTGTTCTTTACTGCTATTTATATTTACTGCTATTTATATTTACTGTGTCAGATAGTGTGTCATAACATTCTCTGTGACATCACGTATCTGCTGCCAGGAATTTCATCATCTAATATTGTTTGTGTTGTTAACATTAGCCAACAGTCTCTTAAACCTTAGAATTATTGGCAAGTATCATAATACTTGGCGGAAAGCCGCTTCTTACTTACATCGTCATCGTTATCACCATCGTTGTCTTTCACCTTGTACTACGACTCCCCATATTTCAGGAATTTATTCTGTTTTTCATACTCTTTCTTATATAATATGCAATCATTATGACATGCATATATTTTGATATAATCCAAACTCAGTGGACACAAGATATTCTTGGCCTCCCAACTACAATTCGACAACTTGTTACCTTCTGGAAAGATTTCTTTCAGCAATTCAAGTAATTATGTTAAACTTTTATTTGTCCACCCACCTTTTACCTTTAGATTGTACAATTTTAACAACACAGAGAATCGTGTAAAATGTATGCACCCCTTGTATAACTACTCATCCTTGTCAGTAGATAAAGTACCATACAATGGGCTTTCCTAAAATAATCTTCTACAAAATCACAAATCTTATCTTTTAGTCGGCCATCCATATTCGCATCAACTTCATGTCTTTTTGACATCGCAATTTAGTTTTTATCTACTTCATCGTACCACATTCATGTTGTATAATTTTGACTAATTTCATCACAACACAGATGATTTTCGATATTCCCGCATAAAACACAAGGACAATAAAATATTCCATTGTTGTTAGGAAGTTTCTTTCCGTGAATTCAAGAAATTCAAAAACTCCTTTCTCATATACCAAAATTAATATATTAGATTTCATCCAACTACGATCCATAATATATTCGGAAATTTATACCAAGTGCTTGTAAAATTATTTAACAATACAACAATAAAGAAAACAATCACAGTCAGTGCTTTAAAAACTGAACCGGATATTAAACTGGTGAAGGTATTGGGTCACTGATTTATTGGTCGAACGACTGGGTCACTGGTCGAACCGCATGACTAAATCAGATTAAACTAGATAACTCGATTAAATAGACCGGTCTTTATAATAAAATTATAAAGGTATAAAATTTGCCGATCCTGATGACTCAATCTCTACAAAATATAACTAAGACTTAAATTTTTTTAAAATATCATATCATAAATAAATTCACAATTTGATAATTTAAATTTAAATTTTAAACATTTTGAAAATATCATATCATAATTTGATAATTTAAATTTAAATCTTAAATATAGGTATCATATATAATAAAATAGTACATAATTAGAAAATCTAATTGCAACATAATCCAGTTGAATAATTTATAAAATAATAATTCCATTTAGTTTCAAGGAGTAAAAAAAAATTCAATATTGAGATATCCTTCTTCAATATCAAAATTATCTACAACAAAATTAACTGCATCTGTAACATTTTCTATGTCAATAGTATTTTTTATTTTTTATTTTTTATTTACATAAAATATTTTAATAAAATAATTAAAATGAATAAAAAAAATAAACTGCAGATTTTTTTTATAAAAAATTAAAAATTAAAAAATGCAGTTGAACCACCGATTTTGAAAAACCGATGATTTTTTCGGTTTTCACTGATTTTTATCGATTCAACAACATATTTAATCTAACAATTAAATCAGACCAGTTATTTGACCGGTTTCCGGTCCAACCGACCGATCCAATTTTTAAAACATTGATCACATTTTTAAAACAATCTCAATACAAAATTTTTACTAAGTCACATTTTTAAACACCAACAACAAAAACAACAAGAAAAACACCATATTCAACAATAAAATTATAAGTTTTAAGATATATTTTGGAGGTGAAGACTTTAAAAGATTGCGTCTATAACTTAAAATATATTTGATATTTTTAAAAAGTATAAAAAATAATATAACTTTATATCTTAATATACTATATTGTTTTGGAAAAATTTACAAATATCACATGCATTTTAAGATATAAACACAATCCTTCGAAAACTAACTATCATACAGATCCTTAGGAGGTGTTTGTTTCAAGTTTAAGAATTAAGTTCTCAAAAATAATCTTTAAAAAATAATTATACTCATGTTTGGTAAAAGTTTGAAAAAAAATTATTTCTAGAAATAAAAGTTCGAAGGAATAAAATAACTTCCAATAACTTTTATAATTCCAATGATTTTATTTCCATGTAAAAAGGTGAAAATGTTCATTCCCATGAAATTTCACTTGATTTTTCTTATTAAAAAATATAACTATTAATTTTCCTAGTAATATCAAATAATGTCAAACACATTTTCATTTTCATTAAAATACCCCAGAATCAAACTTTCTTATATTTTTATTCTCAGATAACTTGTTCCTAGGAATCTATTTTGAATTCTTGAACCAAAATACCCTTAGGAATCATCAAATTTCTAAACTGAACATTAAAGATATTCATCTAAAGTCAAAATATTAATGTACAGTGCTAAGAATTTTTCCAAACCTTTGTGTCAAAAATGTGCGGCAAATGTTAAATCCCAACTTGAGCCTCTACTAGACTATATATTGTGGCAACTCAGACGGTGGCAGATGTTGGACGTTTGTGATATCCACAACAAAAGAGGAAATGGTCTTAAGCTCATCAAATTTGAGAATTTATGGAGGTTTACATTACTAACAATAACAAAAGTTTTCAAACGAGTTTGTGATACTGAATTATGGCAGCACTTAATGGAAATAAATAAGCCAATTTTAAGATGTTAACCAATGTTAACTCTTTAATGCAACCAAACAAGGATTGAAATGATTGAATTCTTTAGTCTTTGTCACCGAGGAACTGCAAAGTCTAGGACACCAACGAAAAAATATGGATTACAATCAGAAAGAGGAAGCAAAATCTGGGGGAATTAAGTATAAGAACTCAAAACTTAATATTTCCAATAATTATAAACACCAACAAGGAACTTATTATACGTAAGTTAATCTTTCTTAAGATTAAGCTAATCTATCATACAATAGAATTAACTTATTGGAACTACGCCAGACTTCAGGGCTAAAATTTGAGTGAGATTATCAACATGTTGATCGTATATTTTCAAGCAACAACAACAACCAAAGCCTTATCCCACTAAAAAGGGTGGGCTGCATAGATCAACTTTCAAGCAAATAAGGAAATTTAATAATACAAGTCTGCAGTTGGCACAGAATACAGACTACTATTGTGACCAAAATTTCAATTGTGAAGTTATTTTCCCATCATACAATGAGGACCAAGGAAAAAATAGTTTTTCATCTTGAATGGATCCAGCAGGTCTGTCACAATGTTTTTTCAAGTCCTATACAACAAAGTAAAAGAAGATATCATCAGGATGAGCATAAAGAAGAAAAAGGTAATTACTAATTACCATATCAGTTGCCCACCTGAAAGTGATATAACTATAATGGAGGAATTTGATACCAAGTATTTTTAGTTTTTACACCGGTAAGTAAAATAACCTTATGTCAAAACCATTGAGGGACTCATTGAGGCAATATAGCTCGGCCTAGGTAAATGGCAATCTACATCAGTGTTATCAAATTGTATCTTTTGGAAACTGATTTGTACAGACTAACATTTTGAAGGACCAAAGCAACACAAACTATCACATGAATTAAGTTATATTTCAAATATTTGAGTTATTTTATTTTTCATAGAAAATATTGTAATCTTAAATTTTATAGTATCTAACGCACGGTTATGAAGCACCAATATGCACAAAAAAATTTTTGATTGCACCTATTACCTTTCGAAGAAGTATCGAAATTTTTTGAATTAAAAAAAAAAGTTTTGATGCGTCATGATGCAAAGCGCAATAAAGCTCTTCATCTTGTTATGAAAGGAATTGGAGTATCTATTTATTCATTCATTCTTTAAAAACTAAATAAGTTGAATCCTAAAAGGACGGAAGATTTGGTTTATTTTGCATATAAATTTGAGGCTTTTGGGTATGAAAAGTGCATAATACAAAGAGTACAATGATGTAGGGCATTGGTGGAGATGCATGGAAAAGTTTTGATGGTGTTGGAACTTTTTTTTTCTTTAAATCATCAAAATGTAGTAATAAAGATTCAAAGTAAGCACAAGAAGTGCTAGCAGACAATCATGAGAACTGATATTACAAAGTCAGCCAACCAATTAGCCTTTCAACAAAACTGAAGCTATAGAAATGGAGACATGAAATTAAAACTTAAGAAAGGCGATCCTAAGACAAAGCAAAATCTGCAACTAAAATCTCTACTACAAGTAAAAAGAACCAGCACCCATTACTGAGACAAATAGAAAATCTCCTCTGCATTACTAGAAATTGACTGCAGAATGGGAACCAATTCTCCAAAACAAAACAGCCACCCCACAACCTATGAATCTAATAAAAATGCATAAAACCCTGCTGACAAGCCAATTAACCTTAAAAAAAACAGAACATAAACCAAAAAATTAAAATGCATCACAAAACTACAGTGGAGTGAATCAAGGACTCGCAAAGCTAATAAAGCACCAATGAAAACCAAGTCTGTTTGAAACCAAACAGAACCTTTGTTGTATATCAGACCTCCCCAAAAGCACATACGACGGGCCATCCAAAAACAATATTTTTTGTGGAATTACACCATATACAAAATAAGAACTAAAAAATGTTTTTAGAAAAATATAAGATATGCCATATTTAAGATGCGTAGATAAATATTAGAGTATGAGATCATTTAAACCATTGTCTAATAAAAACCAAATTTAGAAAACAACTTTTAAAGACATTACTAAGATGTTGGAATAGTAATGACATCTCTTTTACCATTATCAGTAAATAGAGCGGCTTCCAAAATGGGCTCATCAAGAGACATTGATGCAATTTCAAGAGTTCTATTCCAAAATATCATAGCTTAGATTTAATATTTAGTAATGTGTTAAAAGTTGTGTTCTGAGTTTGATTTTTGTTAGACAGTGATTTGACTAAGAGTCTAATTTTAATTTTTTTTTATATGTATCTTAAATGTATCCTATATTTTTCAAAGAATAATGTATGACCGTATCGAATATCACCATAATATGTATTTTATCACATACCCGTGTAGAACATGTGCTTCATTGAATGAACCAATGTTTCGCCCTAACAACAATTGAGTTCATAGATGAAATAGATATTGTGGAGTAAAGAATATTAAGAAATTATCAATACTCTCAAAAAACATTTCAATTCTTGTTTTATATATATAGGTGGTAGGAAGGGCATTTGGTTTAGGCTATGAATTTTTCTTTTTAATTAATTGTGATAGAAAGGGATGTAAGCTAACTAAAGAGAACGCAATTCCGTAAACATTGAAAAAAATGTTTCGAAAAGTTTCAAAAATATTTAATTATATCTTCGAAATACTTCTTCAAAAACTTACCTTATGATTTATCTTATTTCACTTTCCTAGAGGAAAGGGTAAAAATGGAATGAGGAGTTTTCAGAACTGTGGTGAGCTGTCTGTGTTTCACCTCTTCAGATGATTACACACCACCATCCTTTAAGTCATCATCATGTTTAAGTTTAACAAAATGATACTCAAGTTCATATGATGCTTATTTCATCGAAATCAAAAACTAAGCCTCTCATATGTCATTCACAAAATAAAGTGCACCAGCCAAGTTCAGAAACACTTTGCTTAGTTAATTGATTAAGCATCAACATCGAAAGAGTTTTCAAGAGAATTCAAATTCAACATAATCATCAACAATTGCACACAGACAAAAATCGTATTTAAAGTTGTCCGCTCAATTGGCAGAAGCCGATATTGCTAGGTTGGACGTCGCTACCAAGGTTCGAAACCTAATACGGATGGTAATGTGTGAGTTTCTAGTAGCTATTACCACTTTGTCTAATTAAAAAATATCATAATTAAAGCTAATACTTATCTTTAAACTAAGTAAACTAATGCAAGGCCAAGCTTCATCTCATACACATTTTTTTAATAATCAAACAGAGTAATTATCAATAGGATTAGGTAAATACATGGAATAAAATAACAATGGCGTCACAATAATCAAAAAGAGATTAAACAGAAGAAGCACCTTGAGAAAGCCAGCTCCAGCAAGTGGAATCAGAAGCGATGTTAGAAGTGAGTCTAGCATCAGCAATGGCACTATGTAGAGGCATCAATGATTCAACGCTTCCAACAACCGACAAAATCCTTCAAAACAAACACATCAACGCCATCAAAACTCAACTCAAAAAAATTGAAGCAGAAATGCGTTGCTCTACCTTGAAACACGAGGAACTTGCGAGCAAAAAAGATGCGGAATCGAAGGTTTCTGAGCGAAGGTTCTAGAACGATTGGCGAAGGAGGTGGAGGCTACTCTCGCCGCTGATTTGCAGAACGCGGAAGCCATCGCCGATGACAGTTACCGATTGCACAGTCAACACTACCAGTGTAGTAGCTTGAACCCTAGACTGAACTATCATTGGGCCACTCCGTTAACTCACTTTCAAAAAAGCCCAATATCTCACCATGTCTGACATTTCTGATATTTTTTACCTCATATCCTGTCTTTATTTTCATACCCCCTTAATTTTATAAAAAGGCTTCATGTATTATTTGGTCCCAGGTTTTATTTAGTTCTTTATCTAATAAATGTTCCTTTTAAGTCCTTTAAATCAAGTTTCGTTAGTTATATTAGTCTCTTCAAAGTCCTAAAATTAAGGGTTACTCGCAAGATGGATCACTTGATCTTAAGACATGTGCTAAGGTTTTTGAAATTATACTAGTTCTGTCGAAATCCTTATCTAAGAAACGGTTTTCTAAGACTAAAGAAACAAGTATAACGGCTTTCCACACTATGATTAGACTCGACTGACTGGTGACTCGTGACCTACAGAAAGAGCCTGAACGAAATAACTGACAATCTGATTGCTCACAATATGTTTTGACCAACTATGGTGACTCGTGACCGACAGAAAGTTGTGAACTTCAGACTTGTTCTAAACGAAGTACGTGTCGACTGACTCTTTTGTTAACTCGAAACTTTTAACGAAAAGAGAATCAACATAAACGATAACACGAAGAGATTGTTGAAAAGTAAATAAATGCAAGTAAAAGTTTCAAAAGAAATGACTGAAATATGAAGGTTTTGCATTGAAATAAAGATGGTGATTCACGTACATCAAGCACTTCACAACTCTTTGTTTCTTGACACTCGGAATGGACAGAGCTTTAGCAAGTGATTTAAGTATACAAGTGAACACACAAAATTCACACTGAAACTATATATTTATAATATTTACAAAGTAATTGTCTAGACATAATTTACGAATGACATTTGAATCCTAAGGCAGCCGCTTCACTAGATGTCGCCACATATTTGGCGCTTAAACGAGTTACAAATTGTTGGCAACTGCTTGGAGACTTTGAATTTTGAATCTCCCCGCTTCTGATTAAAAATCAACTGCTTCTGGCTTACTTCAACATGTTCCCCCCTTGATAAAAGAAAAACAGCATAATTCTTCTAAGTCTATAATCATCTATGGTGGACAAGACCAAATTCGACCATTTCCTTCGCTTTTCATGCCTTGATCGATTCGACCAATTTCCACATATTTTAACATGTTCTCTGTGACACCCCAAAATAATTCAATAATTAAATACTTATGATTTTTAATTAATTATTTAATTGAGAACATAATTTATTTAATATGTTGGAATATTAAGATTTATGATGGGATTAATTGGAGGAGAAAGTGATATTATTTTATTTAATTATGATTAAAAGGAAATAAGAGGAATAAAAGGAATGAAATAAGGAAAAGAAGAAAAATAGATTCATTTGGAGAAAACAAGGCTACGAGAAGTGAGAAGAGAAGGAAAGAAGGAAAGACCTAGAGCGCAGAATCTAGAAGAAACCACCGTGTGGGTGATTTCGATCGATTATGGCTTATTATAGGTTTTGATGTTGATAATATAGGTTATGGCATGTTAGGAAATCTATGTTAGGAAATTCTAGGTTCCTTAGAGGTATACCTAATAGTGTCGGTGTCGAGTGAGTCCGATTGTGTTGGAATATGATTAAGGTGTCGTTAATGAATAGAAATGATGGAAAGATGATAATTGATGTGATGAATGATGCAAATGAGATAATTTGGTGTTTCCAATGATGGGATTCGTGTGGGTAAAATTGGATTGATTGAGGATGGAAGAAATGTCACAAAAACTAAGATTTTGGTCGAACGTCAGGAAACCGGTTCTCCAAAGGGAGAACCCGTTCCAAATTTTAAAACAATGGAAAATAGCATTTTGAACTCAGAACCGTTTCGTGGGAGGAACCGGTTCCACGTTGATTTTTCCGTAAAATGGATTTTGCTTCGGGAACCGGTTCCTACCGAGGAACCGGTTCCCATACATTTTCCAGGCGCTGATTTGTATTGGGAACCTAGTTATTTCTGGAGGAACCGGTTCCATAGCTCATTTTGAAAATTTTCTAAACTTCAAAAATTCGCAACTTTCAAACCGTAAGTCCTTTTTGAGCGCCGTTTTGGACGTTATTTCTTAAATTTAATGCTCTACCTTATGAAAGGAAAATATTTTGGTAAACTTGAAATTATTTTGGGAAAGGGGTATAATTTCGAAAATGATGAATTTTAACTGACACATTAAAGATGGATGTGTAGTAGAGGTACTTGATGATAAGGATACCGGTGTTGTGTAGATGTAATAGTATGTTTATGCTGAGGTTAGATGTATGCATGTTGATTGATTTGCATGATTATGCTGATATAGATGTATGCATGAATTATTGATATATCATGTTGGTTTGTGATTCAGTTATGTAAATGAATGTATACATCGATGAATGTTGCATGCTATGATGTGCGCATATGCATTATTTTGGTGAAGTTAATTCATTGTGCGAATTTGACTGGAATGCCGATAACCGATACCCGAGTGAGGATGGGTGGTTAGGCCGGATTCTGTCCGAGTGTTATGGACGAATCGATGGTACCGTATCCCCTGGTGATGGATCAGTGTTAGGTGACTTGGTCACGAAGTCGGTACCGCATGCATTGAGTCTGCATTAGTGTTTGCATAGGATTGTAACATGTTAGGATGTCTTCCAGTGTTGCAATGCCTTGATTGTCGATTGAAGATGTATGTTGAATTGTATGACTATGATTGTGTATTGGATTCTGATTGGTATTGAGTGGTGGAATAATATGCTTGCATTATATTATTGATTGAAAGACTTATAATATGCTTTAATTATGAGAAGTCTCACCCTTACTTTACCATTTCAGATTGAATTAGCAGCTGAGGAGTCGGTGAGGATGGCTCTAGAGCTTATCTTTTAGTCCGTGTGTCAGTGTCATGCTCTGATTAGTTTGTAACACTGGGGAACGCTTAGTTAAGAGAATGATTATTATTTAATAGTTTTGGATTTGAATTCCTTGAGAACTACATGTTTTATAAATTTGATTGATTTTGGTAATCCCGCTGTGTAAGACATGGTCTTATGATGTTTTGAATTATTGGATGATGATCCTCAGTGTAGCATGGCTACTGTTTGAATTGAAGGTTTATTTTAATTATGAATTGTGACATCCCTTATTATACCGTGTTAACTCTGATTAAGGATGATTTAGTTATTAATTTAATTAATATATTCGGGGTATTTAGATGGGGTGTTACAATAGTGGTATCGAGCATAGGTCTTGTCTCGTGTCGTTATCCCTTTAGTATGCGACTAGTGTGAAGTGACACCCGATACTGTGTTGATGTGGATTGTTTGTTATTTTTACGTAACAATGGCCCAAGAGGTAACGGAGGAATGATGTCGCTATCACGAGGCTTTGGGAATGTTGGTCGAGTGTCGGAGGAACCAAAGCAGGAGCCGTGATTGGCCGATGCATAATTGGGGAATTTTCGCAGGAACAATCCTCCATTGTTTAAAGGTACACATGATCCCGGTGCTCGAAATGGTCAAGGAGATCGAGAGGATCAAGAGGATCGATCGTGCGTAAGAGTCAAGGTGAGATATGGAACTCACATGTTAGGAAGTCGATGATCATGGGTTGCTACCGTAACCGAATGAGGAAGATGGTGTTGCACTGACTTGGGCTGTGTTCAGAAGAGTTTTTTCTGAGGAGGTATTTTCCTGAGGATGTCAGAGGTAAGAAAGAGATTGAGTTTCGAGCTCGCGTGGTAACAAGATCCGCCGAGTATGCTTCAAAGTTTTCTGAGTTAGCAAAGTATTATGCTCATTATCCTAACGATGCAGATGGAGAATTTTCCAAATGTATCAAATTTGAGAATGGTCTTCGTGACGAGATTAAGCAGGTATTCAGATCGCCGATCCAAGATTTTCCGATCCGTTGATTGCAGTAGGATTCTCGAGGAGGATCTTGCTAACACTAAGTCGAATGCTCGGTGGTATGCTGAGGTAAGCAACAGATGGATCGTGGTAAACCTTATGATAGGAGTAATCGAGATCCGGAGGTTGGAAGAAGTCTGTGGAGGAGATTCTAGTTCTTCCGTTAGTGCTATAAGTGTGGTGAGACAGACATCGATGATGGACCTGTAAGAGCAATGATAAGAAGTGTTTCAAGTGTGGAAAGTTCGCCATGTGGCCAATGACCGCAGAGTAAAGGTGGTGACTTGCTACAACCTGTGGTGAAGAGGGTCATACTCGCCCTCGCCCAAAACTCAAGAAAGAGCAAGCTGGTGGTAAAGTGTTTGCATTGTCTGGATTAGAAACTAAACCCATGATCGGCCGATTAGAGGTACATGTTTTATTAATGGTATACCTTTGATTGCGATTATCGACACCGAGCTACGATTCTTTTATGCGCGATTGTGCTAAGAGGTTGAATTTGGAAATTTCTAATATGGATGGAAGTATGGTTATTGATACCTCGTCGGGTTCGATCACTTCGTATGTTTGTAGAAATTGTCCTGCTGTGATTTTTGATGGGTTTCGTATGGATTTAGTGTGCTCACCGTTAGAACAACTTGATATCATCTTGAATGAATCGTCGAATTCAACCAGTTCATATCAACTGCTTTGAGAAGACGGTCATTTTCCCCAAGAGGTTAAGATCGAAATGAGATTATGTCAAGAAGCGTATGAATCTAGCCGTGAAAGAGGGTGCTGGTATTTATGTTGTATTCCGCGATTGAGCGAAGGAAAGACAAAGAGTGAGGATCGCTGGTGGATGAATTTCGCAGGTGTTTCCGAAGACGTTAGTGAATCGATCGCGACTTTATCGCCTATTAATCGCCAGATCGCAAGTACGCCCTATCGCGTAGTTTTAAAAGATATCGAACCCACGAGACTATAAATCGAACTATTGTTATCCTAAGTTACAGATACCTAAGGCGAATAATTCTTAAGGTTTTGGTTAAGGAAAATATAATAAATAAATAGATATTAGTATGTAATTGCCTAACCTAAGGATCTGAATTTCCACCGACGTGTTACTCAAGTTGAATAAAAATCCTATTTCAAAGAAACAATATTCATCTAAAGATCCTATCTCAAACTGTCGCCTATTGAATCGGATCATGTAATTAAATCCTAACGTATGCTCGCTATCCCTACCGAATATAAAAACACTTTTGAAAATAAATAAAGTTTAATCTCTTTTAAACGTCATAGCCTTTAAAATTAATACCTAGTATCCACTATCCGGTTCTAAACCTCAAACTTTCTGTTGGTTTCTAACCTTAATCCGCTTTATTAACCTCAAACTTTCGCCTGTTGGTTTCTAAACCTTTAATAAATTAAATTAGATATCTAAATCGAAAGAATATTTTTAACAACGTAACATTATGCCGCTTCGCTTTAGATTCCTTTCGATCGATTAATTTACATACCAATATCAAAACAATTTAGCCAAACATATTAATTAATTCGTATATGCATAAATAATATGGTTTAATATATTTAAACATTTCCACAATTAAATAAATAATATCGTGCAACACTAAATAAAATAAAATAAAATAAATAAATAAAACCCGAAATTAGGAATGCCGAAATAATCTCGTTTTGACTTCTTGAATTGAAAGGAAAAATAAAATACGACAAGGAATAAATAATCGGATCTAACGTAAGGTTAGATCGCTGAAAACCGGAAAATACAATACCGGAATAAAATTGAAATATTAAAATAGCGGTTGTTCGTAGAAAATGCCGAATTTCGATTCGAACGAAACATGTATTTATAGATGCATTGGTAACCGCTTCCTTAAATTTCGACGCAAGCAAGTGGCCTTCGTGTGTGAGAAATACCCATCAAGAGTAGGAGGCGACGTCCCAAAACCTAATCGCTAAGTTGAGACGCGCGCCTCAAACGGGAAAGTGGTGGGCCCCACTTTGCCGAGGCGGGCGCCCAAAGGAAGTGGGAGGTCGAGGCGCCCCGCCCACGTGGCGTTGGGAAACGTGCCGACTTGGTCCGTGGGCCACATGTTCTGTCTTGCTTGGTATAATTGCTTTCTCCTTATATAACACCTCCCTTTACTATATCACACCTTGCTTCATTTCTTTGCTTTTTAATCCGATTTTTCTCGATTTTACTTCTTTGCTCGATTTATCTTTATTTAATGCAAACACCAAACATAGAAAATACCAACGTAATATAGAAATAAAGTGAAATAATTAAATAAAACATTAACATTATTTATGAAAATACATCAAATATGTTATATAAAATCGTGTCATCAAACTCCCTATACTTAAACCTTTGCTTGTCCTCAAGCAAAAGTAAAATGAAAAATCACCGAGCATATGTCAAACGCAATTATATAACACAATTCAATTCACTAGGTCGCAACTCACTTCTTGTTGGATAACTCGAGTTTAGACTTTGACACCAAAGTTACCGTAATAACACTAGACAACCCCATTTATGCACCAATTTAAGTCATGAATTATAGCTCGACCTAATACTTTCGCTTTGTTTCACCCGCTTTCATTCTCGCAATCACATTAAGCCCATTACCTTACGCGCAGTGGAGTAACCGGTTAGTGACTTTGATCTTTATAAACCAAATAGAGTCCCGTAATTATATTTGGTACTTTACCCAACTACAATCATGGATCGGATCGTCATCCGCCCTACCAAGTTCAAAGACTGTGACCACCGAACCAATTCATAATGGATGTTTGCATAAATATTTTATAGTTTCGCAACTGCTGAATTAAATGATCCGTAAGGACCATCTAACTTAATAAGTGCATCTTCTAATAAAAAATTTCTTTAAAAATCTTGATCAATCACTTATATTCATCGATTCTCCACGTAGTTTGTCGCTTAAGGCGTGCCGATCGCTTAATAAACTACTCGGGATTACTTTAAAACTAAGTCTTAAGGTGTTGGTATAATAAGTACTTAAATCAATCTAACACGGGTTTTAAGTGTTAGACGATAACAATTTTGCTAAGTCGCTACCAATTTTAATTAAAATAAGCAACCTTAGTATTATTTGAGTGTGTTAATATATGCTTTAATTTTTGTTAAAATTTGTCGTTATGGCTCAAGAACCGGAGGAATTCGAATAAGCACGAAATTTAAACATAAAAGACTAAAATTTCATAAACATGTATTTTATTGAATGGAAATTTTGCAATACATAGAAAAAGGAAACTAAAAGGGAAAACTAAATAGAGCAAAGAAAATAAAACGAACAAAGAAATGTCTCGACCCCAACTTAAAATAAGCATTGTCCTCAATGCGATAAAACCAGAGAAATCGAAGGAGAAAGGTGATCACCGCTTTGAGAATTTTGACTCGTGTTCTTCTTCCTCTAGTACGAGGTCTTCGACGTCCGAATCAATCATTAAGGTTGGCGATCCGCACGCGAGCCTCGGCTACGATCATCACGAAGCATATTCTTGATGTTCACGTCGATTACCGTCACGCTGGTAACCTCGCCGATCATCACCAGACCTCAGACGACGAAAGTCTCAACTGGCTTTGTTGCATGGCGTGAAACAACCCGATCTTGGCGATTCATACGAGTCCTGCATAGCCGAATTGGCAAAATGGATCTTCTTGTTGGTCGCACAGTTCATCAAGAACAAATCGCCATCATCATGATACCGGACAAAATGCCGACACGATCCCGACAAGGTAACACAACACCGAATTTGACGACGATTAATCATTAATATAAACCCGCCATCCCTGCTCTTGGAGAGATTATGGGAATCCGGCTACCATGATTATATCAAGTAGATCACCGCATCATATATGGTAACAAAAAAATAGCTCTACGGAAAGCGCCTAAAGCATAAGCTAAAGATGGATGATGCCACCAAAAACGGGATTAGATCACCGATTCACGCACGTGTGGACGTGGTCGAGCGTAAAGCGGCAAGGCCGACAAAGACGATCGCTGAGGGCACAGAAATGAGAAACAACTCCTTGTCGACCTTGCGGATTATTGGTCCGACCAAAAATAAGTGTTACCAAGTATGCGATGAAAGTACCTCAACGCGATCAGGACGGGAAGTTAGAGATCTCGCTAACTTCCTCGCTTCTGATCGGCTTAGATCATTCCATATGTAAGTGAGTCGATCCTAAGAAAATCACCGCCATCTTCGAACCGCTTTGAATGAACATGTTCCCCACGAGTAAAAAGTAGAAGCTCAATGACTTTTCGATCAAGAGAATACCGTCAATATGCTAAGTCAAGGCTATTGGATCGCTTCAGAGTGTTGTAGGAAAAGAACTAAATTCAAGCACCAGTGGTTCATAGGTTCGACATGAGTTCGTATATTAGACTAGTTAAACCTGTTATTGAGCATGAAGAGGATACTATCTGGTCATGCTAAAGTTTCCAAACACCGAACTTACATATTTTGTAGGGACGACGAACCGTATAGAATTTGAGATATTTGGCATGTTGTCGCCGCCGTCGCCATCCTGAAAATAATATCGATAGGCTCGCGGTGGCTCACGGCTTAATCTGGTTGGTTGTTTCGCGGAGCCATTGGTAATACGTAAGTAATAAGAGGAAATGGTAGAAATACGAGGTAGGAGAGAAAATGGTAAAGATGGTTAGAATTCATAGAAACGAGAGAGAATGATAATGGGTATTTATAGTGTTTCGATTTAATAGAAATAAATTATAATAATACGATGTTGAAAACGAGGAAAATTTGAATTTAAATTGATTGGAAATGGAACGGTTATTATTTTATTTATGAAAATTAAAGTGGTGTCGATCGATTTGAATGGTGGGAAGTGGAAACGACAAGACAAGTTAATGAGGAAAGACCACCATGCTATAAGCCTTGGGCGAATGCCAAAATTATATGGCGTCTTTAAAGTCGAGCACGGAGGCGTACAAGGCTCCGTAAAGTCAATCGGGTAGCGTAAAGCCGAGGCGCGCCTTTTATGCAAGAGGGATACGTAGGCCCGCCCCAAGGCGATGCATGGTAAAATTTCAGCCGAGCTTAGACGCGGATAAGAAAAGACAAGTGGGATGTGGAATAGATGCTATATATATTTTGTATTTATATATATATAAATAATATAATATAGTTAAATTTAATTTTAATTAATTAATATATATATATATATATAATACTAATATATATAATGTCTTTAATATAATAAATATTAGAAGTATTAATTCAAAGATATTAATAGGAAAATATATAATTAGAATATTCAATTATTATATAATACACGCATTATTTAATTGAATATAACTATCGTTATTAGAGGAAAATAGTTCAAACGCAATCGATGAAAGGGTGCGACCGATAACCTATAAAATTAAAAATTTAATATAAAATTGAAAAATTGAAAATATCAAAAAGAAAAATTAAATTTGAATGACTACTCGT